>CM062812.1:685244979-685837708 GCA_031772625.1 Pinus tabuliformis | reverse complement strand
AACACCATCCTCGGTGTTCTCTGTCCCTATACCAAAGAACATGCCAAATAAAGAAAACAGCTACATATTGTCTTTGGAGCTCTAATTTTACATCTCTTTACAACATTTACATATATTTACATGTCACACATTCATAGTTGCAGCTCAGTAACTAAAAAATATAAAAAAAAATTTTAATCAATCAACCACTTTTTGTGGTTCTTTCAAATTTTTTGGTGCTTTTGTTGCACCAAATTTGGCTTGGATTCTTATCTTTAGAGGGTAGTATGTCTCCAATATCCAATGCTACTCTTCCTTGCATTCATGTTCCATCTATGAAAAATTCCTGACACATTTCTTCCTTATAAAACCCCAATGCACTTTTGATTCCAATAAAGCTATGCTCATGACCAAGAAACCTAATTCATTTTCCGACCTCCCCTTCTCTGCTTCTCAGTCCCTTAGGAAATTTGGCTACTCATGTTCCATATATTCTCTCACTTTCCTTGGAATCCCCTTCTCTTCGTCTCAATCCCTAGGCGATCCATTCCTTGACAAGGCTTCCTCGCACTGAAAGGAGTTCAGATTAAAGGCACATCCATGACTTCAAAAATACCATACAGTCATAACTTAGGCTCATGTGACATTGGACATTATTTTAAATGGTGTAATTATTTTATATCACAATGCTCCATTTGAATATTTAATCCATGTTCCATTGCACGTTTCGATATCTTTCAACTGCAACTACTTATCTTGCATCTTGGTCCAGCCACCCAACTAGGCGATTTCATGCTTTCCTGCATCATAACATGTATTCCTCCATAAGTTACATCATTAAGGATATGCAATAATTTTAAATCATACCTCATTAACAGTTCGTTCATGAGGTGAAATTGGAATTCTCCTTTAATTCCTATCATGGAAAACTAGGTTAGCACATAACCCAAACCATCATATATCATATCTTTGAATTTATGTTTATAAAAAAAAATATCAAAAGTCAAAATATTGATACTTATCTTGGTTTTCTTCTTTCTTCTTTCTTTACATACACTGAATCAATAGATAATCAAGTAAGCACCCAGTGCCTTCCTTTCACTTTAACCACGTACACACACCAGATTGGTTGCCAGTTGAAAAGCATCCAATGCCTTCTCTTCACTTTAACCACATACACACACCAGATTGGTTTTTCATCAACAAGCATCCAATGCCTTCTCTTCACTTTGACCACATACACACACTGGATTGGTCCAATTCCTTCTCTTCACTTTGACCGTGTACACACACTAGATTGGTCTAATTCATTCTCTTATCTTCTCTTTGAGTTAAAATTTACTAAGTGACTCATTGGCCTGAAGATGAACACTTAAGTCCAATCACTATCCGACTATTATGGGCACTACCAACTCGGTAGTCTTTTGTCGATAGGAATATAGGTGTTTTTCACACCTGTGTAGGCCCAGGTATTTCCATACCTTCCTATGTGTGGCACTAAACATTATAAGGCTCTAGACAATCCCTTACCTTTCTAAAAACTTTTGCACATACACAACACATAGGCCCAGAGAGTGCCATGTATGCCTATTATGAACACACAAACACAACACATGGTACAACACAACACACATAATACATATTTACCCCATTCTTGTGTGCAACACATGCACATGTAAAACAAATACACACATACACTTAAAGTATCACATTACACAATATCACAATAATCTAAAGACCACTTTATCTCCATGCATGTGAACTGGGCCAAACTACCTCATTTGTTTTTCCCATTTTTTTTAACCTTGACATGGGCACAATGTAAGAGATATGTTCACATATTTATAAATTAGCGGAGTTCTCTTTCATTTTGAAAAAATTCCTCATCATAGTGGGAATTGTTTTGTTCCAGCCATATACTTGGGTACTTTTTAAGTACTCATCCTTTCATTCTAATGACCTCTGACATCCCTATTAGAAACAATGGAATTTTCATAGTTATAAATATATGTATCAATAAGCATGAGAATGTATTACATATACCACCATCCACTAACATAATCATGCATGCATCATACAAGTATCCATCGACATAATCTCATATGCAATATATAAGTATCCATCAACATAATAAGATATGAAAGATATAGATATGAAAGATATAGATATCCATCAACATAATCATGTATGCAACATATAAGTATGTGTGCAAGTATAGTCAAGGGTTAAGAGAACTCCCTTCTTTCCAGTTTCCTGGCTACACATATCTCTGTCCATTATTCTCATGGACTCAACTAGCCATTAGGTTGTTACATTACTTAATCATGGCCACAACAACCATTAGCTTATGTCAAATAGGTCCAGGGTTTATATGGCTCCATGATTGAAGGTATGTAGGCATCATACAACCCTTTCATATTACTATTGTTTTCATTCTTACTTATTGTTATGTTAATCTCAATTTCCCAATAGTATTCCATATTACTTGGAAATTTACTTAGCATGTTCTCCTTCATGCCTATCAAGCACTTTCCTTTTCTAGGATTCCACGGCATTCATGCCACTCTAACTTCTTTATTCCAAGATCCTCAATAATTCCATTCAAAATTTAAGAATAAACAACCAATACAAGAGGAAAAACAAAGTATATCATTGCAAAAGAACACGAATTTCACAACAATCTATATTTGCAAAATTGCAATAAAACAAAATCATAAACAAAACCAAAACCAACATGATAATAAAACCAAAACTAGAATGGCCATGCAGAAGTATATAAGAAAAAAATGATATCAATCCATGAAATCAAGAATTTGAAGCCACAACACACAAGCGTTAAACAAAGTAGTATCCAAAATTCAACTCAATATCCATGAGCCTAGCATTCATGGAATTTTCAACCATCATATAAGTGGAATATGTACCCTATAAATTAGTGAAGGCTTATTTACAAGGCTAGTGGCAACCATGAAGTCTTATGTTCCCCAAAAGTCCACATGGAATTTTTTTCAACATATATCTTCGTCTTTCAGGGGCTTTGAGAGATTGCTCCCTTTTTTCCTTTGAAATTTTCTTGTGCAAATCCACATCCTTGTGGCTCATGGGATTTATTGTCTTCCTTTTTTCTATTCTTGCAGAGGAAATCCCTGTTATATGGAATCTACGACTACGAACATAAGTGTCTTCCCTAGGCCTGGTCGACTGACCTAGAAAAACGGAAACAAAAGGCCATCGGATAAGGCCTACATGGAATCTATCATAAGCTTCGCTCCTTCTTAGCTTGTGTAACAACCTTGGTGAAATTCCATGTAATAAAAGTCAATAAATGCAAAATAATAACCATGGTTGATGGGACACTTATTCCAAGTTGAATGTTGGGCAACACATCCTAGGGGTGTTCATTTGATTGTTTATGGCTAAGGAAATTGGGAAAGGAAATTGAAAAGGATTTGGAAAGGTAAAATAGCATTTTTGACACATTTATTTATGAAAAATAATGGAAATTAGAAGAAAAGCGAGGTGAAAGGTCATAGGTTTCATGTGAGGATAAAATTGAAGGAAAATAATGGAAAATGAAGAAAATAGAGGCCTCATTCATAAAAAGGCTTCTGAGGATCAGTTGGTAACATTTTTGTCAGTTCATTTTTGGAGCTCTCTCATTATTCTCTATCTCTCTCTCTCACTCTTAGGCACTTAGAGTTTTCTTGGAGCATTTTGGAGTTGGAGAAAGAAAGGAAAAGAAGGTAAGAGGAAGCAAAGATCAAGAAGGGAAGGGGAGGATCATGCAACTATAGCAAGATTCATTGCAGGTATCGGTTTTCATGTGTATTTTCCTTGATATATTTGGCATGCATGGTATTTCATGTGGTTCTTTATTATTGTGGCATGGGTTTCTCTAGGTGCAACATTGTTTTTAGGCTAGCCTTTCCATTTCTGGATAACAATGGTGTGATGGGGTTCTCATGTTTTGGTTGAGTTGGATTTCCAGATGGATTCAAGGATGAGTGAGGTGGATCTCAGTAATGATATAACACATGGCCTAGTAATCCCTGAATCAGACTCTGGATTGCAATAAAGCCGAATATTGTGTTGCTTCAGATGGCCTAGGAATCCTTGTCAGTGAATGGCAGGATATATGATAAAGCCAAGAGGTGGTTTTCCGTCCGTTGGGCCTAATAATCTTGGTTTGGGATATGCAGTAAAGTCTGGAGAGTTGGTATCAGTTTAGGGCCTAGTGACCTGGTGTGGATTGCGGTAAATCCTAAGAGACTGGGGTCTCGATTTAGGGCATAATGATCTAGGTTTTGATTGCACAAAAGCTTGAGAGACTAGGAGATAGGAAAATTCCTCACAGTGTAGGTGGAGAAATCCAGTGGCATCCATGCTTGTTGGCCTAGTGATCCAGTGGAGATCATGGTAAATCCTGTTATGATGTGTTCATTTTGTTTGCCTAGTTATCCGAGATAGATTAAGATAAAGCCTAGTTTCTAGTGATGAGGGTGAGGTGGTTTGACCTTGGTATGCCCTGGTTGGTTCTTTGGTTTGAGTCCCACATTTGTGCTTGGAATATGGCATGGGGGTGAATGGCTAAATAGATATTTGACTCAGCCATTCTATGGTTGGGTGGAACATGGAAGTCCCATCTCGGGTTTGGTTTTTGCATCATTAATGAAATGTTATTTACCTTTGTATTTTTATCAGCATTTTGATGGATTATATGTGGCCTATATGACTGTACTTTCATGAGTATTTATGTTGTTATTATGTTGGTTATATCCGTGTTTTATGACAACAACTATGTATGGATTTCAACATGTTTTTACTTGTAAATAAATGGATAATGTATCTATGGCATAATAGATGATAATGCAACAAATGACATGAGGGAAGAATGGTTCATAATGATTCTTAGATAAGTATGAGATCCCTACACTTAATTTTATTGTTTACATTTGTAGGTTACATGTTGATGATATGTTTGACGAAATGCCTGTAATGGCTAGTAGGGTACGATTAAGGTCTTGTTCAACTTATTTATTTTGCATCATTGTTTCCACTTTCTTTTACTGTTCCTGAGTTATCATTCCGTTTTGGGCAGTGACCTAGGCTCTGGGCCTAAAAACGTGGCTCAAATCCCATAGTTGCTAGCATAGAACTAACAAATTTTGTCTCTAATCATTGGTAGGAAACCTATGAGAGAGACTTTGGGTTTCTGGATGCTCTCTTGTCTATATCATGAGAGCAACTAAGGCCTAAGATGTACGAAACATCAGTGGGACCCGGGGACAAGATGTTTGAGTGGATGACATGTCTCACGAGGGTTCTATTGCTGATGTGGATAGGTTGGTTGATGTGTTCCATCGATTCCACTTCCTTAATGTCACATAGGAGGTCGAATCCAATCATAGTAGCCTCTCGTTGCATGGTTACTCGGTTGGCATGGTACTTGGGTAGATGTGGGAGAAGGATGTTATAACTTATATGCTCCAATCCTAGCTCCTATTTCTATAATTAGAACACACATAATAAAACAAGACAAGCCAAAGATCTATGACATCTATGTAGCATAATCCAATCACTTCATTCAATAGATCAACATGGCATTGAAATAAATTAAATCATAACATCACATATAGGAAAAAAATCTACTCTTTGTATTAATAGAAATGAAGAGATTTAAAACGAAAAATAGGGGTTGATCTTGTAGAATATCTCCCCAAGTTGACTTGTCATTTTCTTGCCAAAAAGTATGCCTCTTTGTCACCATAATGCATGGAATATTGACTCTCAAAGAAAGAACATGAGGGTAGAATCAATATTCAAAACTCAACCCCTTTCCCATGGATGGATGTAAATATATAGATGAGGGAGGTAGTTCATGAATTCTTATCCATTTACCAATCTAGGCTCAAGATCCACTTGAGACGGAGGATGAGCTCAAGGGATAAGAGGTGAAAACTCCAAGGTAGAATCATATAGGATTTGAGACTCTTACCTAAGGTAAATGGTTGAAACAACCTTAGGAAGCTTCTAGAAGAGGAAGCTTTGGGATTCTTTTGATTTTTACTAACTTTCTAGAATTAGCGCACCCCCAACAAGTGACAACCTTCTGGTGATTATCGTAGGTGTAGAGAATGTCAACGATAGTCCCTAGAGGGACAGGATGCATTGGGCCTTAAAATCTTGGAAAGTAGTCAAGAGAAAAAAATCAGGGATTCAGTAGATTCATGCTCAGGGATTTGTGTAGGGATGATGACAATATGTGAAAGGATGTGAATTGGTCCCATTTGAGAGCCTATTGACCAGATGTGACAAAATGGCCTATAATATATTGCCTCCTAAAGTGTAAAGTGAGAAATGAAAACTGTTGACTCAAGTGATTTACCTTGTGACAAGTTAGGATCAATAACAATTGGTCAAGAGCATCATCTGTTACAATACATTTACATCATGATATATTTGCTGAGGGAGGGATACCCATGCTCAACACATAAGCTAACATTACATGTACAATGACCAAAAAACATGTCCATGGATGAATGATGGTGGAGCCATGATTTGATGACTGTCTCTTTGATCATAGCCATCATACATTGTTATCTTATATTAATCTTGAAATTGCAACGTGGATGGATGAAACTAAATCTGATGTCTTCTATCTCGTTCACACGACCAACCAATGTATGAGTCTAACCCTATGAATTAATGAGATAAAGTTGAACATGGTAGAAAACATATGATTATCGACCAATGATTAAAGCGATTAACAAACGCGTGAGAAACCACTGATGATGTTGATGAATCTCAAGCTACTCTAGTAAAATTCATAAGGTGTGAATGAATGATTTGATTCCAAACACCACAAAAAATATTTCAGTCGAAGGTCAATGATGTAAACATGTCGCTGAGAGCAAGGAAACTTGTCATTGATGTATGTAAGCACCAAGGTACCAAATTAGTGTTCCTAAGTCAACTTCTTGGATAATGAGCTGATGTCGATACGAAGTGACCCGTAGCATAAGGGCCTTGATGTATCCCCCATCAATGACATGAAATGGGTATGATGATATGAGACAAAATGAAAAAAATGATGCTGATACGGAACTAGATTAGGAACGACAGACATGGAATGTAGGATTAAGAGTATTGTAGCAGATATTAACTGAATGATTTATCTTTAGCATAATGGAGACACTAAAATGGAGATGGCAGCATTGAACCAAAACTAAAATAGAGGCTTTGAAAAGGTAGAATAAACCAAAAGAAAAGAAAATATACCAACCAAAAAGCCACAAAGATGAAGTGGAAGATCATCATGTTCAGGAGTGACTCACTGCCATTAACAAGTGGAGTATCATGTTTTCCCAATTTCCCTAACCATTACTAGTTAGTACCTCTTTATTTTTGAGAAGTTTGAGGAGGAAACATATTATTTAATTGTAAGTTCATCCTTCAGATGAATCCATATGAGAATATTTAATGTACCCAGAGAAGGAGTGTTTCGGTCCCGTCATGATCGATGAGTCCATCACTATTTGACGTTTTTACGAGTCCAATGAAGGTGAAAACTCGACATATTTTTCATGTCTAGAGAGTTTGAAAAGAAGGAGAATCTCTTAGCCATGTTCAACTAAGGTATTCATTTTTTGTAAGTAGTCTATCTCAATCCGAAAAAGGGTTAAAATTATACTGAGTAAACGTCTTTTTATTTACTTTAACGAGTTCAAAAAGACAATTTCTCAACAATCTTTCCATATTTTGGGAGTCTAAAAAGAGTTGAAAGAGAACTCTAGGGGGGTACCTTTTTTGTAATTCTACAAAGCCTGAAAAAGTGATAAAAATTTTACCTCGGTCAAAATGATATTATTCCATTCAAAACATGACATAACTCGTTAAACAATTGTTGACCTTCTCAAAACACAATCAAAAGGATTAAAAATACTCGTTTCATGATAAAATTGAATTGTAACAAGGTCATAAAATTAAACATGAGTAAAATAATGGAAACACGAGCATAAATATCTAAAATGACAATTCATTTTTACCATTTCACATTTACCATTTGATATTGGAGCTTTGAGTCTTTTTACCCCTGATATTTTGCAGCTAATTGTGGTCAATTCACAGGATCATTTTAGGCATCATCACTTCCATGTAGGAGCTAAGAAATTTCTCTTTCTTTTCATGGTGGCATTTTGTAGTTTCATGCACATTGTTTTAGGTTTTTGAGGCCCTATGGAACAAATATTTCAACCCTGGATCAACGCACCCCCAGAAGGTTGAAAGGTTTGTTGATCCTGAATACTTAACACTGGAGGGAGAACTGTAATTCACTGTCCTCCCTTAGGAGGGTGTGTTGGGCGCAAAACCAAAATTTGTTCCACTAGTTTCTCTCAAAATTTATCAAGTTTTTTGCATGAAATTGATCCTGATGAGTCTCTTTATGATGTTTCAGGACTTCATTACTATGAATTGTATCTGATATGGAGGGAAAGAGAACATGAAGAAGAAGATATGAATGCATACAATGATATTGTTGCCATCCAGGCAGTAAGAGATTGTGGATTGCTAAAATTATTTTCGCTTCCCAGAATGAGGCAACATATGGAATTACTTTAATATCTTGTACGTGCATGGCATTTTCAAGTGTATGCATTCAAAATATGAGCACATATTCTTGAGATAAAGGTAGAAGACATATATTTCCTGACTAATATATCTAGACGAGGTGCCCCCGCCTCTTTCACAAGCATGAAAAGGGGAGGATAAATGATCAAGGATTGTGTCTCTACTCATTGTAGACCTCGAGCCCAGCCAACCAAGGATGGGAAAATCAAGATAAAAGATATGGTTCGATTTCATCTAAGAACATTCATGTTCATTATCACTAGATTGGAAGGTAGATCTACATTACATGTGTCCAATAGGTCATATATGTAGTATGCTCTAGAATGAATAGAGCCAACTGTCTTCAATTGGATTGAGGGAGTGTTGGTCAACATGGAAGAACAAATAACTAAAGAAAAAGGTGGGAGACTAAATAGCTTTAGCTATGGATCCATCTTGATCTCCTTTTTTTTAGATAGAATTCCATTGATATGGCCTCAATGTATCTCACTCAAACTCATCGATACGAGAGTTCCATAGATAAGGAGGTGGATGGATCTCATGTCACGCCATGGAGGTCCATCGTCCATGAGCTTCACATTGATTTTCTTCATATGGTTGTGAATGCAATTTATTATAGTAGATGATTATCCATACACAAAGGTGGATTTCCACGAAGACCTAGAGATCACGCTTCTTGAGGGAGAGAGATGGAGTGTTATGGGTAAGGTATCTTGAACATTTTCTAATTTGAGTTTTATAATTTTTTTTTTTGTGTTTTTTTATGTTTCTGACTAAACTATTGATTTGTACATGTAGATATTAGACCTATTTGACCTGTGGGTGTCTCATGTCACCAATGTGTAAGAGACCCACAACCAGCACCAACACTAGTATAGGTTGTTGCAGTAGGACGAGAAGTATTACAATATCTCAACATAGCAGAGACCCTCATAGTGGTAGAGAATCATATGGAGGGGCTGACACATTGCATAGCTGAGAGCATGATCGACCAACTTCCTATGTGATTACAATGACATACTATTGGTGTGTCAGGCCATATCAGTCAGCTACTGCACAAGATAGCTCGTGTCGTGGCATGTTATCATGAGCACTATGATTAATCTACTAGGAGGCACACAACCATATTTGCATGTATAGTTTTTGGATATGATAGGTCATGTGGCCAAATGTTCCTCAGGCACAAATTTTGTAAAAGAAAGCATTCTATATATAATTAACTTTAATGTTTCCTACGTTTCTATTAATGCTTTCAATTGATGTGATGTGTATTGAAATTATTTATGTGTGTCACAAATGTCTATCTAAAATATGATTAGCCAATGTATCTTTTAATGTATTTAGATTTCTAAACGTGTGGATATTGGATGTAATCAAAGGGTATTTCTAAAAGGTGAACCCTTAAGAACATGCAAAGCATGGTTGTGCTTCTAACTGAGTATACATTAGTCAACTGTAGTACTACAAGTTGTGAGTATAATTTGATGACTATACGTCAAATAACATGTGACATAACATTAGATAGTAGTTCGATCACTGCACTATACTCAACGACGTTATTGGTAGAGTGATTGATACAAATGCCTTGTAGACTCACTAACTCACAATATTGAGCGAATATGGCCCATGCTGCAGAAGATAGGTTCCAAGTACTATGACTAGCACCATCAACAAAAAGCAACAAATGGTTCCAAGGATGTCAACATCTACAAACCAAATGTAAATGATATTAACAGAAACCAAAGGAAACTTTGAAGAGACACACTGCAAACACACTCAACAAACTTATAGATAGCATGTACACAATGTACTATAGAAAATAAAACATAGTATTTTTTAAGGTACAACCCATTTTTAGGCTGCGCCAGTGGAACTCAATCAAAATCTACTAGCTCATAGGCCCCTTTTGCAAGAACATGTTTGACAATGTATGGACCTAGCCACATTGGCTCAAACTTTTCTAAACCTAATTTATCAGACTCTTGACTGTAAAGTAGAACAAGGTCTCTCTTAGGTCACTATACTACTAGCATAACCCCTTATTGTTATTTTTGTGCCCATGTAGTCCCCATATTGTTATTATTGTGCCCTTACATTATTATTGTTATGTAAGCTCTGATTATATTATAACCCCTTAGACTCCTGTATATAGAAAGGAGGTCGTGTCATTTGTATCATCCAAGAATTGTTCATTTATGTAATGTAAAGGAGGTTTCCCCCTCAAAGAGGACATTTTTTAAGTCTTTGATCTATATTTTTGTGAGTTGGTTGCATAACATTTGGTTTTGAGAGCTTTGGATTATATGGTTTTGCTGGTGCAAATAGATCATCATGGAATTTTCACTATAATTATTTTTATACGAAGGTTTAGAAGATAAAATTTTTACCATAAGGATCTGAAATCATGATGAAACTAGGGTACAAATTTCAGATCTCCGTTCGCTATATTTTCAGAGATATGGTCCGATGAACTTAAGGTTTTTCATGCTGCATAATTTTGTCTCAAATAGCCTACCATGGGAAAATCGTCATATCTTACACATGCAATGAAATTCAACCATCAAAACCACAAGAACCTATTTTACATCGAAACCCAACTATGAAAAACCCCTCTGTTGCTTTTAATTAATCAGATGAGAGTGAGAAACTATTGTAATGTCTTTATTTAGGTCTAAAGCACACCTTGCACTATAAATGTGGTCTCCTTCTAATTGTCCTACTCTGGCCAACACTTAGCCAATTCAAACCTCCATATTCCTCCTATTTCCTTATTCAATTAAGAAGAAATTTATCTCCTAAATAATCGAGGAATCGATGACCTGCTTAATTACCAAGCTTGTTCACTCAACTAGTATAAAATTGATAATTAAAATGTGCTTTTTCTCCACTCTAGTTAGGCAATTTGAATTCCATGCATGTCTAGGCTATTTTTAGTTGATTGATTAGCTTAACTAAGACATCAATGAGCTAATAATAGTTCTATTACTCAACTGACGTTCAACTAACTCAATTAATGACTCGAGATCAGTTAAATGAGTTCAACTGAAATATCTAAACTAAATTGCTAAATTTTAGTAATCAGTACATGCACAACTCTACTCGAAGCCTACACACTCAATTTTACTAATTTAACTAGTAGATAAGGCCATGTCACTCTAGCTAATTGCAATCCAAGTCATCCCACTGATGTGGAAAATCAAATTACTCAATTTGACTAAGAAACAAGTCAAATTAAGCCTTTCTTGCTACAATTTATAACAATCCCTCTTAGCAAGAAAGGGATTTTGCACCACCCCTATCCTACACCTATGGAATTAAAATTTGCCTCTTGACAATTCCTTTGTCAGGATATGTGCATCATGCTCCTCATTTGGAATGTATTGTATCATCACACTTATCCTCTACACACAATACTTCAAGTGATGGACCTAATATCAATGTGCTTGGACCTATCATTAAATACTATATTCTCAGAGAGTTTAATACAACTTTGATTGTCACAATAAATCACTATTGAAACCATCTCCTGACTAAAAAGAACCACATGTATTTTCCTCATCCATATGGCCTCACATGTTTCTTGAATTACAACCATGTATTCAACCTTTGCTGAGCTGAGTGCCACAAACCTTTGTTTCCTACTATACTAGGAAATAACTGCAGACCCGACACTTAAGATAACACCCGAAGTACTTTTCCTATCTAATGGACTCCTTGCAAAATCTGCCTCAGTGAAGCCTTGAAGCTTCAATCCCATTTTCCTCCTGTAACATAACCCATACTCGGTTGTTCCTTTGAGGTATCTTAGCACATGCTTTATTGCCTTACAATATAGCTTGATAGGGTTCACCATGGCTTGAATCAGCTGATTAAATTCATAGAATATGTCGACCCTTTTGTTCAACAGATACATCAAGGATCCCACAAGTTTCTTGTAGATGGTGGAATCTACTACCTCTCTTGAAGAGGAATCTTCCTTTCTCCAATTTGTAGCTAGAGGAGTGTCCATAGGCTTGCATTTCTCTATGTGGAATATTTGAAGTATTTTAGAGGAGTACTTCCCTTGACTCACAAAACAATCTCCATCTCCCTACCATATCTCCAACCCAAGGAATTAATGCATCAAGCCAATGTACTTCATCTCAAATTCTCTTACAATGTCCTCCTTGCAAGAGTGGATCAACTTCTCATCCCTTGTAAGTATCAAGTCATCAACATACAATACCAAGATAAAAGACTTGACATCTACCATAATGTGGTAGAGTTTGAATTTTTCTTCACTTTTGGTGAAGCCAAATCCATTGACATATGTGTCAATATGAGTTTACCATGCTTGGGGCGCTTGTTTGAGACCATAAAGGGCTCTCTTGTGTCTACATACATGTGTCCCCTCGTCATATGCCGCAAACCCTTCTGGCTAGTCTATTCAATCTCCTCCTCAACCACTCCATTGAGGAAGGAAGTATTCACATCCATATGGTGGATATTCCACCCCATGTGCACATATAATGCTAGAATGGTTTTGATTGAGGAATATTTTACCACAGGGGAAAAAGTTTCCTCATAGTCAACGAAAATCCTTTGGCTGCAAGTCTTTCCTTATACTTCTTGATGCTCCCATAAACTACATGCTTCACTTTGTAAATCCATCTGGAACCAACCACTAACTTTTTCTCTAGTCTTGGAACCACTTGCCATACATTATTCTTCATGATGGAGTCATAATCCTCAACCATGGCATCTACCCACACTGGTTGAGAAACTGCTTCCTCAAATGAATATGGCGCTGACTCAATGGGTTCTGTCATAAGAGGAATATACCCAATGTATCTGTCTTGTGACCTCCTCTTCCTACGCAAGGATGTAGGAGCTCCCACATGATCCCGTGCATCTTGTATCAATCTGTCAACCTCTCTGGTTCTCTTCCTCCCCTCTATATAATATTTTAGTTGAGTGGGTGCCTCCACTCGGCCTCCTGTCTGCTCCTCCATATGTGGCTCTACTCCACAACATCTTGAAGCTCTATTTTAGGCTCCTCCTTTGGAACTAGAAGCTCCTCCTTTGGTGGGATACTTATCTCTCACTCTAGAGAGCATCTCATAACCTTATCCTCATCAAATTTGACATCTCTCCTCACTATTGTCACCCTGAGTGAGGGAAAATACACCCTATAATTATGTGGAGTCTTTGTGTATCCTACAAAGACCCCCATCTCAACTGTAGGCTCCAATTTCTTCTTGCTATCCTTAGAGACATGAAAATACACAGTAGCTCCAAAAATTTGAAAATGGGATACATCTGGCTTTCTCCTAGAGAAAGCTTCTTTAGGTGTGATCATGCCAAGTATTCTATGAGGGATCTTATTTTACAAATAAATTGTAGTGTTGCATTCTTCTACCCATAGATGTAATGGAAAACTTGGCTCTTGTTGGTCCCACTATGCTTTTGTTCTTCCTTTCAGCCACACCATTTTATTGTGGGTTATGGGGTGTTATCAGTTCTCTTCTAATACCCTCTTTGGCACAAAATTTTTTTAAGGTGCTAGAAACAAATTCTTCTTTGTTATGCAGAATTTACGATTACAGACAAAGGTGAATTACCTAGATCTAGTGGCCCATTCTAAAACAACAGAAGACAAAGAAAATAAATTTCCCCTTAGAGAAATTATAGTATCCAAATGAAGCATACCTGAATCTGTAGCAAGATTCCCTTTCCTCCTAGCATGTAAGCTCCAATTTTTGGCTCCAAGTGCTATAATCAGAACATGCACACATGACTAAAACAAGAAAATGATCCAAAACATCCACATAGCATAATATAACATCTCTATTCATTGAATCAACAAGGCCTTTAAATACATGAGTGTAAACATAAAAAAAACGTATAGGAAAGCAATATAATCTTTGTATTAATAGAAATAGGAGAGAGTTTACAATCATAGATACAAGTTGATCTTCTAGATGACTCCCCAATTTGATTTGTCCCTCCTTGTCACAAAGTACACCTCAACACCAACCCTAATGCATGAATATGATGACTCCTCTATGTTCAAAGCAGCAACATGAGGGCATGATCAGTCTCCAAAATCCAATCCCAATGTTATGGATGGGAGTAGATTTATATGAGAAGTGTGGTAGTTTAGGATTTACCATTATGGATCTGAGATCCACAAATGATGGGAGCATGAGCTAAAGGGATAAGAGGTGAAGTCTCCAAGAAAGGATAAGATAGGATTCAAGTTATTATCCATGGTAAATACTTTAAACAACATTTGGAAGCTTCTCGAAGAAGAAGTTTCATAATATTTTTTAATTTTCCAAAATTTCTAAAATCGACACACTTGCATAAGGGAGAAACTAGTGTTTTCCAATGCTGGTTCCTAAGGGAGAATTATGCGCTGAGCGAAGGTGAATAAGAGGAAAGGGAGGATTGGGGCTAAAAAAAATGATATTAAGAAATTTATTCTAGAAAATAATAATTTTTGGAAGATTCATGCTTAAGG
Organism: Pinus tabuliformis; assembly: GCA_031772625.1. Classification (NCBI taxonomy): domain Eukaryota; kingdom Viridiplantae; phylum Streptophyta; class Pinopsida; order Pinales; family Pinaceae; genus Pinus; species Pinus tabuliformis. Next base: position 685,822,599 of record CM062812.1, on the reverse strand, counting down.
ATTTGTGAAGGGATGATGACAATATGTTCAGAGATATTGATTAATTCAGTTTACAAGCCTATTTATTAGATGTAGCAAAATGGCTTATAACATCCTCCATTGCCACTTCTCAAGGCTTTCAATTTCTGACAAGTATCATTTTCTACCAATGCTTTCAATTCAAAAAAATTGGAAAACACTTCATCCTTTTTCCTCATGAAGAAAATCCAACATTTTCAAGAAAAGTCTTCAACAAAAATTACATAATACCTATGTTTTGCTGTAGAGGTTGTAGAAAAGGGTCCACATACATCAGAGTGGACTCACTGCAATATTTCTCTCACTTTGCTATCTTGGCCCTGGAAGGTGGATTTGACATATTTCCCCAATGTGCATCCCTTACAGACATCATATTGGTCAAGGGTGCATTTGGGGAGACTGGCAGTAATATGTTACATGATTTTTAAGGCCCCATGGTGTACGCCTGTGTCAGAGTTCTCCAACATCTTGAATTTGCATATTTTCTTCCTTGGTACTAAGGGAAGTGCAAGCTTCCACCTCAAATTTTTGGAGATTTTTCACTCTAACTCCAATATATTTCACTTTCCGAGTAACGCCATTTCTCAGAAAGGATTTCCCCTTAGTGGAAACAACAACAGAGCCTCTATCCTCCAATACAACTACAAAGATCAAATTTTTCTTCAGCCCAGGTACATACATAACATCTTTCAGATGAATATGTGTGGCTAACTCCCTCTTAAAGGTTACAAGTTCAATAACTTTGGTACCATACCTCCCATCATCCCCAAGTTCTAGGTGCATCAGAAGGTACTTCTCCTTTAGGCTACTCAATAATTCTTTGTATCCTGTCATATGGAATGAGGCACCTGAATCTAGGTACCACACACCCCCCATTAAAATCTGGTCATGCATGCAATTAGGGTGAAGTCAAATTCAAATTGTGAGGCAAGTGATTCACCTCTTGCTCCTCTTGAAGGCTTCTTGTTAGGCTTCTTATGTGGACACTTTGTTGCATAGTGCCCATATTCATGACAATGAAAAAATTTTATCTTGCTTAGGTCCTTCTTCTTTCCATTGTTCTTGTTAGACACTTTCTTGCTTTGGGCCTTTCTTCCCTTATCTTTATTTCCCTTCCCAACTGAGGAAAAATTATCTTCCTCCTTAGCTTTGGATGTTACTCCATCTTTAGTGCTCCTTAAAATTTATTCCTACACCAAATCAAACCAAAACATCTCCCAATTTGGTAATTTGTCCCTTTCATTTATAGGGTTCTAGTAGTTGTTTCAATATTTTAGAAGGCCAAGGAGAGATAGGTTCACTAGCTCAGAAGATGACGCATTTTATCTTACTCCTCCAAGTTCATCTTGAACTTGAGTGAATCTGGAGAGGTAGTGTGGAATGGTTTCATTTTTTTGCATGCATATATTTTTAAGCTCGTCCCTCAATTCCAATTTCCTAGCATCACTATTATTTTCGAATAAATTTTGTGAGGGTATTCCACATAGCACATGGAGTATCTTTTCCATGTAAATTTGAGACTATGTGGTTTGTCACACCATCCATGATGATCCTCCTCACTTTTGTAGTATCCTTATTCAACTGGGCTAACTATTGTGCATCCGATGTTGTTGGTTTTGCAATATTAGTTTGGGTGTATTCAACCAATCCATTATCATCGAGTACAACTTCCATCATGTCCTTCCAAGCTATGAAATTCGAGGTTCCCTCTAGGGCATACTCCAATCTTAATCTGTTGAAAGAAATTTTCACGCACAAATGAAAAATTACTTCATTGAATCTCAAATTGAAATTTATGAAGGAGAAGATATATTGAATGGTTTTTATTGTGTTTTCAAGCTTTGATACCATGTAGAAATTAATAGAAATTTTCTACCACTGATGAATTCAAACTGAAAACTAGAGATTACAAATCTCCATTACAATTTTGTGGAATGGAAACCATAATTTAGAAACACATGCAATGACACGAAACCACCAACACCACAAGAACACAATGATTTTACAAGGGAACCCAATTGGGAAAAACCCCTCCACTTCTTTTCATTAATTATATGAGAATGAGAAACGATTACAATGTCTTGCTTCAACTATGAAACACACCCTGCACTATAAACCTATTCTCCTGTTGACTGTCCTGTTCTAGCCTCTAGCCAACACTTAGCCAATTCAAGCCTCCAAGCTCCTCCTATTTCCTGGCACAATTCTAGAGAAATTGAGTTCTTAAATAATAGGGGAATTCGCTATTGCCTAGTGCACTTCCAAGAAAATTGATCACTTGATTAATTACCAAGCTCGTACAATCAACTAGTATACAATTGAGAACTACAATGTGCCTTTTCCTCCACTCCAACTACGCAATTCGAATTGCATGCATGTCTAGGCTATTTTTAGCTGTTTGGCTAGTTTAACTAAGATATCAATGAGTTAACAACAATTATACCACTCAAGTGACTCAATTAATGACTTGAGCTCATTTAACTGAGTTAAATTGAAAATAACTAAACTAGATTGCTAAATTTTAGCAATCACTACATTCACAACTCTACTGCAAGCCTCCAAACTTGAATTTACTGATTTAACTAGTAGAAAAGGCCATGTCACTCTAGCTAACTACAATCCAAGTCATCATGCTGATATGGAAAATCAAATTACTCAATTTGATTAAGGCACAAGTCAAATTGAGCCTTTCTTTCTACAATTTCTAACACCAACAAGTACTCAGGAATAGATTGTATTGTAGCAAAAACATAAGAGCAAACATACAAAGGAATATAAATATTTGGAATAAGGCCAATTGAGTTTATTCCTCTTTCATGAGAATTTATACATAGGAGAGATGATCGGAGCAATTCTACCTAACCCAATCATTCATTAGAGTGCCTTATATGTCTACCATGTGCATTTGCATTTACATATATATTTTCACATAATAGTTATATCTAAAGTATGATGAAATTATATGAGCCTAAGAGGCCCCTAAATAAGAATCAAAGAAAGAAAATTCTATGTAAATAAATTTGAAGTGTGAATTCCCAAAAAATTATAACATCTCAAAACTATGTATTATAGAGTTTTCATGATATTATTTATGTTTTCAAACTCATACATACCTAATGTTGTAACCAATGTCTCTAATACAAAATTTTCATGTACCCATATTCATAAAGACACCATCATCCTTAGTTTTTCTTTCCATCTTCGATGCCATGAGGATTTACATCATTCAATTGAAGAATAGTGCTCATATTTAAAAGGCCTAAAATACTTTTCATGTTCAAATCTATCACATGTATGAACTTGAACATTTTAATAAGTTTAGCATTTTTCTATCTTCTCCCTCAATAATGATACTTGTCCACTATGTGTTACAACAATGGTTATGTTATTCAAATTTTATTCCTAGAAATCATCCCTCTAAAAAATGGGAAAACACCATTTTTTATCCAGGTGGATATTGGTGGCCACCTACCTATTCCACTTGGGCCCCCAACATTGTCCCCTTTTAGTTTCCTTAATTCTAGCACATATTTCTATTTTTGTAGTTTTTTCAGGTCCTAAACTTCCAGAGCAATTTTGAGGTACTAAAAGATGTTTTGCGAGAAAATTGACAAACTAGAAAAGTGCCAGAATATGTTTCACAAATTTTCTTTTTTCCTCCTCATGGAAATCTTCGAAATTAAGTATTATGATAGCCAAATAGAGATCTCCTAGGGACACGGTTTCACACTTCTTCTTTATGATAAAAAGGCCTTTGAGCCTCATTGTAATGCTATTCAAAAGGCATGTAGCCACCACATATCTTCTTAGAGATAAGATACCATCACCCGATCTAGTTTATTTCCATTCTGCATGTAAACAATTTCAATACTTTGTTATTAATGAATTGAAGTTGTTTTTTTGTTGTAGTTTTATGTTTATGTTTATAGTTGTATTTCATTTCCTTCCTCCATAAAACCAGATCATTTTATGTCTTCTCGTCATTTTCATCACTACATTGTTGAGTGTTTGGATATGTAAGAGACCAAAATACATAAGAAACATCATACACGTAGGTGCACCATTCCTTTTCTTTATGACCTTTTTTTTGTTTGAATTAAAATAAGGACAAATTGATAAAAGCATTAGAAACTCAAGCCATCTACCTTATTAAGCATTCCCCATGTTGGGAAAACACTATTGGTTTCATGGTCATTAAATAGAAGTTTTTTGCCAAGCAATAATATAGAGGAAAATTAGTTACAAATGTAGCACTATCTTAAACACCGTGTTCCAGTGACATGGTACAAGGAAGAAGCTAATTTATAAATCTTAGGATAATGGAAAAAATTAACTTCACTTTGTTTATTTGTACAAATATATACATGCTTGGAATGCATAACCTTCTTAACTACATGCATATATGTGGATTTGGCTTCAAAAATTTGGCATAGTAAGATGACATGAAAGGTTTACTAGGTTCTCAATTAATAATTCGAAAATATGTTTGACTATAGGTTTAATTATTTATACCATTGTATATGAGGAAAATGTTTAAGCCTATATCCTTAATTATTGAGGACACAAGTAAAACAAATAGTTAAGAATGCAATCACATGTGATAATTTCTACATGATAGTGGATTACAAACATCCTCATAGGAGATTATACCATTATAATGATAATCTAAAAATTATATTGCATAACAAATTGATAAAAATATTTTATATATTTTCCATAATATAAAACTTACAATAGTGGCACTATGAGCAAAAGGGTTTTGAAAATTTAATTCCCATCCCTTTATCTAACATGGAACTATGAAGTCTTTGTGATCTAAACCCATTACCGTTTTAACTAAAGCATAAAGCTAACACCTTACATAAATCATCCAAACCATCCATTATAGATTTAAGTTTGCTTGGCTACAACAATATATCAATTTTAGTAATTGTGTCTTCCAAACACTAGAAAAGCACTCGTCCTTTCCAATTATTTAGTTGAATCTCATTAAAATGATTTCCAACTTAATTTCAAACTCTCTACTAAAAAACTTTGATAAAAAGAACATTTTGTGATTGCCACTATATATGTAACTCCCATGTAATATGTACAAAACAATTTTGGTTTTATTTTTGCAAATGTTAATATGAATGATATGTATTTCTTTACATGATATCATAAAATTAGAATCTAGATACCTAAAAGGAGCAAGAACTTTTTGTCGATGCTTCATTTTCATATTTAGTTGAATCCCATATATAATCCCTTAGTAATCCAATATAGCTTATAAACAAATAGTTTTCCCTTTCTAGTCAAAAGTAGGCTACATGATCTTCTCTAAAAGGGTTAACTCGGGAAAAAACATTGAGCAATAAATTGCAAGCTACCTTTGATTTTAACCTCTATTTATGAAACTAGTGCAATATCACTTTATGGAAGTAAACTTTTTCTATAGCTAACCAACTCATTTATGAAAACAATCAATACACACAACTTTTGCTAAGGGATATAACTACTTTGCTTAAATTCATCCCTTTGATAGTCAAATCATAATAATAAATAAATATAACCAACTCATCTATATAGGTAATCAACAGACAAAAACTTTGCTATGGGATATAATTACTTTGCCTAAATTCATTCCTTTGGTATTCAAATCATAATAATAAACAAATGGAACCATAGATTCTACAAGATTCACATGTAAAATAGTTATTACAACAAAAAATAATGAGAAATGTATAGAGAAAGATGAAGAGCATATCTACTTTAAAGACTAAATATAAAACAATTGATTGAGGTAGAGAAAGTTTCCACCCAACCATAGGTAGTCCTCTATAGAAACCACCCACTAAGTACACTTTGGCACCCCTATGATGAACATAAATGCATAATCGTTAGGGTAATATTTCTATCTCGGAGAAATAAGATTATTGACCATGTATCCATTATTGAGTTCTTGTAATGACGATAACTATTTGGTAGCACAATACCTTCTTGAAAAACAACAAGGAGAGTTTTTCCTTCTCTACTCAATAGTACCTCAAAATTCCCTCCCTCCACTGGTATTGAGTGTGGAAATATAAATTTCTGAGTTACCATCCATTAAATATAAGGGCTACGTTGTTTGGATATTTCATAACGTAGTATGATAGACTTCATTTTCCAAGAAAAGTCTGCGTTTTCATCTCTTTTATCTTCTCCATGAATAAACTCTCTCTTTCCATTTGATTTTTTTCCCGTTTTTGTATGGCTAAAAGATGGCAAGTAAGAGTTTTAAACCAAGTTTCTTTTTCTATGGGAGATATTTGCAGGAATGTATAAGGTGATGATCTATATCTAGGAGTTGGTTTCATCCACTCATCTTATCTCCAATTTAGATTATAGTCTAGAACCAATAGGTTGAAGGTTAATGACAAGATGAGTAGAAAAAGAGAGATATGATTCTATGTTTGTAAACTTCCCTTAGACCCTATCACATTTTTTCCCTTATGGTATCATAGCCCCTTTAGGTGCTCATTCTCAAACAACCTTGGTTCTTATTAATTACAAAATAATAGTGTTTAAAAGTGTTCAATATTTCCCTATTATGTCTACCTCATGGTGTAAATAAGGCACAACGATAACATTTCCGTGCAAAGAATTTAAATATATAAAATATCATATTTATATCATTTCAAAGGGTTGAAACCAAGACATTACATGAGTAGAATTTTTTTAATTTGTAAATTGAATAATATTATCATTATAATTATTTCATTGATTTCCTCATAAAAATATGTTAACGACATAATACCTCTTAATTTGCAATTAGATTATTGGGTCTTTTGAAATGAAATAATTCCATATATTTAAATGGACATTTGGGGTCAAAATAATAACATTTAAAAGTTTAGTAATTGAACTAAAGAAAGATTGAGAGGCTTTAATAAAAATATGTTAGTCACAATATGCCTTGTTTCTATTTTTAGTTTTTGATGTAGTTTATGGTACAAACTATGCCATTTATAGAGAAAAACACTATTTTGTATTCCAACATGAATAATAACAATGTCTATTACTTTATTTATTTGTATACAAACATTTGTATGCATTCATGTTTAGAGTATAATAGAGATTTATATATCAATATATCTTTTATTGTTATACGTAATTGATATTTCTCTCACCATGTATCAACTAAACATTGCCTTTTTCATACAATCTTGTATCATATGTTTCATTTAACATGTGAAATTTACCTTATTAAAATTCCATAAACTATATTTATCTCAAATTTTTATTGGATTATAGCAATTGAGGCTTTGTTTTTCCAATAGCAATGTATGTTTTTCGTTCCTAGGATTGAAATATATTTATGCCCTTCAATATTCATGTCAACCATCATCCATATATGTATGGAGAGAAAGAGTTAAGGGAAAATAAAATCTAAAGCAATTTTATTTAACAATGTGTATTCTAATATAAATAATAACATTGTTAGTTATCAAATACTTATTCTCACATTATTTTATTTTGAAGGAAACTTTTATATGCATTCATGTTTAGAGTATGATAGAGATTTATAGATCAATACATATTTTATTGTTATATATAATTGATATTTTTCTCACTATATATTAACTAAACATTGACTTTTTTAATACATTATTGTATCATATGTTTCTTTTAATATGTGAAATTTACCTTATTAGAACTTCCATAAACTATATTTATCTCAATTTTTATTAGATCATAGGAATTGAGGCTTTATTTTTCCATTAGAAATATACGTTTTTTGTTACTAGAATTGAAATATATTTATGCCTTTCAATACTCTTTCAATACTCATGTTGACAATCATCCAAAGCGATCATTAATAAGATACTCTAAACATGTTTCCTTTATTTTTATTCTAAATATAAACATATGAAGTATGCCTCTTCATGCATCTAAGAATTTCGAAGAAATGGATAAAAACATGGAACAACAAAATAATACGAGGAAATAAAATAGATATAAAATGATATAAACAAATAACTAAAATAAGAGAGACCAACCAATAGCCAAAAACATAGAGTGAAAAAATTAATTAAGAAGAAAGACTAGCAAATTAACAAATTTTGTTGGCAGCATGGTGTTAGCATTCATGTCAACCCTGGAGCCAGTTGATTTTAGCATTGGTGTCAATAGACTTAGTATGATTGCAATGATGCTTTGGTGCTTGGCAGACTTTTACTTACGTGTTTTTAAAGTGTGCATAGGTCCTGGAGGTGCTGAGGAAGTGTGGAAGCATGTAGCAAAGTTTTGGGTGGAGAAATGTTGGTTTTACCTTATTTAGAGGAGTGCTACAATCTTATAATGTTCACAATGCAAAATTGGGCCACTGTTTCTCCCTTCCCATTGTGTGTTTGCATATTTTAGTTCCGGGCTACTCATTAGTGCCTCCGTAGATTGTTGTAGGTGCTAGCATGAAATACCACGAACACAGAAGAAAGGAGTTTTCACATGGTATGAATGTGAATATTTGAGTGACTGAATCTATATCGTATGGTATCGATTTCATCTCCAAATAAGTGTGAATTCAATGATTAAAAAATGCATTGAGTTAGTGGATTTTTTTTGGTCATCAAAAGTTAATGAATTAATGCATTATTTTCAAGGAATCATAGTTAAATATTATTTTATATGTATTGATTTAGTCAAATAGGTCCATGGTTGGCTGGGAATACCATCAAATATCTTAGTCGGTTTTCTCCCATGGTTTAGTCAGTCCTCCAAGGCTATAAATATACAAGATGATGAAACATTTGGTGTGCACATTTGAGGACTTCGATCTGGCACCAATGCACATCAAATACATATCTTTTCTATTTGTTTTTCTTATGTCCTGGAACAGTTTCGAAGTTATGTGTTCTAGTTCAGTCACCATTTCACATAGGCTGATTGAAATTTAAACTTTTTAACATAGGTCAACGGGATCTTCGTTTGTGAATAATCGTTCGATCAATATTGTGTATAAATTTGATTGACATAAGACTAGTGATATACCCTTGTGTTGGTGAAAGTGTGAATTAAGCCAATGTAGTTCTGGTCATTAATTGAATCAGTCTAATAAGAAATATTAAGAGACTATATTGATGCAAAGTATTGAGCCGTGAAATGCTTATGGGTTGAATTTGATGACGTAACTTGAGCGAAGTGTGATGTGTATCTATGGATCAATTTCGTGTGATATGGATTAGTGTGTGCAGATCGGATGCCTGTGCAATGATGCAATCGATTGGAGGTGTAAAAATAGGTTGTGATGGTTCAGATGGTGGGCTCGATAATCACATTACCAAAAATTTGAGATTCCTTGTTTGTGCAATTGTTTGACGGTATTGACTAGTTAGAAAATGGGTGTATCATTTGTAAAATGTGATGGCCAGAAAAAGTGTGTATATGGAAGAATGTGATTAGAAATAAAATGAGCGTGTTGACAACAAGTCCGATGACAAAGGTTATGGTGTGTATGGTTGAGGCAGTGTTTTCTAACATAGTTGTTAACATAGTGTGAGTGTAGGGATGATCATGTGATGATTTATTATATGGATTATAGTTCAGTTTGAAAGGGACTATAATCTTCATGTCTACCATGGCTAAATGCATGACCATAATTTCATTGCTTTAGAATTGATTTATCATTATGGAAGAATATGTATGCCGCTAAGGTCATGATACTAATAATGTTGGTGTTGTGGGGGTTATTGGCCTTGACTTTATATATTGTCTTTGATGATATGTATTTATAATGTGAAAGTTATGTTGTGTTGGATATCTTGTTGCTCTGAGAGAAATTGAATTGATGAGTAATGAGAGGTTCCATGTGAGAGTTAAAATAATGTTGTAGATGTTGAAGGTGTGATGAGCATGCTGATGAATGTTTATTAAGTGGATATATCATAGGTGTGTTTCTCATAGGATTTACATATGATGATTTTGTAGAGTTTTTAGGGAATTGATTCGACAAAGTTTGATTACTATATGAGCAAAGGGTTTGCAAGTTAGATTATTCCTTCTATAGTTTTATTCAGAGTATGTGTTTCTGGTCTAAGATATGTATGGCAGAGTGTGAGGACATATTTGTCTTTTTAACAAAGATATTTCAATGTATGAGTTGAGTCAGAGTGTTGAGGTGTCAGGGTTTGAGAAAATTTATTTGCAATAGATGGAAATGTGTTGATATATATTATTTTCCATGAGACTATGGGTGATTGTTAACTTACTGTTTTGCTAAGTTGATTGAAGTTACAAGAGAGTTTTTTAGTGTGTTTGAGTGAGTTGTTGTGTGTTGTTAGGGTTTCACAACTTAATGGTTTATATTTTGATGTGCATGATAAGAGTATGCTACTAGTAAGGGGAGATTGGTTTGTGATACTACTGGTAATTGTGAACTATTTATGTATATAGTTGGATAGAAAATGAGAGTGGTGTTGATTTTCAAGCAAAGAGTTCAATGTTGTTAGGATTTACAACATAATATGTATTGCATATATTGATGAAAGACTATTGATACACTGTTGGTCCTCCATTACTTGGTTATTATATTTCTCACAATGTTGTTGCATGGTAATTTTGTTGGGGGATATGTTTTTAATGATGTAATGTTATTATGATTGTCAGAGTATGATGTATTGGGGAGAATTGTACTATGTCAAATTTGATGTGTGAGATGATAAGAGCCTTATAATTGTTATTAATGAGATTTGTTGTTGATTTTGATGAGAGAGTGTTGGTATGGGTTAGAATATTGATTGAATATTGCAAGGGCTTGTGACATATTTTTCATGTAAAGAGAGGTTTGAGTCAGTTGATTTTGTACTTAGTTTGAGACGAAATTTATATGTGGGTCCACTCTAAAAATTATAAAACATGGCCTAAGGTGTTTGAGTTTATTGTAGGTGGATCTAGTATGAAATATTCTACAAAGAGGTCGACAAGTGTTTAAGGTTTGGAACCTTCAGTAAGGGAGTGGTGGCTTCCTTCTGGTGGTAGCCGACAAACTTGCTAAGGGAGTAGTGGTTTCATTCCAGTAGTATTCAAAAACTTGTTAAGGGAGTGGTAGCTTCCTTTCGAGGTGGCCAGAGAACCTGATTAGGGAGTGGTAGCTTCCTTACAATTATAGTCAGAGAAACTATTGCATGTGGTGGCCTCCAACAGGTAGGGGCCTATGCACATTTTAGGACTTTGATTTGCAACTAATGCAAATCAAATATATATATAATATATATATATATATATATATATATATATATATATATATATATATATATATATATATATATATATATATATATATATATATATAAATATATATATATATATATTCTATATATATTGTATTTTTTTTGTTATGTCCTGGAATATTTTGAAGGAATGTGTTCTATTTCGGTCACCATGCATCTGTGTTTGCATAGATTGAATGGAAATTAAACTTCAAGTTAGTGGGAATCTTTTTTTGTGAATAATTGTTAGGAATTTTTTTGTATTGGTATGGCTCGATCAATATTGTGTATAAATTTGATTGACCTAACACTAGCGATATACCCTTGTGTTGGTGAAAGTGCAAATTAAGCCAATGTAGTTCTGGTCATTAATTGAATCAGCCTAATAAGTTTGAGTTGAAGCACCTGTAAGCACCTATGCATTTATATAGTAGATCAATTTGATTTCTTGACATGTGATCTAAAGCAATATGATTAGAAGACTGAATGGATACAAAGCATTGAGTTGTGAAATGCGTATGGGTCGAATTTGATGAATGTAACCTGAGTGAAGTGTGATGTGTATCTATGGATCGATTTTTTGTGATATGGATAAGTGTGTTGGAGCTATCTCATTTCAAATATGATGCATATGCATTGATGCAATGGTTTGAAGGTGTGAAAAGAGGTTGTGATGGTTCATATCATGGGCTTGATCATCACATCACCAAAAATTTGAGATTCCTTGTTTATGTGATTGTTTGATGGACTTGACTAGTCATACAATTGGTGTGTCATTTGTAAAGTGCGATGGCGAGAAAATGTGTGTGTATGGAAGAATGTGATTATAAATAAAATGAGTGCATTGACAAGTGTGATGATAGAGGTTATGGTGCATATGATTTCGATAGTGTTTTCTAACATAGTTGTGAGTGCAGGGATGATCATCTAATGATTTACTATATGAACTTTGGTTGAATTTGAAAGGGTCCTATAATGTTCATCTCTATTGTGGCTAAATGCATGACCATAATTTCATTGCTTTATAATTGATTTATCATTATGGAAGAATATGTATGCTGCTAAGGCAGTGATACTAATAGTGATGGTAATGCGGGGGTTATTGGCCTTGAATTTATATATTGTCTTTGATGATATGTATTTATAATGTGAAATTCATGTTGTGTGAGATATCTTGTTGTTGTGAGTGAAATTGAATTGATGAGTAATGGGAGGTTACATGTGAGAGTCAAAATAATGTTGTATATGTTGATGGTGTGATGAGCATGTTGATGAATGTTTGCTGAATGGATATAGAAGAGGTGTGTTGTTGAGAGGATTTACAAATGATGTTTTTATAGAGTTGTTAGTGAATTAACTGGACAAAGTTTGATTACTATATGAGCATATGGTTTGCTTGTTAGAGTATGTTTTCTATGGTTTTATTCATTGTATATGTCGGTGTTCTAAGATATGCATGAAAAAGTGTGAGGACATATTTGTCTTTTGAACAAAGACGGTTCAATGTATGAGTTGAGTGAGAGTGTTGAGGTGTCAGGGTTTGAGAAAATTTGTTTGCATTAGATGTGAATGTGTTGATATATGTTATTGTTTATTAGAGTATGGGTGAATGTTTAGTTAGTGTTTGCTGAGTTGACTAAAGTTGTGAGAGAATTTTTTGATGTGTTTGAGTGAGTTGTTGTATGCTGCTAGGATTTAACAACTTGATGGTTTATGTCTTGATGTGCATGATAATAATATGCTACTGGTAAGGGCAGATTGGTTTGTGATACCACTGGTAATTGTGAATTGTTTTATGTATATAGTTGGACAAAAAAGAGAGTGTTGTTGATTTTCAAGCAAATCATTTGATGTTGCTAGGGTTTGCAACATAATATGTATTGCAGATATTGATGGCAAGGAATTGACATAGTGTTGGTCCTCTAATACTTGGTTATTATATTATTCAAAATGTTGTTTTAGGGGAATTTTTTGGGGCATATATTTTTATTGATGTAATGTTATTATGACTATCAGAGTATGACGTATTGGGAAGAATTGTATTATGTTATATTTGATGTGTGATATGCTAACAACCTTGTAATTGGTATTAATGAGATTTTTTGTTGATTTTGATGAGGAGAGCATGTTGGTGTGGATTAGAATATTGATTGAATATTGCTAAGTCTTTGACAATTTTTTATGTAGAGAGTGGTTTGAGTTAGTTTATTTTGTACTTATTTTCAGCAGAAACTTATATGTGGGTCTATTCTAAAAATTGTAAAACATGGCCTACGATGTTTGACTTTGTTGTAGGTAGATCCAATATGCAATATTCTAAAAAGAGTTCCACAAGTGTTTAAGGGTTGGATCCATTAGTAAGGGTGTGGTGGCTTCCTTCTGGTGGTATCCGAAGAACTTACTAAGGGAGTAGTGGATTCCTTCCAGTAAGGGAGTAGTGGCTTCCTTTAGATATGATGCCTATGAAATGATGCAATGGTTTGAAGGTGTGAAAAGAGGTTGTGATATTCATATCATGGTCTTGATCATCACATCACCAAAAATTTGAGATTCCTTGTTTATGCGATTTTTTGATGGGCTCGACTAGTTAGAAAATGGGTGTATCATTTATAAAGTGTGATGGTGAGAAAATGTGTGTGTATCGAAGAATGTGAGTAGATATCAATTGAGTGTGTTGACAACAAGTGTGATGACGTAGGTTATGGTTCGTATGGTTGAGGTAGTGTTTGCAAACATAGTTATGAGTGCAGGGATGATCATGTGATGATTTACTATATGAACTATGGTTGAATTTGAAAGGGGTCTATAATGTTCATGTCTACCATGGCTAAATGCATGACCGTGGTTTCATTGCTTTACAATTAATTTATCATTATGGAAGAATATGTACTCTTCTAAGGTAGTGATACTAACAGTGATGGTGTTATGGGGGTTATTGGCCTTGAATTTATATATTGTCTTTGATGATATGTATTTATTATCTGAAATCATGTTGTGTGAGATATCTTGTTGCTGTGAGTGAAGTTGAATTGATGAGTAATGAGGGTTGATATTTCTAGGGTTTACAACATAATATCTATTGCAGAGATTGATGACAATGTATTGACAGAGTGTTGGCCGTCCAATACTTGGTTATTATATTTCTCACAATGTTGTTGTGGGGGATTTTTGTTGGGGAATATATTTTCGTTGATGTAATGTTAGTATGACTATCAGAGTATGATGTATTCGGGAGAATTGTATTATGTTAGATTTGATGTATGAGATGATAATATCGTGTAATTGTTATTAATGAGATTTGTTGTTGATTTTGATGAGGAGAGAGTGTTTGTGTAGGTTAGAATATTGATTGAATATTTCTAGGGCTTGTGACAATTTGTTTGTGTAGAGAGTGGTTTGAGTTAGTTTATTTTGAACTTAGTTTGAGCAGAAAGTTATATGTGGGTCCAGTCTAAAAATTGTGAAACATGGCCTACAATGATTGAGTTTGTTGTTGGTGGATCTAGTATCAAATACTCTGAAAATAGGTCCACAAGTGTTTAAGGGTTAGATCCTTCAGTAAGGGAGTGGTGGCCTCCTTCCGGTTGTAGCCAAAGAATTTCTAAGGGAATAGTGGCTTCCTTCCAATGGTAACCAAAAAAGTTGCTAAGGGAGTGATAACTTCCTTTCGGAGGTGGCCAGATAACTTGATCAGGGAGTGGTGGATTCCTTCCAGTGGTATTTAAAGGAACTATTGCAGGTGGTGGCATTCAGCAGGTAGGGGCATGTGCATTGGTGGCGGGTGAGTGTATGATGCAAAATAAGTATTTTCATATTATAAGAAGAAGGTGAAGATAACAATAACAGTACTAGTATTTCTTTGCTTGGTTTTCCACCTAATATATGATGTATATGTGTGGTTCATGGTGTTATTTTGTGTTTGTTAATGTTTACTTGTTAAGTTGCAACTGTTGGCTTACGATTGATAATGTTCATGGTTGCTCTTATATAGTCTCTCATGATATTTGCATTTACATGTATGCTATTGATTAATCAAGTTATATTTAATTATTTGTAGAGAAAATTAAAACCACGGTAAAAGTTGAATTGACATGAAATAATGATTCACCCCCCCTTGTATTTCTAACAATTTGTATCGGACCAGGCCCTTAAGGAATTATTTTAAAAACTGGAACTAGACCTAAGGGATTATGGAAAGGAAGCACAATAAGAAGACTACTCAGAAGAAGAATTCAATTAAGGGTAACAATGATTATGCAAGTCATGTATCAAATGTAGTGTTAGTATCAATAATTGTCGATCAACGACAATCAATAGTGTAAAAATTCATGTCATGAGCTATGGATATTCAAGGTATGTGTCTACTCAATGATGAAAATGATCACTTATGGAAAGAAAGGATGAATTCTATATTGATATATTTTGGATCATATGTTTGGCATTTACTATGAAATGGCTATACCAAAAATCCCCGTGAATTCAATAATTGTAGAAGAATGATCAAGTAATAAATGATATTATTGTAGCATATCTGATTTCGAACTTGAGAATGTTATGCAGTATGAATGTACAAAGGATATATGGGATAACCTTCAAGCCATCCATGAAGGCGATAAAGATGAGGAAGAAGTTCATTCACCGGTAAGCTAAGAGTTAATCTTGCCTTTTTTCCTAATGAAGAAACATTTAGTGTATTTGAAGAAGAAACTTGTAGCCTATCAAAATATGAGTGTAGCCATCAATATTTTCCACTATATCAGATGGAATTATAGATTCAAAAGAAAAAAAGTTAGATAATGATTTTTATCTTAGAATAAAAAATGTTTTTGCCTTGAAAATGATTGAAATCCTTAAGGAGAAGTTACAGGTATATGAAGACAGGGATCATCATGTGGATGAAGCAGAGAAGACTATAATAGTCCTTTAAGCACAACTAAAAGAATTTAAAAGAACCAATGAAGTTGTGACTGAATAGCTTAATGAAAGGAAAAGACATTGTGAAAGACTTGAATTTGAGATTATCTCATTTAATATTGATCTAAACATTTCAAATGAATAGAATAAGAAGATAATTTAGATATTTGAAGAACAAGAAAATTGCCCTAAAGAGGAATTTATGAAGTTAAGAACATGGTTGGAAGAGGCAAGAAAAGTTGAAGAAGTAATAAGTAATGAGCTAAAATAAAAAGGGAGTGACTGTGAGAAATTAGAAATAGAGGTAGTCACATTAAGAAGTAAATTAGAAGAAAAGGAAAAATAGTTGATATTTCAAGACAATACCAAGATGTTGGACAATATTCTTAGCAATCAAAGGTCTCCCTCTTTTAAATCGGGCCTTGGCTTTCATGAAATAGAATCCAACTCATAGGCATGTGGAGGAAGTCTAAGAGATAATAAAGAAACTTCTAAAAATCCTGGTAAAGAAACAAGTAATGACAAGATTCAGAAAGGAAGTAATGGAAGTAGGTAGGGGAACCATCAACCAAGGAAACACACTTTTTCTTTTTCTCCCAGGGATGAGTATGGAAAAAATACAAACATGCAAAGAAGGAACAACAATTCATTTTGACCCTTAATGGATGATATTGAATGATTTATATGTCACAACTTTGAACACATTGTAGTTGATTGTAGAAGAAAATTGTTCAAGCCTTCTTAAGAAAGTAGTCAAGGAAATATCCTCTCCATAAGAAGATCATCAATTCTTAGGTATACAAGTTTCTTTCAAGGATATATATATATATATATATATTTCATGGAATTTATTTGGTCATAAGGATAAACTGTAGATCATATGGAAATTAAAGGAACATGAGACAAAAATCTTATGCCCCCTTTTCTAGTCACATAAAATGCTATACATGCCACAAGTTTGGACATGTGGCAAAGGAGTGTAGGAGAAAGTCAATGAGCTCTTTTAAACATTTTAGACAATCGATGGAACCTATTTAGAATAGACAACTGAATAGTAATTCATCTAACAACAAGGAAGAGGAATATGCCTCCATTAGCAATGATCATACCACAATATCGAAGAAAAAGGAAGAGTAACAAGTGAAGTGTGAAATTGTACTATACGCACTAGAAGAATATGATCACTAGTCCGTAGACAGGTCTATAGATAAGAGAAGACTTATATATTTCAATAAAACTAAGGGAGGTGATGTTATTCTTGGAAAAAATGCTCCAAAAAAGGTGATAGGAAAAGGTAGATCCAACCTTGATGTAAAAAATGGAAATGCTACTAATGTCTTACTAGTTGAAGGTTAAAACACAACATTTTGAGTGTGGTTCAAATGACAAGTACAGACATGTAGTCGTATTCACTTCAATAAGATGAAAAGTTATAAAAGAAGACAATGGAAAGTTAATAGAAAAAGGAATAAGAATTGCAGATAAGGTATAGGCACTAAAGAAAATTTCAGGAAGAAACGAGAGACTAAAGACAATTTCTGGTTTAGATTCTAAGTAGAGAAAGGCCCAGTTTCTAGTCATTTCTACTTGATAAAAGAACTATATGAGAGGTGCATAGCCTCAAGGTGAGCGCATGGTAGAAACATACATTCTATGAAGCATTGATGATGATAAGTAGTAGTAGAAACATGGTGTGTAGGAGTGTTTTCATGCATAATTAGGTTTGTAGGATCAATCTTCCTATTCGAGGTATAATGAGCACATGGGGATCTATGAATACAAATAGGGATTCATGATTATATATTGCATATAGAAGCTCCATATATGCCTACATATGTGGAAGAGTATGTCCTCCAACTGTATCTCACTATCATGGTGGTTGGATAGTCCTTGGTTGAGCTAGGCATAAAAGAAGCATTCTATATTTATGTCAGTAAAGCACATATGTGTGCAATATTGTGGCCCTGTATTATTGTTGATGTTATTGGGTAAAGGTAATAGTCATGCATAACATTTGTGACTGTCATGTATGGGAGAGTGAGTCTTTAAGTATTGGAGAGTGTCATGATGAGTCATGGCACAATCATATATGGGCTCCTTGGTGTCATTATAGTAGAATTATACTTAATTATGTAGCTCGGTATCTCTCATTATGCAACCATGTAATATCGTTGTTATCTTTTGGTCATTGGTTGCATGGAGCTAGTGGTATGTTGAGTTATATCTTACAAATGGCAAGGAGGCTAATTACAGAGCAACAAAACTGTATTTATAGTAGCGTGGATAAGAGTTTTGCAACCCCCATTACATGTTCATAGGGAGCATATTCACAAAAGCAAGAGAAATGAAAGCATCGTGTTGGCTAGGACATGTTAGTTGACATGTGGCAGTGATTTTCCTTATTCCTAATACTTATATTGTAGGTGTTGGTAGCTAATAAGTTATCTTCAACAAATCTATTAGTACTAGTATTTCTCGTGGCATCAGTATGGTATTTCAATGAGGATGGACCACCCTTTTCCATTGATGTCAAAGGGGGAGAGTGTCACAACCACTAGCAGAGAGTGATTCCAGTTGGTTGGAGATGACTGAATTCAGTTAGATGTTTGTGTCTATAGGTTGACATTAGTGCCAAAGGTGGAGAATTTTGACAGCATGGTGTTGGCATTGATTTCAACCATGGAGCCAATTGAGCTTGGAATTGGTGTCAACATGCTTATCATGACGAATTCACTCACGGAACCTCTAACACATCATGTGTGTTCATGGAATACTAGACAATACCCTTAATTTCACTACATATTGGAGAATACCTCTAAAAGTCACTTTATTTAACCCCCTACCAATATGAATCCAATACACCTTACCAATTTTAAAAACCCCTACTTTCAGTAGATATTGTAGATATCCATTTTTTAATTAACATTTTTTATACCCCTTTATATTTTCTCATAGGCTTTGAGCTCCATTTGTTATACAAAACATATTAAAACCCTCTACTCCCTATTATATGATCAGTATATTATGTAATTTTTTCCTCAATATATATCCCCCAATATGAATGCACGTGGTATGGTATTTCTCCCCCAGTGAATCCCCCGTGAGGCTTAGTAGGCTTGTGATGATGCTTTGGTTCTTGAAAAAGGTTTACTGATGTGTTTTTTAAGTGTCCATAGATCCTGGAGGTTCCTGAGGAAGTGTGGAAGCATGCAATAGAGTTATAGGTAGAGAAATGTTGATTTTACCAAGTTTAAAGGATTGTTACAGTCTTAAATTGTTCACAGTGCAACGATGGGCTAGTGCTACTCCCTTCCCATTATATGCCTACGCAGTTTAGTGTTAGGCTACTCATATAGTGCTTGTACAAATTGTTGTAGGTGCTAGAATGAAATACCACGAGCACAAACAGATAAATTTTCCTATGGTATGAATGTAAATGTTTGAGTGACCGAGTATACATTATATGGTCTTGATTCTGTCTCCAAACAAGAGTGAATGAAATGATTAACAAAGGCATGGTGTTAATGGAGTTATATTAGTCATTAATAGTTAATGAATTATTTCGTTTTCATCCAAGAATCATAGTTAAATATTATTTTATCCTTGGATTGATCTAGTCAAATTGGTCCATGGTTGGATTGGAATATTGTCAAATATTACAATTGGGTTTTCCCCATGGTTTAGTCAAGCCTCCAAGGCTATAAATACATAAGATGATCAGACATTTGGTGTGTAAATTTGAGGATTTCAATATGGCACCAACACACATCAAATATATATCTTGTGTATCATTTTCTTCTGTATCCCAGCATAGGTTCGAAGGAATGTGTTCTTGCTCAGTCACCATGGTTTGAGCTTGCATAGAGTGATTGAAATTTAACCTTTTGAACACAGTTTAGTGGGGATCTCTTTATGAAAATAATTGCTACAAATTGTTTTGTATTATTTTGAAATTATCAAGCTTATGTATAAATCTAATTGATCTAAAACGAGTGAAGATTCTCATATACCCTTGTGTTGGTGAAAGTGCAAGTTAAACTGGTGTATTTTTGGTCATTAATTGAATCGATCTAGTAAGTGTGACCTGGAGCACCTGTAAGATCATATGTGTTTATGTAGTTGATGAATATAATTTCTTGCCATGCGATTTGAAGCAATATCAATTCGAAGATTTTTGGATGCAAAGGACTAAGTTGTGAAATGCTTATGGGTTGAATTTGATGAATGTAACCTTAGCTTGGATCGATTGTGATGTGTATATGTTGATCAATTTTGTGTGATATGGATTAGTGCATTGGAGTTGTCTCATTTAATATTTGATGCTTGCACAATGATACAATGGTTTAAAGACATGCAAATAGGCTGTGATGGTTTAGATCATGGGCTCAATCATACCATTGTCAATAAATATGAGATTCCTTGTTCGTGTGATTGTTTGATGGGCTTAACTAGTTAAAAAACGGGTGTATAATTTGTAAAGTGTGATGCCCAAAATATGTGTGTGTATCGAAGAATGTAATTAGAAATCAAGTGAGCATATTGAGAACAAGTGTGATGACAGAGGTTATGGTGTGTATGGTTGAGGCAATGTTTGTTAACAAAGTTGTGAGTGTGGGTATGATCATGTGATGAGTTAATACTATGAATTATTGTTGAGTTTGAAAGTGGCATGTAATGTCGATGTCTACTAGGTTAAATGCATGACGAAAATTTCATTGCTTTAGAATTTCTTTATCATATGGAATAATGTGTATGTTGTTGAGCTAATGATACTAATAACGATGGTGTTACAGGGGTGATTGGCCTTGAATTTATATATTTTCTTTGATTCTATGTATTTATAATGCAAAAGTCATGTTGTGTGAGATATCTTGTTGTTATAAGTGAACTTGAATTGATGAGGAGTGAAAGGTTGCATGTGAGAGTAAAAAAAATGTTATAGATGCTGAAGTTATGATGAGCATTTTGTTGAATGTTTGTTTAGTGCATACATCAGAGGTGTTTTGCTGAGAGTATTACACATGTTGTTGTAGATTTGTTAGTGAATTAATTTAGTAGAGTTTGATTACTAAGTTAGAAGAGTGCTTGTTACACTATGCTTGCTATGGTGTTATTTAGAATATATGTTATTGGTCTGAGATATGTATGACAAAGAGTGATGACAATTTTTTCTTTTTAATAGAGAGAGGTCAGTGTATGTTTTGAGTCCGAGTGCTAAGTTTCTAGGGTTTGAGAATATTTATTTACATTTGATCTGAACTTAAACATGAACACAAAAAATTACAAATATAACCATAAATATAGAGATGCAACAGAAATAACACTTCATTTCATTAATATCAAATACTGAAATAATCTTACAAACATAATGGACATAAACTAGCTCAAGCGATGGTATCTTATCTCTCAGAAGATATGTGGCGGCTACATGCCTCTGAAATGCGTTACAATGATGCTTGAAGGCCTATTTATTATTGAGAAACAATGAAAAATCCTAAACATCCGAAAACCTAACCCTGGGAGGTGAAGCGCCAAAACTATAGGCTTCATTTGGGTAAATTGGTACATCAACTTCTTGGGGTCATAACTTTGGCATACGATCTCTATTTGATGCACTCAATACCTCATTATAAAGATCTATTTGAGGAGTAAAACTTCCAAATTGCAAACATCAATCAATAATTGATGTTTTCCTTGGATTTCCAAAAAAAATGTCGTTTAGGGCGTCAAAATGGCTCCGAATGTTCAAGACCCAAAAAATTGCCAAAAATAGTAAACTGTGCTACAATTAAGGAAACTGAGAAATTGAAAGAGATAGTGATGGGGGTCCAAGTGGAATAGGAGGGTGGCCACCAACATCCACCTAGATCATTCCTCCCTCCTTAGAAAGAAATGGCCTCCATTTCATTGAGTTCCTCCATGAGATGGGGAAACTTCTGCTGAACTTGGTCCCTGGTGAGCCACTTTCCTTGGTGCATGAGTTGGCTAGGTTTGACAATCAGGTATAATTGGATCTTCTGCTAGTGAGTGTTCTTGATCTGTGTGTCCATAACTGATTAGTTGTGGCCTGTTCCATGCAGTGTGGGTTTAACTCTGTTGCTGTGAGTTGTTCTGCAATGTATGATGTGTCTAGTAATGGTGGGAAGTATGGTTGAAGGTGGTCCACATTGAAAACTGGGTGCAAGCCAAGGAATGGGGGAATGTCGAGAACAATGTAAACTTTGAAATGGGAACTATAAACTCAAAACAGGAACTTTGGCCAAAAAACCTCGAAAAAACATCAAAAACAGTGCTAAAAACAAAAAGTGTTGATGCTGGAATAACACCTTTTCTCTTTTTTCTTTTTTTCTTGGGTAAATTTTCAACATGTTTTAAAAATGGCGGTGAAAACCAATTTTTTGCGCAAAAATTATCCAAAAAACACCCTCAAAATGAAAAGTGTTAATGTTGGGAGAACACTTTTTTTTTCAAAAGTAAAATTTCAACATTTTGAAATAATGACGTAAAATATTTTATCATGACCCTGAAAAACATTAAATTCAAAAACAATAAAAATAAAAATAAAAAATGAAAAAAACACAAAACAAAAAAAGTTAAAAAAAATAACAAAACTTAAATTAAAATATATACTAAAAACAAAACATAAAATAAAAATAAAAATGAAAAAATATCAAATAAAAGAAAAAAATCAATCATGAAATGTAAAAAAAAACAAAATTAATGATAAAAAAAATAAAAAAAATATAAACGAATAAATAGTAAAAAAAAATATTTAAAAAAAATGGGAAAAAAAAGTTATCTTGTAAACCATAAAAAAGTTGGCAAAAGGAAAAAAAAAAAAAAACCAAACAAATAAACAAACAAAACAAAAACAAAAACAAAAACAAAAACAAAACAAAAACAAAAATATGGAAAAGAAAAAAAAAACCTTTAAAATAAACTAAAAATTAAGTAGGTAAAAATAAAAAAAATTAAAACAAAATTAAGTAAAAAAAGAGAAATTAAAAAAATTAGCACAAACTCGGAAAAAAAAAATTTAAAACAAACTAGTTTAAAAAAAAATAGAAAATTAACGAAAAAAATTAAAAAACTAGTAAAATTAATATTAAAGAAACAAAAATAAATTCAAATTATGAAAGAAAAAACCAAAAAAATGCGTATTTTTTATTTAGAAAAAAAATGTAATTATTTTTTATTAAACCTACATTTTTTATTTAAAAAAAGGAAAAAATAAATATTTTTTTTTTAAACAATTTTTTTTTTTATTAAAAAAAAAAATTAAAATTTATTTTTTTTTTAACTTTTTTTTTTTTTAAATACAAATCATTAAAAATATTTTATTTTTTTTAAACAAATCTTCTTTTTAATTTAAAATTAAAAAATTATTAATTTTTTTTTTAAACTAAATATAGATTTTTAAACTTTTTTTTTTTATTAAAAAAAAAAAAATTATCATGGCCCTCTGCTCCCCGGCAGCCCGTGGTAGCGCTCTGCCCACGGCTGCGCCACCCCGGGGCAGGTGGGTGATTCCGAGAATCGCCCTCCCGCTCCCCCGCCGCCTGTGGTGGCATGACCGTGGGCGGAGGGGCTTGCACGCAGGCTCTCCACCCACAACCACGCCACCACGAGAGGCCGAGGAGTGGAGGGCCAGGATATATTTTTTTTTTTAATAAAAAAGACTTTAAAAACCTATATTGATTTTAATTTTTTTTTTAAATAATTTTTGAAATTTTAAATTAATAAGTTAAATTTGTTTAAAGAAAATTAAAATATTTTTTAATGATTTGTATTTTTAAATTGAAAAAAAAATTGTTTAAAAAAAAATTAAATTTTTTTTTTTGAAATAAAAAATGTAGGTTTAATAAAATATAATTACATATTCTTTTTAATAAAAAAGACTTATTTTTTTGGGTTTTATTTTTTATTTTTTTATTTTTTTCATTTGAAAAGACATATATTTTACGATATTTTCATAATTTTTTGGTTTTTTTTTTAGTTTTTTTTAATAGTAATTTTAGTAGTTTTTTAAATTTTTTCGTTAATTTTCGCGCTGAGCTAACAGTATGTCTTAATAGCTCCATTGGTCGGATAGGTCTTCTGGTGATAGGAGAGGTATGCCTGGGGTGGAGGGTCCGTATGCACATATAAGTTTGGGCCATCACTGGTATGTGACAGGCCTGGGCAGAAGATAAAGAAAGAGCGGGAGTCTGTCATATACTTATTATATGATTCACCACTTTGTGTAAATGATTTCTTTTCCATATAGTTTGTCATTTTCACCTTGGCAGAGGTTTTGGACATTCTCCCTCACTCATATGAATGAGTGAGTCGATGGCGGTTTTTTTTTTTTTTTTAACTAGTTTGTTTTTTATTTTTATTTTTCCTAGTTTTTGCTAATGTTTTTTTTAATTTCTCTATTTTTACTTATATATATATATATATATATATATATATATATATATATATATATATTTAATTTTGTTTTTTTTTTCAAAATTCTTTTATGGTTTATGAGATAAAAAAATTTTAACATTTTTTATTTTTGTCTTTTATATATATATTTTTATATTTGTTTTTCAGAGACAATTATTTAATGTGGATTGAAAATTTAATTAACGATGTATAAATATGTAGAATATCGAAAATGCAAAATATCGACCTTCTTCTTTAAATATGCAAAACAATAAAAACCTCACTACAAAAAAATGAAAATAAAAATAAAAACAAGAAAATATGAAGAAGAATACCACTTCCAAAATTATTAAATTTACAAAATAATTATTTACATTTCATACATTAGAAAATTTAAAGTAAAAAAATAGGTCTTTTAACAAAATGGTCTGATGCAGAATAACCACTTTTTTAAATCAGCATGAAAATTACTACCATTCTAAAACGCAATGTACATAAAAAAAATTAAAGTGCCAAAAACTATGCTCTAAAAAAACATGTGTGTTTTGCATCACCCCTTTTCAAAATAGGGTCACTTTTTTGCTATCTCTACAAAATGGGTAACAGTATCAGTTCCCGTTTCAAAGTTTACGTTGTTCGAGCTCAAAATAATTGTCTTTGACAACGTTGGTAATGATGTAAATACTATATCAGAGTGGTATGAGCTTCCGATGGGCTTCGGTAAGGCATTCTTTCTGCAAATGAAACCAAACTTTGTCACCGACCTGAAACTTGTGTGGAAGCCGATAATGATCATGTCGCTACTTGTACTTGGAATTTTGCTTCTCCAAGATGTCGTGAACTTGCTGGTGGATGTGTTGGATGCGTTCAATAAATCTTCCCTCTATATCAACTTCAGACAATACATGTGTGGATTATGTTTGTGTAGTCACCCGACTGCAGTGTGCCTCCCAAATCATCTTGGCATGCTCGTGTGAAGGAACAAAAAGATGGACCAGGTAGCATAATAATGCATCCTAGAGGTGGAAATCAAGAACTTGGTTTCCATCTACTAGCATCTGGTATGTGGAGGAAAAATCTAGATCATTTTAGAATAGTTGCAGTCATCTTGTGGTCTCGTGGCCATAAGAGTTGAGAACAATAGTAATTGTTGCAATTAGGGGCTGGATGAGGTAGTCTGCAACATGATTGGCATCGCCCTTTTTGTATTTAATGTTCAAGTGGAATTGTTTCAGATATGTATACCACTTCTGATGGTGATCATTCTACAACATCCCTTGTTTCTATATAAAGTGAAGAGGTCGGTGATTGGTGTGGAAGACTATCTCCTTCCCTAAAATGTAATTCTTCTAATGACAAAAATCCTGCACGATGGAATACATCTCTTTATGATAGGTGGGGTACTTACGAATTGTATCACAAAGTGTCTCACTATGATAGGCCACTAGATTCCCGTGCTAGTTGAGGATTGCACCAATAGCATAGTCGAAGGTGCCTATCTCAATTTCAAATGGTTGTTGCAGGTTTGGTAGTTTGGGTATCGCTATAGTGTAGAGGTGTTGCTTCAACTAAATGAACGACTTCTTTTGGGACTCGGACTAGGAAAACTTTTCTTTCACCCTGCCCTTAGTAATCTGACTCAAAATCCAAGTGATATGGGAGAACCCCAACATGAACTTCCGATAAAATTTTCAAGTCCCAAAAAGATACAAAGCTCTGTTAGATTGGTTGAGGTTGGTGAATTGTGAATGACTTGGATATTAGTTATATCCACATGCACAAATATTGGACCTATCTCATGCCAAAGGTGCCTTTCTCCAAGTTGGCACACAATTTGTGCTACCAAAGGGCTTAAAGGACCTGCTGAATGTGTTGCAAGTGTTCTTCCCAACTCTTTCTAAAGATGAGGATGGTGTCCAGATAAATAACTACAAATGAGTTGGTTAAGGGCCGCAATATGTCATCCATTGTCCTCATAAAAGTAGTAGGGGAATTTTCCAACCTGAAGGGCATAACCAACCATTCAAAAATGCTTTCCTTGGATTTGAAGGAGCTCTTTCATACATCTGTGGAGTCTATTGGAACCTAGTGATAGCCATACTTTAGACTGATCTTACTGAAATACTTGGCCCCCTTGAGTGGTCAAGAAGGTCATCAATTCATGGGATTGGATACCTATTCCTGACAGTGATATTGTTTAGTGCCCGATAATCAATGCAGAGCCTCCAAGTCCCATCCTTCTTTTGTACAAGTACCATCAGGCTCCCACAAGGCAAGGAACTTGGACAAATGTGCCCTTTTTTCAACAACTCCTAGATTTTTTGCTTGATCTCTTCATTTTTCATAATGGAGCAGCGATACATCAATTTGTTGGGTAGAGGTGTTCCGGGAGCCAGATCGATCAAATGCTTGACCTGACAGTGCAAGGGTACCCCTGTGGGTGAGGAGAAGATGTCCCTATATTCTTCCATGTCTATATCCACCTGCTTCTTCTACGTGGAGGAACCCTTCCCGGGGGCCATGGATGTGGCTACGATCTTCCAATTTGAGAGCGAATCGGAATGAAAACAAATGTCCTAGCCTCGAAGATAATCTTACTCCATTACTTAGGAGAGATCAAAGAGATGGCATTAGGTGGGGCTACCTCCGGTATCATATATAACTTATTACCCAAAGAAATAATAATACAAGGAGGTATGGTTGTCCTAATAATACATCACAAACTTCAAGAGGAGCAACATCAAATAATACCTCATTCGTGAAGGGCTTGATGTTGTAGGGAAGGCGACACTGTCAGCTGATGCGGAGATCACATTCTTGGTGAAGCCACCCGATGGTGTACTACTACGGATATGATGTATTTGGTAGGCTTAACTGCTTCATGCACATTGCTGAAATGAGGTTATTTTGGCTCCCGCTGTCAATAACGAACTCAAACAAAGAACCCTTCACCCACATTTCTGAGTGGAAGAGGCATTCCCCCTCCTCTCGATCTTCAAGCTCAATCTTCTGGATCTTGGTGGTGGCCATGGTGGCACTGGGCTCTGCACCAATGATATACTTCCCTTTGTCATTCCATTTATTAGGTTTTGACTTAGAGTCAGAACATGCATTTGATTCAGAAGCCTTCAGCTAAGGCACTAGTGACTACTTGGCTCGACACTCACTTGTGTTGTGAGTGGAGATCTTATGGAACTCATAGCACTTTACCATGTAATTCTTTGTCTTCATAGTGTTGTTATTTACTTGGGGCTTCAAAGGGTTATCTTGGGGCACCATGCCTTGGATTTGTCCTTTGCTCTGCAGTTTGGGGTCCCCTTTCCCTTACTTTAGATTCGCAGATCCAAATTCTCGCTTTTTATGTTTAAACTTCTACTCAATCTTGACAACGTATAAGTACGTCATGTTGAAAAAGGAGATGTTTAGGAACTCCATATCATCCTAGATGTACTTATGTATACAGTCGTGGTACTTGAGTACCAAATGCCACTTAGAATCCTTGATATCCAACTTCGTGCGAAGGGTATGAAAAACATTGGTAAATTCCTACATGACTTGGTCCCTTCCCTACCGTAGCATGGTCCACTTTATGTATTTATCCTCATAACCCCCGATAGGGTAGTACTAGTCCTTGATGGCATCTTGAAATGAATTCCAAGTGGGTGTGGCTGAAAATAGTGAGGGTGTACTTTTTTCCTTCTTCTCATAGTAGGTTTCCTACCAGTCCTTGATATGGGGGGCAAATTTGAGAAGTGAAAAAGTAATAGTTTCTCGATTGGAAACATCATGAACATAAAAGTATCCTTCTAATATATTTAACCATTTATTTACAATGTCCACATCTATCTGACCTTCAAATATGGTGATGTCAAAATTTTATTGTAACTTGAAGGGTGTGGTGATTCCAGAGTGGTTGCTAGAAGGAGATTCATCGACTTTGGGTAGCCGTTGAAGGATTTGGGCAAAAGTTGTCCATCATCACATTCCTCTACCCCTTGAGGGATTCTTCGAGCAAGATTTTGAAAGGATCTACTGCCCCCTCATCTTTCTTGTCTTCCGCCATGGGAGGTCGTATGGGTTTGCAAGGTTGATCTTGCAAATGTTCAACCAATTCGAGCCCTAACTCATATCCTGACCTCGTTGGGGACATGCAAAGAAAAATCTGAAAGAGTAGACTACTCTGATACCACTGATATGAAATTAAATAGAAACGCAACAAGTTACAGATATAACCATAAATACAAAGATATAGCAGAAATAATACTTCATTTCATTAATATTAAATATCGAAATAAGCTTACAAATAGAATGGAAATAAACTATCTCGCGCAATGGTAGCTTATCTATGAGAAGAGATATGGAAGCTACATGCCTTTGAACTATGTTAGAATCAGGCTCGAAGGCCTATTTATTATTGAGAAATAATGGAAAACCCTAAACATCCAAAAAGCTAACCCTAGGAGATGAAGTGGCAAAACTATGGGCCTCTTTTGGGTAAATTGGTACATCAACATCCCGGGGTTGTAACTTTGGCATACGGTCTTTGTTTGACACACTCAATCCCTCATTAGAAATATGTATCTGAGGAATAAAACTTTAGAATGGAAAACATCAATCAAAGACTCATGCTTGCTCTAGTTTTCCCAAAAAATGCCGTTTAGGGCCTCAAAACGACTCTAGATGTTGAGGGACCGAAAAACTACCAAAAATAGTAAATTATATTACAATTAAGGAAACTCAAAAACTGAATGAGACAATGGTGGTGGTCCCAGTGGAATAGGAGGGTGGCCACCAACTTCCACCTGGATCAACAATAGTTGATAATGTGTTGATATATGTCGTTGTTCATTGAGTGTATGGGTGAATGTTGAGTTAGCATTTATTGAGTTGATTGAAGTTGAGAGATAATTTTTCAGTGTGTTTGAGTGAGTTGTAGAATGCTACTAGGGTTTAGTAGCTTGATGGTTTGTGTCTTGATGTGTATTATTAGAGTAAGTTTCTAGTAAGGGAAGATTTGTTTATAATGCTACTGGCGGTTGTGCATTGTTTATGTATATAGTTGGATAGAAAATGAGAGTGATATTGATGTTTAGGAAAATATTTTGGTGTTCCCAGGGTTTACGACATAATATGTATTGTAGAGATGGATGACAAGGTATTGACAGAGTGTTGGTACTCCAAGACTTGGTTATTACATTACTCATAGTTTTATTGCAGGGGAATTTTGTTGGGGAATATATATGTATTAATGTATTGTTATTATTGCTACCAGAGTATGATGTATTTTGTAGAATTGTTTTATGACATTTTTTATGTGTGGGATACCAAGAGACTTGTAATTGTTATTAATGATATTTATTGTTGAGTTTGATGAAGAGAGAGTGTTGGTGTGGGTCAGAATATTGATTGAATATTTTTATGGTTTGTCACAAATTTTGTGATGCAAAGAGAGGTTTGAGTTAGTTGATTTTGTACTAAGTTTGAGAAGAAAGTAATATGTGGGTTCATTCTTAAAATTGTGAAGCATGGGCTATGGTGTTTGAGTTTTTTGCAAGTGGATCGAGTATGAAATATTC
This sequence comes from Pinus tabuliformis, assembly GCA_031772625.1. Lineage (NCBI taxonomy): Eukaryota > Viridiplantae > Streptophyta > Pinopsida > Pinales > Pinaceae > Pinus > Pinus tabuliformis. The sequence continues at coordinate 685,792,451 of CM062812.1, read as the reverse complement.
TAAAATGAGGTCCACAAGTTTCTAAGGGTTCGATCCTTCAGTAAGGTAGTGGTGGCTTCCTTCTAGTGGTAGTTGGATAACTTTCTAAGGGAGTAGTAGCTTCCATTAGACGGTAGCCCAAAAACTTTCTAAGTGAGTGGTACCTTCCTTTGAGCAATGGCTAGATAACTTGATCAAGGAGTGTTGGCTTCCTTTGAGTGGTAGTTGGAGAGACTATTGGAGGTGGTGGCCTCCAGAAAGTAGGGGCCTATGAATTGGTGGTGGGCCAATGTATGATGTAAATGAAGAATTTTAATATTCATAAGAAGACAAAGACAACAACATCAGTGGTTTTTCCTACTTAGGTTTTCCACCTAATATCTTATGTATATGTGTGCTTATTGGTGTTCTCATGTGATTGCTCATGTTTACTTAAGTTGTTGCTCTTAGCTCATGATTGATAACGTTCATGGTTGCTCTTATATATTTTCTTGTGACATGTGCATGTTTACATGTATGGTACTCATTAATTGATGCAGAAGCATGAGGCTTGAAGGAAAAAGGCTTTGAACTTATTCAAAAAATCCAAAAAAAAGTTTATAAGCAAAGGAGTGGGGTCCTTTATCTGTCAATTTACAAAGCTTTCTAGTTAGGATTTGAATTAGAATTTAGGATTTGGAGTATCATGTAATAAATTCTACTAGTTAGATGTAGTGGAGATTCTTGAGGAGAATATTATGCAGATTAGATAGGATTAGTTAATTATATCCTTCGATTTAGGATCTGGTTGTTAATGAACTAGTACTTATGTAAGTTTTGAATCATTATAAGGGGATTTTGATTGATTCGGCTTGTTTTTCCATATAAGATTTAGTTGCAGAAAATATCTCTCTGTGTCTTTCTATGTAGATTTGGTCAATCCCAAAGGTGTTGCATCCCTCCGTAATATCACTGTGTTTATTTGAATTTCCAATTTAGTTCTGAAACTTCGAGTATTTTGTGATCGAGTTTAATCACTTTTCGTGTGTATTAGCAACGACAGGGTTTGAAAGTGTACGAGTTCCTTGATCAGATTGAAGTGTTGCACTCATCCTTAGCCATTGATTTTATTTTCAATGCCTTACGATCAGTCAACTGCGGGAGTTGGACTAGTGTTAACTCGTGGGTTAATTAGGAGTTCTGCAGGCCGGAGGATCTAATGGCCATTGTTATCCGATGGATGTTGGGCATAAAAGATGAGGGGACTTTAACTCAAGAATCAAACTCGATTTCATTTAGATTATAGTTTATAAACCCCATCAGCTCTATCCAAAAGAGTTAGCACATGGAAAAAGCCGGACCCGAACTTAATTAAATTGAGGATTTATAAACCTCATCGGGTCTGTGAGGCTAGTTAAATGTTGCGCAGATCTTCGAGCAATGACACAGTGACCGTTGGATCACTAAGGCTGCTGACCGTTAGATCTATCTCGCATCGCATCAGTCATAAGTAAGTATACCTTTTCCTGAGGAACTTGTGATTGCGATTTGCGATGTTTTAAAAGTTTTATAACGCTCTTGCGGTTGGGTGAGATTTAAGCGGTTCTGCTAGGTTAGCGGAATAGATATCTTTAGAGATAGATGAGTGATACTCCAAGGGAGATTGAAGAAGAGATTCAACTAAAATTAGAGGAAATTGTTTCTAATTTTGAACAATTGTCATTAATGCATACACCCTGTCCACCATTTGTGGTATCAGAGCCACCTACAGACATTGCACAGGGTCTTAAGGATCAGAGAAAGAAATCCACCATGGCTTTTAGAGTTGGAAGAGGACGTGGTAGAAGAGGAAGACCTGTTGCAAATTCTGAAGTGATGGAAGATGTGCAATAGATGCAAGCTAGATTAGAAGCAATGGAAATAAGGAGAGATGCAGATGCTAGTGAAGTTAGTGAACTTGAAGCTGAAGTTGCAGAAGAGGAGGAACCCGTAGAAGCTACCCCTGAGATGAGGTTCTTTAGGTCAATGTCGAAATCCACATCTAGACCCAAAACTGAAGTTTCAATTTATGCAGGAGGATTAAACCCTGAGGAGCTGATAGACTGGATAAATGACATGGAGAAATCCTTCGATTATGAAGAAACAGAGGATGAAAAGAAGGTGAAGTTTGTTGTCACGAAGTTGAAAGGACATGCAGCACTTTGGTGGGATGGAGTGCAGGAAGAAAGAAGAAGACTTGGCAAACAACCAATTAAGAATTGGAATAGGATGGTGGAAAAACTAAAAGGTAAGTTTATGCCAAGTGATTACCAGCAAACATTATTTAGACAAATAGAAAATCTTAGACAGGGGTCTATGACAGTAAAGGAATACACAGAGGAATTCTACAAGGTGAGCGTAAGAGCTGGGCAAATCCAAGATACAAATGAGAATGTTGCCAGATATGTGAATGGTCTTAGAATGGACATTCAAGATGAGATAAGTGTACTGTCTCCTAAAACAGTAGAAGAGGCTTATCAGATGGTACTGAAAGTTGAAGAAAAACTCATGAGGAAGTAGTCTGCCAGAAATAGAGGTACTTTCCGAGGAAGGGGAAGACAAGGTGGTAGAGGAAGATCAACAACTCTTGGAGATGGAGCTAGTAGCAGCTTAAGTCAGCATGCACCCATAGGAGGTGATGCAAGTTGCAGAGGGAGCTTTTCCAGAGGAAGAGGAGGCAGAGGTAGAGGAAGAGAAGTTAGATGTTACAGATGTAACAAGCTGGGACACAAACCCTATGAGTGCCCAGAAAATGTAGGAATGTCTCAGAGAAATGCAATTGTTGTTCAAACTAAAGAGGAAGCAACAACGATGATAGAAGAAGAAAATATACCAGAGAGAGAGGAATCTTTGGTAGTTAAAAAATTATTGCTAAAGCCAGCAAAGGAAGTTGTTGAACTAGCACAAAGGGAGGCTTTGTTCAGGACTATATGCAAGGTTCAAGGGAAATGTTGTCAGATGATAATTGATAGTGATAGCACTGATAATTTGGTCTCTACAGAAGTGGTGGAGAAGATTAAATTGAAGACAAAGAAACATCCAACACCTTACAAAGTGTCATGGCTACAAAAGGGACATCAATTGTTAGTAAATGAATAATGTGAAGTGGAGTTGTAGTTGAGCAAGTATAAAGATAAAATTTTGTGTGATGTGATGCCTATGGATGTATGTCACATATTGCTTGGAAGACCTTGGCAGTATGACAGAGGAGCTGTGCATGATGGGAAGAAGAACACCTACAAATTCAATAAGGATGGTGCCAATCATACATTGTTGCCATTAGAAGAAGAAGATACATGAAAGAAACTTGAAGCAAAGACCCTTTTGCTAAGTGGAAAGGAGTATGTACAACAGATGGAGGTAGATGAAGTAAGTTTTGCATTGGTTTACAAACCCAAGGTAATAATTACTTCCACAAAAGTTTCTGATTACCAATTGAAATTCAAGAGATGTTGGACAGTTATTGTGATATCATTGTAGATGATTTTCTCGATGAGTTACCACCCATTAGAAAAATTAGTCATCACATAGATTTGATTCCAGGAGCAAATCTACCTAATAAAGTAGCTTACAGGATGACTCCCACAAAGAATGAATAGATAAGGAAATAGGTTCAGGAATTGTTAGACAAGGGACTGGTTAGAGAAAGTTTGAGTCCTTGCATAGTGACAACAATGTTGAGCCCAAAGAAGGATGGAGGCTGGAGAATGTGCACTAACTCGAGAGAAATCAATAAGATAACAATCAGGTACATATTTCCTTTACCTAGAATCGAATATTTGATGGATTGTCTGAGTGGAGCTAGATATTTTACAAAGTTATATTTAAAACATGGTTATCATCAAATCAGAATTAGAGAGGGAGATGAGTGGAAAACTACTTTTAAAACCATTGAAGGATTATAGGAGTGGATGGTAATGCCTTTTGGATTGTTGAATGCCCCTAGTACATTTATGAGACTTATGAATGAAGTTATGAAGGAATTTATGGGTAAGTTTGTGATAGTATATCTGGACGATATATTAGTTTACAGTAGGTCTAAGGAGGAACACATAAGACATCTAAATTATGTCTTACAAAGGTTGCAGCAAGAGAAGTTACTGCTAAATTTAAAGAAGTGTTCATTCATGAAGGAAGAATTGGTGTATTTGGGTTTTGTTGTTTCTGCTGATGGGTTAAAGATGGACCCAGAGAAGATCAAAGCTATCATGGAGTGGCCTTCACCAAAAAGTGTCTTTGAGGTAAGAAGTTTTCACGGTCTTGCTAGTTTTTACAGGAAATTCATAAGGAATTTTAGTAAGATTAATGCTTCAATTATTGACACAATAAAGAAGGACATACAACCATTTAAATGGACTGTTGAAGCAGAAAGGAACTTTCAGCTATTGAAAAGGAAGATCACAGAAAAACCTATTTTGGTTTTGCCTGATTTTAATAAACCTTTCCAAGTGAAGTGTGATGCCAGTGGAGAAGCCATTGGAGCTGTTTTGAGTCAGGAGGACAGACCTGTAGCTTATTTTAGTGAAAATCTGAACGAGACCAAGAAGAAATATTCTTCTTATGACAAGGAATTTTATGCAGTGGTGCAGTCTTTGAAGAAGTGGAGACATTACTTGATGTCCAAGGAGTTTATACTGTATTCAGATAACCATGCATTGCAGTACATTATGCAATAGCCAAAGCTTAATCAGAAACATGCCAAATGGGTAGAGTATCTTCAAGGTTTTAATTTTGTCTTGAAGCATATAAATGGCCAATCAAATAAAGTAGTAGATGCCTTAAGTAGAAGAAACATACTACTTCAAGAAAGTCAAATTCAAGTGTTGGGTTCTAATTTTCTTAAAGAATTGTATGAACAAGACTTAGATTTTAAAGAGGCATTTGAAGCTTGTAAAAATCCTATTTTGTTAGACAGAAGTAAGTGGCTTGATTATTTCTTGCAAGATGAGTTGTTGTTTAAAAGAAATCAGCTGTGCATACCAAATTATTCTATGAGGGAAAATTTAATCAAGGAGAAACATAGTGGTGGACTTGGAAGACATTTTGGTGCAGACAAGACTTATGAGCAGTTAAACAGGTTTTATTTTTGGTCGAAGATGAGGACTGAAGTGGAAAAGTATGTGAAAAATTGCAAAGTCTGTGAGTATGCAAAAGGAAGAAGCCAAAACATAGGGTTGTATGCTCCATTACCTATTCCAGATAGACCTTGGGATATGGTAAGTATGGATTTTGTTTTGGGCTTACCAAAGACTCAAAGAGAAAATGATTCAATATATGTTGTGGTTGACAGATTTTCAAAATGGCACATTTTATTCCATGTTATAAAACTAGTGATGCTACTCATATTGCTAATTTGTTTTTCAAAGAGATTGTAAGATTGCATGGGTTACCTAAGAGTATTGTTTCAGATAGAGACTCCAAAGTTGTTTGACATTTTTGGAGGACATTGTGGAAGAAGCTTGGAACTAAACTGAGTTTTAGTTCTTCTTACCATCTTCAGAAGGATGGACAGACTGAAGTTGTAAATAGAAGCTTGGGTAATCTTTTGAGAAGTCTTTCAAGTGAACATCCAAAACAATTGGATCAAGTATTGACATAGGCTGAATATGCATATAATGACTCTCCTAAGAGGAGTACAAGGCATAGTCCATTCCATATAGTTTATGGAATGCACCCAAGGGGAGTGTCTGAATTAAGAAATCTAGGAAAAGATGAGATGAGAAGTGCTGAAGGGGAAGATTTTGCTTCAGAAATGCAAGCAATACATGAACAGGTAAAAAAACAACTATAGGACAACAACATCAAATACAAGGGCAGAGCAGATTTGAAGAGAAGGGAAGTTAACTTTGAAGTTGGAGATTTGGTTTTAGCACACTTGAGGAAGGAAAAATTTCCAAAAAGGGAGTATAATAAACTAAAGTTTAAGAAAATTGGACCATGCTGAGCCTTGAGAAATTTTTTTGCAAATGCATATGAAATTAAATTACCCCCTGATATTGGAATATCTCCAATTTTTAATATTGTTGACTTATACATGTATGAAAAGGAACAAGCAGGTGACACAACAGAGGATCGAGAAGAACAAGAGATTGATTGGGTAAAACAGTTACCTACAACAAAAGAATTGCAGCCAGAGAGGATTCTGGATAAGAAATTGTTAAAGAAGACAAGGGGACAAGAGTATTTTCAATATTTGGTCAAGTGGAAAGATCAACCAATTGCTGATGCTACCTGGGTAATAGATGACATGCTACAAAAATTGGGCAGTTCTCTAAAAGAGCTGATGGACAGGAGCCCATGAAGAATTTCTTCCTCAGGAGTCTGATGTAGGAGCATGAGGCTTGAAGGAAAAATGCTTTGAACTTATTCAAAAAATCCAAAAAAAAGTTTATAAGCAAAGGAGTGGGCTCTTTAGCTGTCAATTTACAAAGCTTTCTAGTTAGGATTTGAACTAGAATTTAGGATTTGGATTATCATGTAATAAATTCTAATGGTTAGATGTAGTTGAGATTCTCGAGGAGAATATTATGCAGAATAGGATTTGTTAATTCTATCCTTTGATTTAGGATCTGGTTGTTAATGAACTAGTACTTATGTAAGTTCTGAATCATTGTAAGGGGATTTTGACTGATTCGACTTGTTTTTCCATATAAGATTTAGCTGCAGAAAATATCGCTCTGTGTCTTTTTGTGTAGATTTGGTCAATTCCGGAGGTGTTGCATCCGTCCATAATATCATTGTGTTTATTTGAATTTCCAATCTAGTTTTGAAACTTGGAGTATTGTGTGATCGAGTTTAATCACCTTTCGCGTGTATTAACAACTGCGGGGTTTGAAAGTGTACGAGTTCCTTGATCGACTTGAAGTGCTGCACTCATCCTTAGCCGTTGATTTTATTTTCAACGCCTTATGATCAGTCAACAACGAGAGTTGGCCTAGTGTTAACTCGTGGGTTAATTAGGAGTTCCGCAGGCCGGAGGATCTAATGGCCATTTTTATTTGATGGATATCAGGCTTAAAAAATGAGCAGACTTTAACTCAAGAATCGAACCCGATTTCATTTAGATTACAGTTTATAAACCCCATCATCTTCGTCCAAAAGAGTTAGCACGTGGAAAAAGCCGGAGCCGAACTTAATTAAATTGAGGATTTATAAACCTCATTGGGTCCGTGAGGCCAGTTAAACATCACGCAGATGTTCGAGCAACGACACAGTGACTGTTGGATCACTAAGGCTGCTGACCATTAGATCTATCTCGCATTGCATCAGTCATAAGTAAGTAAACCTTTTCCCGAGGAACTTGCGATTGCGATTTGCGATGTTTTAAAAGTTTTATAAGGCTCTTGCTGTTGGAGGAGATTTAAGTGGTTCTGCTAGGTTAGCGGAATATATATATTTAGAGATAGATGAGTGATACTCTAAGGGAGATTGAAGAAGAGATTCAGCCAGAATTAGAGGAAATTGTTTCTGGTTTTGAATGATTGTCATTAACGCCCACACCCTGGCCACCATTAATCACTTGTACAGTTAATGATTTATAAAGAAGAGTAAAAACTAAGAAAAAGTTGAATTAACACGAAATATTAATTCCTCCCTCTTGATATTTCTAACAAATTTAACGTGAAATTGATAAAAAAAAATGTAACATTTCATCAAATATTGGTATAATCCAATATAACATATTCAATAGTGTTCACATCTTTTACCAAGCTTCACACACATTATAGACATACTTATCTACATAATATTTAAATAATTAAATAACCATGCGTGCAAAGCTTGTTTGATACCTTTTCATTAGTCCTACAAGAACATAAAAGAGCTTCAACTCCACTTTAGAAGGTAGGCGTTAGCTCAAAAGATAAAACATAATAATTAATTTTACACATTTATTCCAAAAGAAATTGAAATGAACAAAATCTTACATTACAACATAATGTTAAACATTGTACCAAGTTTAATAGAAATTAAAAAAAAAAATTAAAAAATCCAACAATTGTAAGAGAGATTTTGTAGAAGGAAACACTTAAAATTACTAAATTGTGTTTGGTTGAGAGTAATTTTGTAACTTGTTCAATTGGATCCAAGCTTTAATTCCATTTGATAAAATGAAAAATTTTAAATTTTCCATCCGACTGAATCTTATTTTTTTATTTTATTTATTTTTATTTTCAATATTTTTATAAATAAAATAATAATTATCCATTTTACTTTCAATCCTATGAATATATATTTTAAATAATTTAATTTTTATTTGAAAAGTTATTGAGGTCTTTGTTATGACAAGAAACTACTATGACGGAAATCTTTGAAACATAATAATAAATGGGGTCCCTTTGGTCTTTGTAAATAACCCAAAGTAATCACTTTGATGGAAACCCCTTGGAATGTAATATGGTTAAGAATTGAGCAGAAAATACTTTGATGGAAACCTCTTGGAATGTAATAGAGTTAGGAATTGAATAGAAAAGAAGACCAACGTATATAAACTTGGAGTTATTAACATGCTGCATCTAGTTACATATATATCCACATGATTGGATTGGAATTCACTCTAGACCAGGATAATTACATGTTAAAGGCTAGTTTCATTCATAGGTGTGGGTCCTTTGCCATCATTTTCACACGTGGCCTTTTATCCTTCACAAATGCAAGGTTCAAATCTGGTTGGCCTTTGCTTGTAATAATTACCATGAAATTAATAATAATTGCAATTCTTGTTGGCTTGTGCTTGTAGTAATTGTGGTTGGCTTGTGGCTACAAATTTCCAAATATCTATATGTCTTCAAGCGTACGACCATCAAGTTGTCCATTGTTTCCATGTCTTCTTTTTTGGAGGGAAAAAAAGAATATCAAATTTGTCCATTATTAATGTGTAACTTTGTGTCCGGTTATGTAGCCAAAAAAATGTTTTGTTATTAACTTTCTCATACCAAGTCGAGAGATGAACTAATTTCATTTTTTATAAAATTGCAATTATATATTGTCTTAATAATACATTTCAAACCCGACATTAATAATTAGTATGTTTTTTAGATGAGTAATTGGGAATGTTAAAGGATAGGGAGAAGGGAATGGAAAATAAAGTGAAAAAGAGTTTGTGTTATTTTTATTGTGGAGCTGAAATAAAAGTAGAATTTTATAATAAAAAAATAATGGAATTCTTTTTAGTAATGATTTTATGTTATTGATTTAAATGAGTTTTAATTATAAATATTGTGGAGTAGAGTAAAGTTTTTTGTTTGTTTGTTAGCAATATGAATGATTTTTTAACCAATTATGTCATAGAGCATTTTTTGAGTAAAGATCTTGTATTAGTATTCCCATAAAAATAAAAATAAAAATAGGGAATTCCTTTACTTTATGTAGTGTAATTTACATAAATATGGTGTAAAAACATAAGAACATAAGAGAAAAAGAAAAACCCCTATAAATATTTTTTTGATAATAAGAAATAAATAGTTATGCTCATGCTTCTTAAACAAGGAAACCCTCACCAAAATTCTTTAAATACAATCACAATTCTTGATAAAACATTAAATAGCTCTCTATTTTTTTATGTATATCCATATAGAGCCTTATGTACCTATGAGCTCATTTAATTAGTGTCAACCAACTAATTTGTACATTATTAATAGAAATTAACCTTTTTATAGTGAATGACTATTCACTAACTCTTTAATGGGCCTTATTTAAGGAAGTTGACCTCATATATTAATCAAATATCTAAGGGGATTGCGGTAGGACTCTAACATGCCCTCCCACTTCAAATGCAACATTTTCCTCAAGGATCAAGGTGAGGAAATTGTTGGAGAAGCAACCATAGTCCCCATGTGGCATCTTTTGGTTTCATATCTCTCCATTGGATCAATACTTCCTTGATTATGCACCAGTGAAACTGTTACTCTCTAGTACCCAATATTGCTTCTTCCTAGAGCTAAATGAAACTTTCTTCATTAATTTTTAATAATTTAGTTTACACTTTTCGTTTTTTCCCAAAACTTTCATCAAACAAGACACATGAAAGATTGGATGAATCTTGGAGTGATCTAGAAGAGCCAACTTGTAAGTGATCTCATCAATGTGTTGTATGATCTAATACAGACCACAAAACTCAAGACCTAGATTTTGGGGAACTTTATCATTGAGTGATATCTGTTTATATAGTTGTAGATTAAGAAGTTTTTCATCTTTCAAGAAAGAATGTTGAAATATATGTTGACTAGCTTGTTGTTTTGTTCGATTTTGAATCATCACTAGGTTGTCCTTGAGGATACAAATAATGGCTTCTTTGTTGTGAAGCATTCCATGCACGGCATGAACCTTGGATGTTCCAAGTATATATAGTGTAGCAGGAAAGGATTTTTGACCATTAAAAACTTCTTATTGTGTCATTTTGTCAGTTCCATGGTAAATGGTATAGTACCACCATTTGGTAAGGAAAATTCATTATTCCCACTAGTGTAAATTTTCAAAATCAAAGAATCTCAAATAGGTTTCCAAGAGCACGTTGACTACTTATGTTTGGCCAATAGTTTGAAGATTGTAATTTCTAAGTGGGTTATAATTATTCATGTTGACAGCCCTGGATTCAAGTATGAAAAAAATTTATGTGACTAAAAATAAAGAATTATAGTTTTACCATGTCATAATCTTATTAAATTTTTAAGCATATAAAAAATATGTAGAAATGATTAAAAGTGAACTTACACATTTATTGCAATAAAATCAGATGATATAATATGGATAACCACTTTCTATTTTATTTCAAAGTAATTGTGCCCCCACATGACCCAACTACCTCATTACATTAAGTAATGTATAAACACTTAGTTAATCTCTAATAATGACATGTTTCTACAATACACTTATTTTATTTAATTACAATATACTATATACTCTAAATATCATTTTTGATGCTACAATACAAATCTGGATTAATATTTCAAAAAAAAAAAAAATATCCCATTGTAACAAGTCACTCTTTCGAAGTTTGAAATCAAGCCAAAACCCATCATGTTAAGGTGGTATTTTGAAATTCTTAAATTGTCTAAATTCTCAAATCCCCAAACTTTTAGGTTAGTGCAACTTTATGAATCATTACAATAACAATCCATATTGAATTTAAATTTCTATAATTATACTTTGCATTGGAAACTAATCCACTGAAAATAAAAATTCACAATCTACTTTTGGCATTTTTATAATATTGAATATCTTTATTTTATTGCAATTAGCATTATATTCACTCTCTAAGAGTACATGTCCCACATCCAATTTAAAAAAGTCTCATCAAAACCTCAAAGGGTAATAGCTTTAGTGCTAATTAGATGGTTTAGTTCTTCCTCCACTAGTATTCTATTTCTGAGACATGTTAATATCTCCGAAAAAAGCTAAACTGATTGAAAAATAAAGAAAATAAACACTCAATATCATTATTCTTTTTTCTTCTTAAAATATAAATATATAAATGACATTTTAACCTTATATAAACTAAAACAAAACACTTCAAAACAATTATAACTGTGATTTCCCTTTTTCCAGCTTATGATTTATCTGTGAGACTTCAAAAAAATTAAAAAAATTAATTTCCTTATGAATTTTTTATTCATTCCTTTTTGTTCTTCTCCCCTTTTCAAAAGAGACATAAACCTTGTCTCCTCTTTCGAATAGAAAGATGAACATTGTCACTAACACACTCTCCAACATCTACATGCTTAAGAGACTTTAATATTATCTTACAAGGAAAAAAAAATTTGAATGCAGGATTAAAAGTAGAATCATGTAGCAGGGTATGCAGATGCGTTGGAGACTGCTATGGGAGCTAGGGTGTTATGCTTCCACCGAGAACCATGACACTATATTCTTCTCGTGGCAGTATGGGTGCCGAAGAAACCTCTTTGTAAATGCTGCGATTAGGATGGTGCAGAGGGCATGAAACTTCAAAGCGGCCTTGCCGCATGGGAAGAATTCGAGTAGCGACGGAAACGTCTGCGAGAAGTTTTCCTGAAAAGGTTTTGTCGATATGCATGTACGAGCTATTTACTTTAGATGGATCCTTTGTATCTTCATCTTAAATCCATCCCGTCAAAGTATGGTATGGTTTTTGGAAATTTGGCCCTCAAATATTTCCAATTTTTGTTAAATTTTTTGGTTGGAAAGTCCATATGCTTAGTGGTTAGTGAAGGGGATGTTGTTCCTCACTTGTAGATAGAATTTTTAAGATAACACGTATCTATGTAGGTAGATGAGATTTTTTTTTGGAAGAGAGATATTTAAATTAAAAAAATGAATTCAGAGATTATGATATCAAGAGGGATGTCTCTATTTTTTTTAGTGCATATCTGATAGGAGGTGCTAGAGTAGGTGGGTTTTCTTTGGCATCAAAACCTTTGTCATTCAAAGATGCCCTTAAGCTAGGTTCTTGTTCCCAGCCCCCTAAGACACTTTCAAGTCATGCTTTTATGGTGGAGCATTTAGTGGCCGCCCTAATTCTTCATATGAACGAATTTTTTAAAAAGATTAAGATAATCGGTTATCAATGACAAGCGGTAATTTGTTGGTTCAATGGATTTTGGCCCCTATCTATTGCCCTTTGGGCTTGAATTTATCAAAACTGAACCCATAATTTAGATATGTTGTTCCAAGGGATAATTTGTGGTTGTCTTCAAGGATATTGAAGATCGACAAAAGGTTTTTGACTAGGGACCCAAGTTTTTGCGTTGTGCATGTCCTTTGATTCAGTTATGGTTTCCAGAGTTTAATCTCATTTCCATGAAGTCTCTAGCTACACCAGTATGGGTACGCTCACATACAATTGGATTTGGCGAGACTTCCTCGAAGCTATTGGAAACCCAATTATTCGTTTCATCAAAACAAACAATGAAAATTGACTAATGGGTTCATCTCATTCATAGGAATTTATGATGAATTGGATTTAAGTGAAGGACTTTAAAAAAATCATTTTAAAAGGGGATGGAAGGGAATGTCTTAAACCTTTGGACTACGAAAAACACTATTTTCAGTTGTAGAATTTTCGAGAAGCCCAGGGATCTTCCGAATGCATGCCCTGCCTCAAAAGGGATGATCAGATCCTGGAAGCCATGAAAACCCAATCGAGGATGGCAAGATCTGAAGACAACAACAAGTGTCAATAATTCGGCAAGCCAAAAGAAGGATTGTCCTTAACAACAAAAATCTACTCTAATCCGAACTTAAACATGAATGCAACAACTTACAAATATAATCATAAATACAAAGATGCAGCAGAAAAACACTTCATTTCATTAATAGAAAAATATTAAACTATGCTTACAAACGAAATAGAAATAAGATAGCTCAGGCGATGGTAGCTTATCTCTGAGAAGAGATGTGGCGGCTACATGTCTCTGAACTATGTTACAATGAGGCTCAAATGCCTATTTATTATTGAGAAACAATGGAAAACTCTAAACATCCAAAAACCTAACCCTAGGAGATGAAGCGCCAAAACTGTGGGCCCCGTTTGGGTAAATTGGTACATCAACTTCCCAGGGTCGTAACTTTGGCATATGATCTCTGTTTGTTTGTCATAATACCTCGTTTCAAAGATCTCAAAGAGAAGTCAAAAACAAATGGACAACCCAACTTGGGATGTTTTTAGTCTCTCTGTTTTCCCTAAAAACATCATTTAGGGCCTCAAAACAAATCCGAAGTTCAAGACCCAAAACACTGCTAAAAATAGTAAACTGTGCTACAATTAAGGAGACCAAAAAACAGAAAGAGAAAGTGTTAGGGGTCCAAGTGGAATAGGTGGGTGGCCACCAATATGCACTTGGATCATTCCTCCCCCCTTAGGAAGAAATGGTCCCCATTGCGTTGAGTGCCTCTATGAGATGGGGAAACTTTTGCTGAACTTGGTCCCTAGTGAGCCACTTGCCTTGGTGATTGATTTTGCCAGCTTTGACAACCCGATATAGTTGGATATTTTTTTGACGAGTGTTCTTGATTTTTGTGTCCATGATTCGATCAGTGGTGGCCTGTTCCATGCAGTTTGGGTTTAGCTTTGTTGGTGTGAGCTGTTCTACAATGTCGGATGTGTCCAACAATGGTGGAAAGTATGGCCAAAGGCGGTCTACATTGAACACTAGGTGCAGACCAAGGAACGATGGAATGATAAGCTCAAAGGCATTGTCCCCTACAGCCTTGGTGATGGTGTATGTTCCATATCGGAGTGGGGGAAGCTTGCGGTGGGGTCCAGCGAGGCACTCCTTCTACAAATGTAGCCAAACTTTGTCGCCCACCTAGAACTTGTGCGGCACTCGATGCTGATCATGGTGCTACTTGTACTTAGCATTGGCACTATCCAATATATCATGGACCTGCTGGCGGATGTATTGAATGTGCTTAATGAAGTTGTTAGCCCTATCGGCTTTGGACTAGACATGAGCCAAATATGCCTGAGTATCTGCAAATGGTATGGCCACATCAATGGGACATAATTGTTCAAATCTGAGCCCTACCTGAAAGGGGATATGGCCCTTTGAGATCTGGAGAGCTTTTTTGTAGCTATGTTTTACATAGGGGAGGATTTCATCCCATGTGCATGGTTGCTTCGAGTTGTACATGCATAGAATGTGTACGATCATCTTGTTGACAACCCCTGTTTGGTCATCAATTTGGGGATGGAAAGTCGTGGAATTAGTAAGTTTTGTATCCAACATCGACCATAAACTTGACCAAAATGCACTCAGGAATATGTTGTCCTGATCTAAGACAACAGACTGTGGGATCCTAAAGTGTACCCATACACACTCAAAGAAGAGCTTAGCAGTGGCCTCTACTGTGATACTCTTCTTGCAGGCTTCCATGATGGCCATCTTAGAGAATCTGTCGAAGACCACAAAAATGTAATCATTATCGTGCTTAGTAGAAGGAAGGCCCGACATGTAATCCATGGAGACAGATTCCCAAGGCAGACTAGGAGTAGGTAGAGGAGTATACAGGCCTTGCTTATTGATGGTTGGTTTGGCAACGGCCCAAGCGGTGCAATATCTAATCTGCTTCCCAACATCTTGACGAAGTTTCAGCCAATAAAAATACTTCTGCAATATTGCCACTATTTTCTCTACTCCAAAATTCCCAGCGACCTGACGATAGTGCGCCTCCCAAATCATCTTGGAATGCTCGCTTGAAGGAACATAGATGTGTCCTAGGTGGCATAACAATGCATCCTAGATGTGAAAATTTGGAACTTGCTTCCCTTCTAGGAGTGTCTGGTATGTGCTGTCAAATTTTGGATTGCTTTTGTAAAGATGTGGCCACCCCGCTGTCTTGTGCCCACAGGATTCAAGCACAGTGATTAGCGTCATGAACGGTGGTCAACTGAGGCAATCAACGACATTATTGTTGTTTCCCTTCTTATATTTAATGTTCAAATGGAATTGTTGCAGGTAGGTGGACCATTTCTGATGGGGATCGTTTTACAACTTCTCTTTTTTCTGTATGAATTGTAGAGGTCGGTGTTATGTGTGGATGACTGTTTCATTCCCTAGAATGTAATGCTTCCATTGACGGTAGGCCTGCACAATGGAATACATTTCTTTGTCGTAAGTGGGGTACTTTCAGACTGTGTCTGAAAGTGTCTTAGTGTGGTAAGTCACTGGATGCCTATGATGAGTAAGAACTGCACCAATAGCATAGTCGAAGGCATCTTTGTGAATCTGAAATGGTTGTTACAGGTCTGGTAATGTGAGCACTGGTGCAGAGCATAGGCGATTCTTCAAATCAGAGAATGTTTGTTGTTGGGTTTCAGACCAATTTTTTTTTTCTTTTACTTCACCCTTGGTGACTTGACTTAAAGGAAAAGTGATATGAGAGAACCCCAACACGAACCTACAATAGAAGTTGGCAAGACCGAAAAAGATACGGAGCTCTGTTATAGTGGTTGGAGCTAGCCAGTACCGAATTACTTGTATCTCGGATGGGTCCACATGTACACCCTACTCATCAATTATGTACCCAAGATATTGAACCTGGGTCAGGCCAAAGGTGCATTTCTCCAAGTTAGAGCACAGCTTGTGTTATCGTAGGGTTTGAAGGACTTGTCAAATATGGTGGAGGTGCTCATCCCAACTTTGGTTGAAGATTGAGATGTCATCTAAATACACCACCATGAATGCATTGGTGAAGGGTTGCAAGGTGTCGTCCATCAGTCTCATGAAGGTTGCAGGGGTGTTTGTCAATCCGAACATCATGACCAACCATTCAAAAAGGCCCTCCTTAGATTTGAAGGCAATCCTCCACACATCAGAGGGTTCAATAGACACCTGGTGATAACCTGACTTCAGGTCAACCTTGCTAAAATATTTGACCCCCTTGAGTTGGTCAAGAAGGTCATCAATCCACAGGATCTGGTACCTATTCAAGACAATGATCTTGTTCAACGCCTGGTAGTAAATACAGAGCCTCTAGGTCCCATCCTTATTCTATACCAATACAATCAGGATCCCACATGGTGATGAGCTTGGCCTGATGTGCCCCTTCTGCAATAGTTCCTGAATATGCCTCCTAATCTCATCGTTCTCCAGAACAGAGCATTGATAGATTGGCCCATTGGGTAGTGGTGCACTGAGGGTCAGATCGATGGAGTGCTTGACTTGATAGTGTAGAGGTACCCCTGTAGGTGAGGCGAAGATATCCCCATACTCCTCCACAACCTTATCCATTCGCTGCTGCTGTGTAGAGGAGCCTTGCCTGGAAGTCGTGGCCACAACCTTCTTCTTGCCCTGAGGGCAAATAATAAGGAAAACAAATTTCCTGGTCTGGAAAATGATGTTACTGCATTGCTTTGCACTGATCAATGAGATGGCGGTAGGCGGGGCTACCTCCGGTATCCTGTACAACTTGTTGGCCAAGGTAATAATCATAGAGCGAGGTCCAGACTCATATACAACATGTCGTTTTCACAAGTATGGTTGTCCTAACAATACATCACAAACTTCAAGAGGAGCAACATCACACAGTACCTCATCCTTGAAGGGCTTGATGATGTAGGGAAGGCAGAACTATTGGTTGATGCAAAGATCTTGTCCTTAGTGAAGCCATGTGAAGGTGTACGATTGTGGATGTGATGAAATCTTTAGGCCTAGCCGCTTCACGACCTCTGCTGAAATGAGGTTCTTTTGGCTCTCGCTATCGACAATGAACTGCAGCGGAGAACCCTTCACCGACATCTGTGAGTGGAAGAGTCATTCCCCCTCCTCTAGATCTTCAGGCTCAATCTTCTGGATCTTGGTGGTGGCCATGGTGGCATTGGGCTCCACATCAACGATCTACTTCCCTTTGTCAGTTCCCTTATCAGGTTTTGATTTAAGGTCAGAACACGCGTCTGATTCAGAAGCCTTCAGCTTGGCCACCAGTGACTGCTTGGCTTGACACTCACTTCTCTTGTGAGTTGGGATCTTATGGAACTCACACCATTTTCTCGTGTCCGTCTTTATCTTCGTCGGGTGGTTCTTTTCTTATGGCTTTGGTAGGTTGTACTGGGGAGTCTTGTCTTGGCTTGGTCCTTTGTTCTATGGTTTTGGGGAGCCTTTTCCTTGCTTTGGATTCACATATCCAAATTCCCTCTTCTTATATTTAAACTTCTTCTCAATATTGATAGCATACCAGTACGTTGTGCTGAGCGAGGAAATGTCTAGGAAATCCATGTTGTCCTAGATGTACTTGTGTAGAAATCCGCGATACTTGAGCATGAAATGCATTCAGTATCCTTGATACTCAGCTTCGTGCGAAGGGTATGGAAAATATTTGTGAACTTCGAGACATCTTGGTCCGTTTCTTGTCATAGCATGGTCTGCTTTATGTATTTATTTTCATAGCTCCCGACAGGGTAATATTGTTCCTTGATGGTGTCTCGAAAAGAATCCCAAGTGGGTGTGGCTACAAATAGCAAGGGTTCACTCTTATCCTTTTGTTCACAGTATGTTTCCTACCAGCTTTACTTTATCAACCCGGGGTTTGTACAAACTTAGAGGTGACAGTGTTGTATACACAAGTAAAAGCGATGGTTTTGCCTTTTGTCACGGTTCAGCTAGCGAGAGACCACTGGGGTTTTCAAGACAGACCTCTATGGAGTCAGAAGAAGCTTGGTTTCTTGATGGAAGAAAGTGAAATCTACTCTAATGGAGAGTTACTCTACTGCAATAATGAAAAATACCAAAATTCAATGCTAAATCAAACCATTTCCTAATCAACTACCAAGAAACTATGCTTTGCAATAATGCTAAATTAACATGAACCAAATTCTACTATCTAAGCATGGAAGTAAAAAGCATCAAGCATCACTAACGTGCAAGTAAAGGGACTGAAATAAATCTTTTTTTGTCTTTTCATGCAAAATCAAATATGCAAACTAATTTCTTTTGGTGATGTGGCAGGTGAATTAAGGATTTTGGAGGATGGCTAGAAGGGTTAGGAGATGGTTGGATGGTGTGGGAGACCCTTGGGAGACCTGTGGTGATTTCCTAGAGGTTTTCCCTCAATTCAGCCTCAAAATAGGGCATTACAAGAAAACCTACAGGATGTACTAGAAACCTGTAGGATTCTCTCTAAACCTATAGGATACAGCCGAGAGAAAAATGGGAGGTGTTGGAGGTGATGGAAGGCTTAGGGAAGGTGGTATATGGGTGTAATGAAGTGAGGAAAGGTCTAGGATCACTCAGAAGTCAACAACAAGGATAGAAGATGGTTTGATTCGCTCAATGTGCTTGGAAGAATTTCTCTGTAAAATGATGAAAACTAGTGAAGGCAATGGTGAAAACAAGGAATGACGATGGTGGATGAAGTGGAAGGCAGTTGCTGGCTATGAAGTCTTTGTCTACTCCTGAAGCACCTACTCTGCATAAAACATGTATAATTTCCAAAAAGCTATGTAAACAAGAAGTATTCTCATAAGCTAGGAAAATAGAATTAATGAACTAACTGCCTACATTATGCATGAGGAAAGTTGCTGAAAGGAATGAAAGCATGGATGAGATCTATTACAAGAATGAATATAGAAGATATGGCAATGAAATCCTACTTTACAAAACTGATCAAATGCTAACTTAAATACAATAACCTCTAAAGCTCATACAAGAAATAGAAATATGTGTTTTTGGGGTTGCATATGGGTCCCTTCCTCAAATCGTGATCCCAAAGGGAGGAAATGAGGCCAAGACATTTACTGACAGCCTTGTGGTACTCCTTTTATCTCTGCTAACCTGCTACTGAAGTAAGGCACAAATCGAAGAAAACTAATAAACAACCAATTCAATCTACACTACTTGCAATAAAAATACATCTAAAGGCAAATTAACAATGAAGAAATAAGACCAATATAAACATACAGATATGATAAAGAGAAGCCTTGGCTGCTAGGGTTGGGAACTAACCTAAGAGCTTCATCCCTCTGAGTTAATTCAGTGCTGGCTCAAAACAAAACTCATTCTTAAAACCAAAACATAAAATTACATCAATAAAACTTTCCTCAAGTCTGCAGCTCGAAAATAACTTAGAGTTTTACAACCAAAAATTTGAATCCTAATGAGGCTCTAGGCCTCTATACTTATACAACTGAAGTCCCCAACGAATTCCTTAAAATTAGGGAGGCCCGGCTCCCAAAATCGAGATAAACTAGCTCTTTGTCTCTCACTTGTTCAGATGCCTTCTAATCCTCATGACTTAGCTGCCTGCACTTTGAGCTAGTGTGATAAATGAAGGAATATTCGAATGGGGAAGAAGTAAATGAGGAGGATTTAGCTCCTACAATCCCTCTCCCTTATCCCATTCAAGTTTTAACCTCAGTCTTTGCCAAAATTCCTTGATTTTCTCCTTCAATGCTGCATTCAATGCATATTAGTCCACTAGGCATAATATCCAATTAAAACTCATCTCATAAACAAAATATAATAAAAAACATGTAATAAGTTGTGAGAAAAGTTGGTTTGACTAAGCTAGGAGGTGAATTAAGGCCCATATAATTGCCCAATGATGAGGCTCATCATCACCCCATACTGAAAGTGTTGCTCATCCTCTGAGAATCTCAATCAATATCCATATCCTTGATAGCTATAGTGGTCTCCTTGATATCCCATGTCCCTGTTGTGGTTTCAACTTCTTGTTCATAGAAGCCTTCTTTATTTTCTACCTCCTCCCACTGCCTCTTTTCTTCTTCTCCCTTCCTTCCTTCTAGCATTCCTAAGAGTAGTGGTGGACTAACTTTCAAGCCAATCCAATTGACTTTCAACGTTTTCATAGATTGCTTGTACATGGGTGTCATTTTCAGTGCTTCTCTCAATATTTGAGGAGAGTGGTACTCTCTTATCTTTAAGGTGTATGGCAATGCGTTCCATCTCCTCAGGCAAGCATGTATGCTATCATCCCCTAACAACCTGAACATGTCGTCAAAATGTGAAATTGCTTGCTCTTGGGCAACAAGATTCCTGAGTGAAAGCTGAGGATCATTTGCAATCAAATTATGGGTACTGATGAGGGCCATGGGATCTGACTGTTCAGCTCTGATCATAAGAGGTTCAGTTTGTTCTCTTGCCAAAATCTTCTTCATGTCTACAACCCTTGATTCCTCATGGTTCATCCATGATGCCAAAGCCATCAACTATAAATCCCCTAGCTTGGCATTAGGGTCCCATACATTCATGTCTATTAGGGCCAAGTTATGCAAATAAAACTCTGACATCTTGGCCCTATCTTCTAGTGTTCTCTAATCACAAAGATCAATGAACTACTTGTATTCCTGAAATGGCATGGTGCCTCTGTGATAGGGTCTTGGTCTAGAACTGCAGCCATTGTTCCTTGAGGTATAGGGTGTAGGATCTACCTAGCATCCTACATTGGATTGCTTCCAAAGAGAGATTGGCCATACATGCCAATTGATTCTCTCTTTCTTGCAGTTGTCCTCTCAACCATGCTTTTTCTATTTCTAGTTGATTTTTCATTATCGGCTCTTTGTACCTCAAGCTATTTAGTTCTCTACCCATCTCCTTGAGCTTCTCCTGCATGTGCCCAATGTCTTCCATCCCCTTCGATTTGGAAATCTACATCCATCAATGAGTTCTGGCTCTCTCCTTCTCAAGCTCGAAGAATAGTGGAATAGAAATTTTTTTGAGGAATGACCCTGCCTCCTTCAATAAACCTATAGTAGGAGTCAAGGTTAGGTTGGGGGCTAGGTTCTTTTGACTCTGGGTCCTCTTCTTTAGTTTCTTGCTGTTGGCCTCCCTCCTTTTCCAATTTTTGTGTCTCCTGTAGGTTCAGTAGAGTATCTTGTAGGACTGCTTCAGCTTCCTGTAGATCCTGTTATGTATCCTGTAGGATTTCTTTTCCCTTGGAGGAGGTGGATCTAGTCATAGGCCTTCTCACATAAGTGATAGGAGACTTAGGAGGAGGCATTTTCTCCTATTTTTTAGATGAGTCCTCAATCACAATGGGAATTTTGGCTGGTGTTTGGGGCTTCCCCTGCCTTATTCTTGTGCTTTTCCTTGTCCTGAAATATAAGGGGGTTTGCCTCTGTCTTTTTCCTTTTTGCTTGATGGGGGCGCTAAGAGCAATGAAGCCAGCTACTGCCTCTCTCTCAGTGGGTTCTGGAGACACCCTAGGTGACTCCTCCTTGTCTTCTGCACCCTCTTTCCCATTACTTTCTTCACCTATGTCTTTCCTTTCTTCTTCCTCTTGTAGATCCTCATCTTCCTTATCAGTTTCCCCCTTAAAATCCTCCTCTATTTCTTCATCACCCTCCTTCTCTTTCTCCTTTTCTTCTTCATATTCCTCATTTTCTTCTATTTTATCTTCTTCTTCATCCATCTCATCTTCATCTCCTTCTGCATCTTCTTCTTCCTGCTCTACTTCTTCTTTCTCTACTTCAGTCTCTTCCTCATCCTTTCCACTGACAGTAGGATTGACACCATATGTGAGAGGTTTGATGTCCTCCTCTACTTGCATATCTCTGAAAATTGACCATTGTATAGGAATTCTGAGGTTTTGGAAGGAATCTTCTATAAGGATTCTAATTAACCCATGGTGAGCTAACTGTTGGGAATTTCCCTCTTGCACCTTGATGTTTGTGTTTATCAGTGATTGTAGCAGGAAGTATGGTATGTTGAGCCCATGGTGAGGGTGCATTTTTGCTCCAAATATCATCTCTTCAAGAAGCCTAAAATGATAGCCATAGACCACACTATACCTACCCTCGCATGATATGTATTTTACAAGTTGGTAGCTCACCTCATTCCAGGGATATGGCATACTTTCTCTCCTTACTCCATTTTTTTTCTCAATGGGTTCCTCACCTTCTAAAAAGAATTTTCTTTTGGCAATATGGTCATATCCTTTGTCTTCCTTCCTCCATGGTACTCCTAGGGGAAGTGTGGTAACTTTGTTGATGAGTTTAGGGGTGAGCTCTATGGAGAGGTCTCTTACCTCAACACTGGCATGGACTTTGGTAAGCAGAATGAGGGAGTGAGAAAAATCTCGGGCCACCTCATCATCATACCCCCTTAATTTTTTGAAATACCCCATCCAATTATGCCTTGTGAATATTTCTAGCACCTGAGGGTATTGTTGAATTCTCAAGTGTTAATGGAATCCATTCTATTAAACCCTCCTGTCATCTTGGTTGGTGAGGTTTGAGGAGATGAGATAGTTGATACAATTTTCAAATGTAGAAGTAAAAAACTGAAATGATTGTGTGGACAATTCTCTTGCATAGCTGTCAAATTCACTCAAACTAGAGGATTTTTTGTTCAATTTAATTGAAAAGAGGGATGTAATTATAGAGCCTACCTCTTCATAGTGTTTGTTGTGGCCAACCCCTGTGTTTTCCCCTCTGAAACTCCTCTTGGCCTATCCTGTAGACTGTCTCTGTGTATCCTGTAGGAATCCTATGTGCAATCCTGTAGGATTTCCTGTGCAATCCTATAGGAATTCCTGTGCAGAAAAATGATGGAGTTTTCCTTTCTATAGGTTGCTTGGGTATGAGAGTGACTTGTGAGAGTGAGCCTTGAGGAAATGAATGCATGAATGCATGGGGATGATGATTATTTCCTCTTATGGTCATTTGGGGTGAGGTGGTGTGCTGGCAGCTGAGGTACGGTTTCCATTTTTGGACCATTGGTCCCCACTACCACCTCATCATTCCCCACTCCTCATAATCAACTCCCACTTCATGCTTCCATAGCCTTAACTTCTTTTGTCCTTCTCCTTTCTATTTTTGAGTTGACTGTTGCCACATGTGAGAGGACAAATTATTTTGTCTTTGTTGACTGATTGAAGGTGGCCAAGTTAACTAACCACCTTTCACTTATAAACCAACTTACTTGTAACCTTTACATATTTTGACTACATTATGCACATGAGAGAGTGAGTGGGATACTTACCTATGGTGCTAATACCTTGTTGTAGTTGTTGAAGACTGGAGGTGCTTGCTGTGTGTATTGGCTACATGCTATTCTTCTTCCTTTTTTTGTTTGTTCTCTGATGATTCTTTTGTGGTGCAGGTACCTGGTGTTGAAGATGATGGTGCTATTATTGCTTTGGAGTTCCTTCTACTCTTGGGTCATCATGCTTGAAGCTTGCTATTCTCATGATTTGTATTTTTTGGGATAGGCTGCTATAGGATTTCCTACAGGATGTCCTGTAGCTGATTCTCCCTCAGAACTCTTAATCATATAATTTTATGGGATTTTTAGGATGTTGGCATGGATGGAGAGGGAGACTAGGAGTGTGGAGAATGATGAATACTCAAGCGATGCTCCCTATTGCTCTCTGTTTCCTTCTTTTATCGAAGACTGAAAGAAAAAAAAATTGAAACTGATTTTTTTAGGGTGAATGCAGGGGTGATGAAGGTGGACATAGGTATGGTCATGGAATGTTGATGTAGGGGTGCTATTTTATTGACATAGCAGGTCATTTTTTCCCTTAGGGTTGCTTCCTGTAGGATTTTCGAGTCACTGTAATTCCTACAGGATCATCCTATAGGTTTTCATGGGATCTTGTAGGTTTATAGGGGATCCTGTAGAAAACACAGTCCCCTTGTAAATTGAAGCAAAGGAGTGGAAAAAATGAAAGAAACGGTGGAGTGATGAATGAAAATGAGTGGAAAAATAAAAATGTGAGTGAAATAGGTCTCTTTGTGATCCTCCTTTTCTCTCCGATCGTCCTTCTTACTGACCTGCAAAATAGAAATTTTCATGATTTTTCTCTTTTCCTCCTTTTTTTTTTGAAACCAACTAGGCTGCCTCTGAGAGGTTTTCATCTTAGATTTTTTCCCCCGGCACCTCAAGAGGTTTTCACCCAGGGATTTTTTTATTGACACCATTGGGCCGCCCCAAGAGGTTTTCAACTCAATAGTGGGACTCAGGCACCTCATGGAGGTTTTCACCTGAGTTATTTATTTATTAAATTTTTTTATTTGAGTGATTTGATGAGGTAGGAGCCGAAACTTGCTCCATTACCATCACTATTTTATTGATATCGTCAATGAACTCTTGTTTTGACAATGATCTCTTATAATTTTTCAATTGGTGTCCATTAACAAGTAAAGGAATGGCCTCTTCATCTATGGTTCTGATCTGTACTAGACCATTATCATGGAATCTTTCTACAATGTAAGGTCCTATCCATCTTGTCCATAACTTTCCTTTGAAGTCCTTATACTTGGAATCATATAACAAAGCCTAATCACCTTCTTGAAATTGTTTTTCCTTGATGTTCTTATCGTGCCAGATCTTCCTATGAAGTTGAATTAACTCTGTATGGAGGAGGGCCTGCATTCTGAACTCATCTAAACCATTCAACTGGAGCAATCTCCTTTTTTTTGCACTGTTGAGATCTAGATCTAGTTGGGATGCTATCCTTAATGTGTTATACTCAAATTCAATGGACAACAGGGACTTTTTCCCATAGACCAACTCATAGTGTGTGAATCCAGTGGTGGTCTTCCAGGTGGTATTATAGGCCCAGGTTGCCTCAACTAGTCTATCTACGCAATCCTTCCTACTATTGCTTACCATTTTGGTCAAGATGCCCTCCAAAGCTCTATTGGTCACCTGCACTTGCCCATTAGCTTGTGGATGATAAGGAGTGAAGGTTCTATGCTTGTTCTTGTGCTGGCTGAGAAAGTCTAAAATCATGTTGGAGGTAAAATGGCTGCCTTGGTCTGTGACCAACTCTCTAGGGTACCCAAATTTGTAAAATACATTCTCCCTTAGGAACTCAGGTACCTTCTCTTTTGTTGCTGCCTTAATTTCCTTGGTTTTAGCCCACTTACTCAGATAGTCAGTGCACACAATGATGTACTGTTTTTTCTTGGAAGGAGGGTCAATAGGTCCAATGAAGTCCATGCCCCACTTGTCAAATGGCTCGAAAGTCACTTGAGGCTACAAAGGCATTTCATCTCTTGGAGTAGGCCTTCCCATCCTTTGGCACCGATCACACTGAATAGTATATCTTTTCACATCCTAATGGAGAGTGGGACAATAATAGTCTACTTGCAACACTCTGAATGTTATCCTCTTTGCTGCAAAGTGTCCTCCACAAGGCCCATCATGACAGGTCAGAAGGATGTCAAAGACTTCCTCCTCCCTAACACACCTTCTCAAGATTTGATCTGGGCCAAGTTTGAAGAGATTGCCCCCAATCCAAGTGAAGGGGGCGCTCTTCCTTACTATCTTGCTTTTCTCTTTGGAGAACAAGTTCGATGGGAACTGTGTAAATACCAAATAGTTTGCTATATCGGCAAACCATGGAGAGAAAACTGAAACAGAAAATAAGTGCTCATTTGGTAACTAGTCATCAACCATTCCCTCTTCATCTGTAGGCAAATTTAATCTGGACAAAAAGTCTGCAACAACATTTTCCTTACTAGGCTTATCAATAATAGTTAGATCAAAATGCTATAATAAAAGTAACCATCTTATAATACGAGCATTCACGTGTAGTTTATTCATTAAATATTTGATTGCATCATGGTCAGTATGCACAAATGTTTGATAGCCTGTAATATAATGCCTAAATTTGTTGAATGAATGCACAACAACTAGGAGCTCCTTTTCGATCATTGTGTAGTTCAGCTCAGCTTTTGACAGATTCTTATTGATAAGGTAGATAGCATAAGTAAAGTTTTCATCTATCTGACCTAGGGCTGCTCCTATGGCTTTGTGTGAGGCATCAGTATGAATATGAAAAGGAAGGGCCCAATTTGGGCCTTGGAGAATTGGCGCAGTGGTTAACTTGTTCTTTAGGGTGTATAAGGCCTCTTGACAACTTTTTGACCATATAAAATCATATTCCTTCACCAGCAAACCAAATAAAGGAGAGGCCAACTTGCTGAAGTCCTTTATGAACCTTAGGTAGTGTCCAACTAACCTTAGGAAACTTCTGACATCTCTCTTCTTTTGAGGAGGTGGGACCATATGGATGATAGCTATTTTGTTTGGGTCCACCTGCAGTCCTTGCTGAGATATTGAATAACCTAGCATGGTCCCTGTAGTCATCAACAATTCACATTTTTCGGGACTAAGAGATAGGTTCATTTCAATGCATTTGTGTAGTACTTTTCCTATGTTGGATGAAGTCTCTTGAAAATCACAACCATAAGGTGTAAAATCATCCATATAAATTTCTACCCCATCATGGACTAACTCAAAAAGAATACTCAAGACTGCTCTCTCGAAAGTGGCAGAAGCATTGCATAGGCCAAAAGGAAGGACCCTATAGGCAAAATTACCCAAATGACAAGTGAAGGTGGTTTTATCCTAGTCTTCCGAGTAGATCTGGATTTGGTTGTACCCTTTGAATCCATCTAGGAAAGAGAAAAACTTTTTCCCTGGTAGGCCATCTAGCACTTTGTTGGGTCCCTATAATACTAGTGATTACCCCATTACTATTGTAGTTATACCCCTTATTTATATTGTTGTGCCCCTATTACCCCCATGTTGTTATTTCTGTGCCCCATAGAATCCCTCTATTGTTATTTTTGTGGCTTTATATTATTATTGTTAGGTCGGCTGGATTATATTGTGACTCCTTAGACTCCTATATATAGAAAGGAGGTTTTGTCATTTGTATCATCAAAGAATTTTTCATTTATGTAATGTAAAGGAGGTTTCCCCCTTGAAGAGGCTGAATTATAAGGCGTTGATCTATCTTTTCTATCTTTTCTTGAGCTGGTTTCATAACATTTGGTATCAGAGCTTTGGATTCTAGGGTTTCACTACTCCAAACAGGTCATTGTGGCATTTTCGCTATAACTCTTTTTCTGTGACGTTTCAGAAGTCACAAAAAAAACCCATTTGAGAAGAAATTTCGCTGAACCTTGGGTCCAAATTTCAGAGCTTTTCGCGCGATATTTCGGAGATATGATCTGAGGAAGTTGGTCTTTTTGAAGACTCCTGAATTACATTCAAAACAGGTGACCTGGGGAAAATCGTCATAACTTTCTCTCTGGGGATCGGATTGAAATTTCGTAAGACGGTACAGAAAGAGGACAGACTATAGTTTCTTGTATGTGTGTTTCAGATTCAAAGGTTGAAATAGTGACTCGTGGTACGTCATACAAGTTCGCTCTACTGAACTAGTCTAAAAGCAAGTCACTGTGGCAGATTTCACATAACTCTTCCTTGGAGAATCCACTTTGGGTCAGACTTGTGGCATTGGAAAGAGGACGTAGAAGGCTACTACAGGTCGCAATTTAAGAACTGGATGATCTGAAATTACAGAGATACATCAAATTCAATATCAGGCTTCTATAAAGTGAAAAAAAGGTGTGTAGTTTTTTTTTAAATTTTTGTGTAAGCTTGGTTTAACGGAATTCAAAGGGCATAGTAAAGCATTATTATCAGTAACTGATGCCTCGAGGAAAGAAAATTCAAACACCTAGTAAGGAACCTGAAAGCTTGAGTGTGACTCATGAAGAAGAGGAAGAAATGCTACATGATATATCAAAATTACAAGAACAAGTGCAACAAATGTCACGCTCACAAAAGCTAACAGAAGCTAAGATAAGTGGCGTGGAATCTAAGATAAATGGCGTGGAATCTAAGATAAAGGGCATGGAAGCTAAGATGGATGATTTGAAGACAGATTTGAGGATAGATTTGAACATAGACATGGCAGATTTGAAGACAGATTTGACAAATTTTCTACAAGAAATACTTACTAATGGTGAAAAGGTTGTGAACAAAAGTAATGTTAATCATGATTCCATAGACGCTAATGTTGGATCGAAGACCCACCATATTCCAAAAATCGATATGAGGAAGTTTGATGGCAAGGATCCCGCCACATGGATATTACAGATGGAGCAGTTCTTCGATCTCAATAATGTGCAAAACACACAAAAGGTACGTATGGCAACTGTATATTTGGAACCAAATCAGTTTGTATGGTATCAATGGCTTTGCTCTCGTAAAAAATTTATCACTTGGGCAATTTTTACGGATGAATTGATAGCACATTATGAAGATACAAAAAGCAACACTTTTTTTAGCCAATTGATAAGTCTCAAACAAAAGGGTTCAGTAATGGAGCACATTGAGGAGTTCCAAAAATTGAACATAAGGGTAAAAGATATTCCAGAGGAGCATAGGATTGATGTGCTCATAGGGTCTTTAAAGGATAATATCCAACATGATGTTCACCTTTGGGAACCTGATTCATTAGAGAAGGCATTCAGGTTAGCAAGAAAAATGGAAAGCAAAATTATGGCAACCAGGAAGCATACCACTCACAACTATAAAGACGGAAGTGTTGTTGCCCCTAGTCTTCCACAACCTATAAGGTTGACACCACAACAATTGGAAGAAAAAAGAGCAAAAGGGCTTTGTTACAGTTGTGATAGAAAATACACTAAAGGTCATAAGTGTGCTGAGAAGAAATTATTCTACATAGATTGTGAAGAGGAAGAAGAAAAGGAGCAAGAAAGGTCAAAAGAAGAAGATATACTCCAGGAACAAAGCCTAGATGAAGAAAAAATAAATCCAACCATATCTTGTAATGCATTGGCGGGAATTACCACTCCTCAAACCATCAAGATAGAAGGACAAATCAAGAAGAAAAAGGTAATAGTGTTGATTGATTCAGGAAGCACCCACAATTTTATTCATTGTAGGGTAGCAAAAGAATTGAATTGCTTCCTATATCCAGCACCAGAGTGTCAAGTGATGATTGCAAATGGAGGAACAATAAATTGCTCTGGAAGGTGCCATAATATCAAGCTATCCATGGGAGAATATGTATTGACTAGCCCAATGCTTTCCATTCCAATGGGAGGTGCTCATGTTGTACTAGGAGTCCAATGGCTACAATCCTTGGGTACAATAGCTTTTAATTTTCAAGAACTTTTCATCAAATTTTCTACGGAAGGAAAGGAAGTTGAATTAAGGGGTATTGTAGGGAAACCAGGAAAGATAATCAGCTCTAATGGTATGACAAAGCTTCTAAAAAAGGAGCAAAGAGGTGTAATTGCACAATTATGTTCGCTAGATGTTTCCACATCGGAATCATCTATTTCTCCAGATCTCCAAAAAGTCCTGGACAATCATTCCAAGGTATTTGAGACTCCCAAAGGTCTCCCACCTATGTGTGATCATGATCATGCTATTCATCTAATTCCAGGAAGTGTTCCTCCAAACATCAGGCCGTACAGATATCCCTATGTCCAAAAAAGTGAAATTGAACGTATGGTTGCAGAAATGCTAGAGGCTGGTATAATTCAACCAAGTCAAAGTTCTTTCTTTGCTCCAGTAGTATTGGTGCACAAGAAGGATGGATCATGGCGCATGTGTCCGGATTATAGGGAGCTCAACAAGCTCACTATTAAAGATAAGTTCCCCATTCCTGTCATTGATGAATTACTGGATGAATTGCATGGATCAATTTACTTCACCAAGTTGGATCTTCGTTTGGGATATCATCAAATCAGAATGAAGATTGAAGACATTTCGAAAACGGCATTTAGAACTCATGAGGGTCATTATGAATTTTTGGTCATGCCTTTTGGCCTTACTAATGCACCTTCAACATTTCAAGGTTTGATGAATTCAATTTTCAAACCATTCCTTAGAAAATTTGTGTTAGTATTTTTTGATGATATACTAATCTACAGCAAGTCTTGGAAGGATCATGTTGAACATGTTGACAGGGTGCTACAACTATTGGAGGAGAAACAATTATATGCAAAAAGATCCAAATGTTTCTTTGGAGTCCAGGAGGTGGAATATTTGGGTCATATTGTATCTCATGAAGGAGTTAAGGTAGACCCTAGCAAAATTAAAGCCATTAAGGAATGGAAAATCTCCACATCCATAAAGCATCTGCGAGGATTTCTTGGGTTGACAGGGTATTATCACAAGTTTGTTAAGAATTATGGGAGAATAGCAGCACCTCTAACAACATTATTGAAGAAAGATGCATTTTCATGGACTCCAGAAGCAACAAAGGCCTTTGAACATCTTAAAGAGGCAATGTGCCAAGCACCGGTCTTAGCTACACCGGACTTCACAAAAACCTTTATTGTGGAATGTGATGCTTCAGGAAATGGAATTGGTGTTGTTCTAATGCAAGATGAAAGACCCATTGCTTTTGAAAGTCGTCCAATCAAGGGAAAGTTTTTAAGCAAAGCTATTTATGAGAAGGAAATGTTGGCAATACTCCATGCACTTAAGAAATGGCACCCTACCTAATGGGAAGACACTTCAAGGTAAAAACGGATCATGATAGCCCTAAATACTTTTTAGAACAAAGATTATCCTCTGAAGAGCAACAAAAGTGGGTCACAAAGATGTTGGGTTATGACTTTGAAATCATCTACAAAAAAGGGAAGAAAAATGTGGTGGTAGATGCACTCTCAAGAAAGGATGAGGATGTGGAAGCATTGTTGTGCGCCATTTCTATTATCCAACCAGATTGGATAAACGAAGCAAGGGAGGAATGGAAGAATGATGAAGAAGTGTGGGCACTTATTCGAAAGCTACAACAAGATTCCAGTACGTCTGATACATTTAGCTGGCAAAATGATTCATTATGGTACAAAGATCGCTTATACCTCTGTAAGAATTCCCAACTAAAACAAAAGATTCTTATGGAATTGCACACTTCTCCCTTAGGAGGGCACTCAGGATTTTTAAAAACTTACCACAGGGTTAAGAAGGAATTTTTTTGGGATGGCCTTAAATCAGATATTCAAAAGTTTGTGGCGAAATGTTTGGTTTGCCAACAAAATAAAGTTGAAACAATTAAGACATCGGGTCTATTACAACCTTTATCCATTCCAAGCCAACATTGGGAGGAGGTTTCAATGGATTTTATCACAGGTTTACCCAAGTCTGAGGGAAAGAGTGTCATCATGGTGGTAGTTGACAAACTTACCAAGTATGCACGTTTTTGTGCATTATCACATCCATTTAAAGCCAGTACAGTTTCTACTGCATTTATGGAAACAATTCAAAAGCTACATGGAAACCCAAAGATTATTGTAAGTGACAGAGATCCCATTTTCACTGGAAATTTTTGGACAGAATTATTTTCTTGTCTTGGTACTCAGTTAGCTCATAGCTCATCTTATCATCCTCAATCTGATGGGCAAACTGAGATAGTAAACAAATGTTTGGAAGGATATCTTCGTTGCTTTGTATCTGATAAACAGACACAATGGGTCAAATGGTTGCCTCTGGCTGAATGGTGGTATAACACTTCCTTCCATACAGCAACAAAAATGACCCCATTTATGGCACTTTATGGGTATCATCCACCATCCATCACATCATATTTAAGAGAAAATTCTAAGGTTCAGGCAGTGGAACATCACATCGAACATCAACAACAAGTCCTCCAACTCTTAAAGGATAACCTCGTGTTGGCACAAAATAGAATGAAACAACAGGCAGATCAACATCGCAGTGAAAGAAGTTTTGATGTAGGTGATTGGGTATTCCTACGGCTACAACCATATAAGCAAATGTCCCTAAAGCAAGCTAAGAATGATAATAAATTATCACCAAGGTATTATGGTCCGTACAAGGTGTTGCAAAAGGTTGGTATTATGGAATACAAATTGGAGCTTCCTGCAGCTTCTCGATTGCACCCAGTTTTCCATGTTTCATGTTTAAAGAAGGTTATAGGCGACAAGCTCCCAGTGCAAACAATATTGCTAGAACTTGACGAGGAAGGAAAAATTATATTGGAACCGGAAGCAGTCACAGAAACAAGAACTCGACAGCTACGAAATCGAGTAATTTCAGAGTATCTTATCAAGTGGAAGAACTTATCCGCTGAAGATTCCACATGGGAGGATGAGAATTTTATGCAGAAGTATCCAGAACTACTCAAGCGTTGAGGAAAACACTTTTTTGAAGGAGAGGGGCATGTTGGGTCCCTATAATACTAGTGATTACCCCATTACTATTGTAGTTATACCCCTTATTTATATTGTTGTGCCCCTATTACCCCCATGTTGTTATTTCTGTGCCCCATAGAATCCCTCTATTGTTATTTTTGTGGCTTTATATTATTATTGTTAGGTCGGCTGGATTATATTGTGACTCCTTAGACTCCTATATATAGAAAGGAGGTTTTTTCATTTGTATCATCAAATAATTGTTCATTTATGTAATGTAAAGGAGGTTCCCCCCTCGAAGAGGCTGAATTCTAAGGCGTTGATCTATCTTTTCTATCTTTTCTTGAGCTGGTTTCATAACACACTTGGTCAATAAAAGGTAGAAGAAAATGGTACTTCTTTGTGGCTTTGTTCAACTCCCTGTAATTGACACAAATCCTCCACTTACCATTTTTCTTTGGAACTAACACCAAAGGAGAGACCCACGCATTGTCGGAGATAGGGTAAATGAATCCTGCATCTAGCAATTTTTGCAGTTCTTCTTTGACTATATCTTTAAGAAATAGATTCATCCTCCTTTGGGGTTTCCGGACTGGCTTGCAACCTTCTTTGATATATATGTGGTGAGTACACACTGAGGGCTGCACTTCCTTCATTTCCTTGTAACTCCAAGCGAAGGAATCTAGATGTTCCCTTAGCACATTGCATAACTTCTCTTCTTGGAGAGCAGAAAGAGATGGATTGATTTTCAAGGTTCTATCAGGGATGAATTCTATGGCTTTGAGACAGAGAGGGTTGGAATCAGCCAAGCATAGGTCAATTGGATCATTGTTCTAGGTTTCCTTTACTACATCTTCTAAGGATAGTGTACTGGGAGTTGGACTTTGGAGTAGGTGTTCAATCAAATCATCTTCATCCTGTTGTCATCCTCCCATGGTTGTTTCTAAAGTATAAAATTGGGAAGAATAAACTTCATCTTCTTCCTTCTCCTCCAACCATAAAGGTAAATCATGCTATAGAGATGGCTAAGTAGGAGGGTATAGGAATAACTGCTTGGACATATGCCCATTCTTGATGGTCATATTCCCAATTCTGTAGCTCATGTAAGCATCAACAGTGGCCAACCAGGCTCTCTCAAGGATGAGAGGGTAACCAGTAAGCTTAGCCTTAGGCTGGAGAACTAGGAAATCTATAGGGTACTCCCAAGAGTCAATGGAGACCACCACATCCTCCACAATCCCCTCAGGGGTCACTGTGGAGCAGTCTGCCAGTTGCAGAACTATTGTGGTCTTGCTCAATGAGCCTTGGAGGTTGAGCTTGAGCATGGTGTCCTTCGTCATCACATTAATGGCAGCCCTGAGATCTATCATAGTGTGTGGGAAAATGGTGTCATTGATGTGCACATCTACTACAGGGCTTCCGGGGTCCAAATACTTTTGGCAGATTACCTGCCCCAATGTTAAGTCGGACAACTTTCCAATGACACTAATGGTAGGGACATCTCTTCCCTCCCTGGATGCTTGAAGCACTCCTCCTTAATCAACTTATTGTAATAGGCACGTCTTTTATTGTTTGGAGAAGTGGAATCTTTACACATAGATTTTTCAATTCTCCTAGAAGTTCAGTCTCTTCTGGGGTAGGCTAGAGTGGTTGGGTTAATCTCTTAGGAAAGGGTGGATTTACTTTAAGAATGCTTTCCTCTATTTCTTCCTCAACCTCCCTAGGTGGAGGTGGAGGTGGAGGTTGGTTATCTGGGAGAACTCTCCCAAACCTCAAGTTAATCTCCTGGATTTTCACAGCATAAGCTAGATATGATGTTTCTCCACTGTATACTTGTTGAGCTTGTCTGTTTTTTGGGTTCGGATTTGGCTGGGTAGGCATCTGGGGTTGCGTGGGTGGAGCAGAGTGTAACATCTATGGTTTGGCAGGTGGTGGAGGCAATAAAGTTGGAACATTATTGTATTGGGGCCTCCACCCCTAGGGTGGTGCATTCCATAGAGGTTGTGGCGAAGGATATGGTTGAAATGACTGGATGGATGGATGGGAGTGATACTGAGACGTAAAGGACCAAGGAGGAGGTGTAGACTAGGAAGGATGAGCAAAGGTTCCCCAAGAAGGTATGGATGTGGTCTGGTTGGGGTTGTAATATGCATGGGATGACCCTTGCATGTCCTGTTGGTATGGTCTAGGCCCATGAGGTCTCCTTTGGTTTATTTAGAAGAGTTTCTTAGTGACCCCTTCAGCGCCTTGATATACAGCTTTGAGTCTAGGCAAGGAAGGGAACTTGTCTGTGGAGTGTTTTTCTTCATAGAATTAGCAAATTTCAATAGAATCCAATGGACATTCATTCCTACGGTGCCTCTTGGTGCATCTAGGATAGAAAATGGGCAAGGCTCTCTCTACTTCCTCTTACTTTATCTTAATATGTATAGTGTCCATTTGTAAGGCAAGGGTTTGCAACATATCACTCTTGAAATCTTCCATCATGTTTCCACTTTCACCCTTTACGGATGAGTTGGAAGCAGATGTACTGACCATAGGTTGACTACCCCTACCCTTTTTCCTAGCTTCCCTAGAATGGTTTCTAAAGATAGTCTTGATATCCTCATAAGGTAATTGGTAGATTAATCCTCCTGCTAACAAGTGTAGGGTATCCAAAAGATCTTCCCTTACTCCCCTAAGCAGGACCAAATTTAGTGACTCAGGGTCAAGTGTGTAACTGGCCCTTTTGTAACTAAACTGGAATCTTTCTTCATAATCCTCTAGGGATTCATCATTGCCTATGGTCATCCTAAAAATTTCCTCTTTAGTATCCTTTGACCTACAGTAGTCTCAATACTTGTTGTTAAAGGCTTGCTGCATCTAAGCCAAAGTTGTGATGATATCGCCAGGTAAACCCATGAACCAGCACAATGTTGCATCCTTGCGGGTAGATGGAAATAGTTTTAACTTCTGCTCATCATTTGTATAGTCATATGTTCTACATATAACAAAAAACTCAAATAGGAAAGTGTCGGGGTCTTATGTGGTCAAGACATGGAAATGAGGTAGGGAAGAGGGGCTTATATTTTTCATCTTAGTGTCCCCGTTGGTTTCCCTGATGGGGAAGGCACCCTCGAATCTCTCTCTATTCCCTCTGTCATTTCTGTTTTCAGCCATTGGTTCAGTAGGAATGGGTTCGTCTTCTTCTTCTTCTTCTCCTGTAGGTTCTTCAAATATGTCAGGTTTCTCACCTGAGGGTTCCTCCAGTTCATAGCCACCGAAGAAAAGGGAAGGTTGGCTATTTGATGTAGTGGAGGTATTTGGCTAAAATTTCCCTAAGTTATGCCTATTCCTACCAGGCATGAAAGGAAACGTTTTTGGCTTAGTTTTGTGTTTTTTCAAACTTGAAAAGTACTTTGCAGGATTGAAATTTCTGATTAAATGAAAACTACTGATTGAATGAAAAAACTACTTGCTGAGTTGAAATCTTGCTTGCAAAATGGAAAGGAAAACATAAAATGTAGAAAGAAAAAGGAAGCAACTAAATTACTTTTGCAGAAATAAACTATTGGAAAAATATACGAGACAAGAAATAGAAGAAAGAAGTAGTAATCACATACTACTCAGACACCTCCCTGGGAATGGTGCCAAAATGTGATGAGCACTAGTATTGCAGCAAGAATGTTGCAACTCCTGGGCTATTAGCTTTACTTTATCAACCCGAGGTGTGTACAAACTTGGAGGTGACAATGTTGTATACACAAGTAAAAGTGATGGTTCTACCTTTTGTCACAGTTCAACTAGCGAGAGACCACTGGGGTTTTCAAGCCAGAATTCTATGGAGTCAGAAGAAGCTTGGTTTCTTGATGGAAGAAATGGAAATCTACTCTAAGGGAGAGCTACTCTACTACAATAACGAAAAAGACTGAAATTCAATGCTAAATCACACCATTTCCTAATAAATTGCCAAGAAACTATGCTTTGCAATAATGCTAAATTAACATGAACCAAATGCTACTATCTCAGCATGGAAGTATAAAGCATCAAACATCACTAATTTGCAAGTAAAGGGACTGAAATAAATATGTTTTTGTCTTTTCATGCAAAATCAAGTATGCAAACTAATTTCTTTTGGTGATGTGGCAGGTGAATTAAGGATGTTGTAGGATGGATGGAAGGTTTAGGAGATGGTTGGATGGTGTGGGAGACCCTTGGGAGACCTTTGGTGACTTCCTAGAGGTTTTCCCTCAATTCGGCCTCAAAACAGGCCATTACAAGAAAACCTATAGGATTTACTAGAAACCTACAGGATTCCTTGTAAACCTACAGGATACAACCAAGAGCAAAATGAGAGGTGTTGGAGGTGATGGAAGGCTTAGGGAAGGTGGCAGATGGGTTTAATGAAGTGAGGAAAGGTCCAGGATCACTCAAAAGTCAACAACAATGATAGAAGATGGTTGGATTCACTCAATGTGCTTGGAAGCATTTCTCTGTAAAATGATGAAAACTAGTGAAGGCAATGGTGAAAATAAGGAATGATGATGGTGGATGAAGTGGAAGGTGGTTGCTGGCTATGAAGTCTTTGTCTACTTTTGAATCACCTGCTCTGCGTAAAACAGGTATAATTTCCAAAAATCTATGTAAACAAGAAGCATTCTCATAAGCTAGAAGAGCAGAATTAATGAACTAACTGCCTACATTATGCATGAGGAAAGTTGCTGAAAGGAATGAAAGAATGAATGAGATCTACTACAAGAATGAAGATAGAAGAGATGGAAATGAAATCTTACTTTGCAAAATTGATCAAATGCTAACTTGAATATAGTAACCTATAAAGCTCATACAAGAAATAGAAATATGTGTTTTTGGGGCTGCATAAGGGTCCCTTCCTCAAATCATGATCCCAAAGGGAGGAAATGAGGAAAAGAAACCTACTGACAGCCTTGTAGTACTCCTTTTATCCCTGCTAATTTGCTACTGAAGTAAGGCACAAATGGAAGCAAACTAATAAACAACCAATCCAATATACACTACTTGCAATGAAAATATATCTAAAGGCAAATTAACAATGAAGCTATGAGACTAACAGAAACATACATATACAAGAAAGAGGAGCCTTGGCTACTAGGGTTGGGACCTAACCCAAGAGCTTTAACCCTCTGAATTAACTCTGTGTTGGCTCAAAACAAACTCATTCTTATTTCCAAAACAGAAAATTACATCAATAAAGCTTTCCACAAGTCTACAACTCGAAAATAACTTAGAGTTTTACAAAAAAAAAATTGAATCCTATTGAGGATCTAGGCCTATCTACTTATACAACTGAAGTCCCCAACGAATTCCTTAAAATTATGGAGGCTCGTCTACCAAAATTGAGATAAACTAGCTCTTTGTCTCTCACTTGCTCGACTGCCTTCTAATCCTCATGGCTTGGCTGCTTGCACTCTGAGCTGGTGTGATAAATGGAGGAGTATTCGAATGGGGGAGAAGTAAATGAGGAGGATTTAGCTCCTACAATCCCTCTCCCTTGTCCCATTTGAGTTTTAACCTTAGTCTTTGACAAAATTCCTTGATTTTCTCCTTCAATGTTGCATTTAATGCATATTAGTCCACTAGGCATAAAATCAAACTCAAACTCATCTCATAAACAAAATATAATCAAAAACATGTAATAAGTTGTGAGAAAAGTTGGTCTGACTAAGCTAGGAGGTGAATTAAGGCCCATATAATTACCCAATGATGAGGCTCATCACTATCAAGCTTTCAAATATGGGAATATCGAAGTTAACTTGTACCTTAAAAGGAGTGGCACCTCGAGAGTGGCAGTTAGATGAAGATGCATCACTTGTGGGTAGATGTCGAAGGACCTGGGCAAAGTTATCTATCATCGCGTCCATGTGTCGCTTGAGGGCTTCCTTGAGCAACATTTTGAAAGGATCTTGTTATCAGGAAATCTAGTGTCCACTCGGAGCTGCTAGTCCCACTAAGACTGGTAGCTATCTTAGAAACAAACAAACTAAAACTACTTTCATTTTCCTTTAGGAGAAGTAGATAAGAGGGGAATGAAGGACACCAACCTCAGTCTTGTGCTTGGTTCCTTTCTCGGTTCCTCTCCCTTCTGACAGATCCTTGCCACTTCTCCTTCATCTACCCAACTTCAAAGAGCACCTGTGGGATCAAAGCAACATAATACTATCGAAGAACAGAGATCTACAATCATAAACAATATAAGACTAGATAAATATTGACCACACAAATGCATATATCATCAAACATACAAGAATGTGGAGGAAAACTTGAATAGCTTTATTAATATCAAGAATAGCAAAAAGGATTACAACCAATTGTTCTGACCCAGCGTCATCCTCCAGCATGAAAGCCCTTCTTTCACCTCATGAAAAGCTTAGATCACTCAACACTATGATGTTCCACCAAGAAACCAACAACACTTCCTTACAAGATACAAAATTCCAGCCTTTGGATCTCTGGGAT
Organism: Pinus tabuliformis; assembly: GCA_031772625.1. Lineage (NCBI taxonomy): Eukaryota > Viridiplantae > Streptophyta > Pinopsida > Pinales > Pinaceae > Pinus > Pinus tabuliformis. Next base: position 685,753,612 of record CM062812.1, on the reverse strand, counting down.
GAGGGATCCATATATAGATGATTGCAGGGGGTGAGTCAGCTTCTGAGATTTTGATTAGTGTCTTCTCTCTGATAGTTCTTGATTCCACTTGGAGATTGATGATCTCCTACTCATCCTTGGGTGAATTCAGAGAGGCAAGTGTCATAGGAGAAGTTTCTGGAAGATTCTATGATCATCCACCTCGCGAATTGTCTCTGCCATTTGTCCACTCTCGCCCATCGCACCCTACAGAAGGGATTTTCAGTATGCATCGCACCCTTTACACTGGGCAGGTGGGATGCATCACACCCTTAGCACTGAGCAACCTGTATAGTCCAGTTTTGACCAGTTCTGGGCAGTTTCCTGTGGAGAACTTTTGGGAGATGATGTAATCAACTGACCTTGTTCTTTTAGGGTATGGAACAATACCTTTAGGGACTTAGGAGCCCTTGGTTTATGGAAATGCATAATTGGGGTTGCAGCTCCCAAAAATGTCTATAACAGTTTCCCCCTAAAGCATGAGGTCGTTAATCTTTTGATGTCGGGTGAAATGCTTTATCATGAGGATCCGAATTTTTTTTGAGCTGGAAGGCGACCTGTAATAAGATACAATACAATACATTATCTTCATAATATTTTTCATGATCTAGCTGAGGCAGGCATTCCCATGCTCAACTTTATAAATTCATTTTCATGTACATAAGACAGACAACCGTCTGTGCGGGAGACTGATGATTCTGATAGTCATCATCCTTTGATTCAGATGATCATCTGTGCAGCAACAATGTACATTTGATGTCTTTATTTTCCTGAATATATCGCAGCCCGGATGGATGAAACTAGATCCGGGGTCTTCAAACTCGTCCAATCTTCACTCGGAGTACAAGTCAATCCATGTGAAAGATGTTCTGGAGTCGAACATGGAAAGACATTGCCTGATTACTAGCCAATGATGTAAGCTGTTAACAAGCGTGAGAGGAATCACCGATAATGATGATGACCCTCAAGGTACTACAGTACAATTCACATGGTGTGAAAAAGGACTTGGTGTTGAACACCATGCAAAATCTTTCGGTCAAAGGCCATTTGATGTAAACCTGTCACCGGAAGTGAGAAACTTGCCATTGAGGTATGCAAGATTCAAAGTACTGAAAGGGTTGTTCCTAAGTCGACTTCTTGAATAATGCGCTGATGTCGACAAGAAGTGACCTGTCATAGGAAGGCCTTAATGAATCCGACATCTACAACATGGAACGGAGTAAATGATTTTTGGAGGTGAAAACGATCTGATGATACAGGGTTTAAGGTGGCGGTCATGAAAGAATGGAGCATGAATGTATTGCAGCGGATGAGACATAAGTGAATTCTCTGAGCGACTTCTCTTGAACATACTGGCGACACTGACATGGATTGGTAGCGTTAACCCCAAATATGGATGGTGTGATGGACCAATGGTAATATGACCAGTGAACGGAATAACCCAACCCAACTCGGAGGTGGAGTGAAAGTTTCATGTTCAAGAGCGACTTGCTACCAATAAAGTTTCTTCAAGTTTTCTTCCCAATTTTTCCCAAGTCATTGCTAACCAGTATCTCTTTATTTTCGTCAAGCTTGAGGAGGATAGCATATTCTTGTTATATAGTTTTCCCTTCGGGCAAACCCATTGCTATGTTTTAACGAGCTTAGCGACAGTGAAACTCGTTCTTGTCTGTATGGACAAGTTTGTCGCTATTCGGTTTTAACGAGTTTAACAACAAAGATAACTCGGTACTTTTCAATTTTAGAGAGTCTGAAAGGTACATAAAGAAAAATCCAATAATCCTTTTTCGTCATATAATCCCTTAAGTCCGAAAAAGTATAAAATAATACGAAAGGGATGGATTTTCAGTAATTTTAACAAGCTGAACAAAACAAGTGCTCGATCTTTTTGTGTAATAATCCCTCAGGTCCAAAAAGATTAAAATCTAGAGGAGCGATAGCACTTTTGGTAGCTTTAACGAGCTGTAGAGGCCAATTGCTTGGCAATCTTTTCATATTTTATGAGTCAGATGAAAAGAGCTTAAAGGAGACTCGTTTTTTGAGGAACGAGTGATAATTTTAGGTAGCAGCTGATTCCAGGTAAGGTTTGGAATTCTTCAATCACAGCAGTGTCACGAGGATGGCTAATAGGATCACTCTTCGCAGCTGTTCCTCAAAATGGGTAAACAATCAAATGGAGGTGAATGATCGGCTAAAACAGAGTGGAGGTGATGGTAAGAACATGACCAGGGCTCAAAAGCTAATGATAATGCATTCACAATGGTTATTTATCGGAAATTGGTTCATTTTTTAATGAGCTTAAACTCTGGGTAACGTTTGCTCATTGCTAAGGTTTAATTTTTAACGAGCTTGAACTTCACACAAAAAACTGCTCGTGATAATGGTCATCGATTTAATTTCATTGCTAATCACTTTGTTCCTTCAAAGGTTGTACTACCTGTTCAATTGCTTCATCAAACCGATTAGAAATGAACAATATATGTTTTTAAAAAATGAGTTAAAACACTAATATTTTACTCGAATTACGTGAAAAGTAATTTAAAAGTGGTTTTTACCCCTCATTTTACCATTTCATTTGAACTTTGGTTTGTTGGAGCTCTGGAGGTGCTTTTCCCCCTTGATTTTCACCAGCTGATTCCGGGAGATTCTGTGGATGATTCTCGGTGCTGTCTAGACCAGGTAGGAGCTAAACCTGAGCTCTTCAGTTGCATTCCTTCCTTTTTGAATTATGTGCATGTTTCCCTATTTTTCTGAGCCTCTAGGGTTTGAAAAATTCGCCCTGGCTCCATCGCACCCTTCCTATATCGAAAGGTGCGATGCATACTGGCTTGGCCATTGGCTAGTCAGTATGCATCTCACCTAGTACACTGCTGGGGGTGCGATGGGCGCGAGAATGGAAATTTTTTGCACTGTTTTCTCATGGAATTCTTGCCTGTTTTTTGCCAAATCAGGACCGTGACTCTTCTCTTGCTTGTTTTGCAGAGATTCATCAGAGCAAAATGGTTGTTACATGGTGAGAACACAAGCATGAAGAAGAGGACATGCTTGCTTTACATGATCTGGTTACGGTAAATGCACTGCGAAACTGTGGCCTATTCAAGTTTTTCTGCATCTCTAGCATGAGGCAACAAATCAACTTGTTGCAATATCTTCTCGATGCATGGGATCCTACCAACCAGGTGTTTCAGATCAGAGGCAAATCTATCCCCTTGACTATCGTGGACATCTATTTTTTGACCGGTTTATCGAGGCATGGTGCCCCTCTTTCATTATCAGGTTCCGCTCGCGGGGGCGAATCCGTGAGAGATTATATTCACCGGTATTGTAGAGAGGGATCTCAACTGAGTAGGGATGGCAAGATCAACATCCGAGATGTCAATGATCGGTCCTTGAGGACCATTCTGTTCACTTTTGCTAGACTGGCTGGTAGTGTGGCTCTTCACGTGGCTAATAGGTCCTATATGCAGTACGCCTTGGAATGCCTTGAACCAAAGGTGTTCAACTGGTGTGATGCAGTACTCCCTGTGATGAAAGAACAACTGACCAAGGTAAAAAGCGGAAAATCCAAGAACTTCGGCTATGGTTCTATTTTGACCGCTTTCGCCTTGGAAAAGATCCCACTGATGCAGCTGCAGTACATTTCACTTGGCTTACCTCCACCGACTGAGCCACGGATGCAGAGATGGGTCGACCTTATGGCCCAACATGCTGGTCAGTCCCAGGTTTCCTTTTCTGATACCTTCTTCGAGTGGTTCAACCGCCAGGAGATGGTTTTTTTTGAGTATCCATATGATGGTATGGATTTCCGGGGTGACCCGGATTTGGTGTTGCCGGCTGGTGAGCAGTGGGGTGCCATCGGTAAATTCTCTAACCATATCTCTATTTATTGTTTCTTTTTATAACGTTCTTGTGCTTTCTTCTATCAGGACTAATCAAAACTCATGTGCTCATGCCGATATTGGACCAATTTGGCCAGCAGTACGTCTGAGAGTACCAGCTGCTGCTCCGGCAGGAGAGGCTGTGGGGAGGGCTATCCTTCGCGACCTTGATGTGGCCAAGACTCTTTCAGCATTACAGGATCAGGTCGAAGGCCTCACTCTCGGTATTCCGGACGTGAGGACCGACGAGCTGCCTCTGAGGTTGCAGCGACATACTACTGGTGTGCCGAGTCTATGGACTAGGCTTTTACGCATGATTGCATAGGCGGTGACTTGTTATCACCATCATCATTAGACTAGGGTACCCCCCAACATTTTGAGTTTTGGGTCATTTGACCGATTTTGTCCTGGTTACAGAACTTTATGTATGAACCATAAACAGTTATATATATATATTTTTGATTTTCGGAGCTTTATTTTGGTTGAGTTACGTGATCTTGATGCAAATATTTGATGAAATTCTTCTTTTATAAATGTTGCAAATGTCTATCTAACACATAATTTGCCAATGAGTCTGTTAATGTGTTTAAGTTTCTGGAAATATGTTGATATTGAATAGAATCAAACTGCCTTTCCAAAATCTTGACCCTTAGGAACATGCGATAGATAGCTGGATTCCGTACGGAGTAGATACCAGTGAGTTGTAGGATGACGAGTTGTGAGTCTACCCTGACGATGAGTCTGTGTATGCCACGCGTAAGGGCATCAGAGTGGAGCTCTATCAACGCTCTGTATTCAGCAATATTGTTCATTGATGGACCAATACATACCCCTCTAAAACTCACTAACTCGCCACTTGGATCGAAGATGGCCCAAGCCACAGAATATAGGTTCCGCGAACTACGACTCACTTCGTCGACATATCCAACAAATTATTCCAATAGGTCCGGCATCTACAACAAACGTAAAAGCGGATCACTTAACCAAAACAATTACCCTTAGCAAAAACAAAAATGTAACAAAAGCATAGGGGTTACTATCTTGAGTCAAGCATAGTAACGGTTAAGGTACAACCCGTTATGAGGTTGAACTAGTGGAATCCCATCATAATCTACTAACTTATAGTCTCCTTTTGCTAATACGCGTTTAACAATATAGGGGCCCATCCATAAAGACTTGAATTTACCTGCTCCCAATTTATCGGATTCCTAGTCGTAAAGTAAGACCAGGTCACCTTGCAGAGGTGCGGGTGGTATTCTAGTTTTTCGATCAAAGATTTGACATGTATGGCAACTTCTGACTACGATTATGCAATCTTTGAACATTGTTGGACAAAAGTATCCTGCTCGTAAAATATTTTGCACCGTAGCGTAACCAGATTGATGCCCCCCACACGTGCCTGAATGGCAATCATTCAGGGCTTTTTTGGCCTCCTCGTGGGTGAGGCACCTCCTCAGAACTGTATTGACACCACAACGGTAAAGTGTATCACCCACGATCATGTAGTCTTTTCTTGGTATCGAATGCGTCGTTGTTCCAAGCGGGAGTTATTAGACCTATATGTTTGGGTTTGGAGATAGATTATTATGTCTCCATACCACGGATTGCTTGAAGATATCAGAAACAAAGATTCGTCCACGATCGCTTCTTCTGATGTTACATTGTTGGACGACGATGGGAGATCGCATAGTAACTCCGCAAAAACCAGGGATTTCATAAATACAAAGATGCAGCAGAAAAACACTTCATTTCATTAATAGAAAAATATTGTACTATGCTTAAAAATAGAATGGAAATAAGATAGCTCGAGTGATGGTAGCTTATCTCTAAGAAGAGATGTGGCGGCTACATTCCTCATAACTATGTTACAATGAGGCTCAAAGGCCTATTTATTATTTAGAAACAATGGAAAACCCTAAAGATCCAAAAACCTAACCCTAGGAGATGAAGCACCAAAACTATGGGCCCTGTTTGGGTAAATTAGTACATCAACTTCCCAGGGTTGTAACTTTGGCATACGATCTCCATTTGGCTATCATAATACCTCGTTTTGAAGATATCAAAGAGAAGGTTGAAAATGATCAAGTAATTAAGATTGTGAAATTTTCGGTCTCTCCATTTTCCCAAAAAATGTCGTTTAGGGACTCAAAACGACTCCGGAAGTTTAGGACCCAAAAAACTGCCAAAATTAGTAAATTGTACTACAATTAAGGAAACTAAAAAACTGAAAGAGACAGTGTTGGGGGTCCAAGTGAAATAGGGGGTGGCCACCAATATCCACCTGGATCATACTCCTTATGCCACAACTTCTAAAGATCCAAAACAAACCGTTGCAGATCTCTCTCATCCCTCAATAGAGGAGAATCTCTAAGTAAAGGAGAATTAAAGAGTATCATAAACAACCATGTTTGCAACTAGTGGACAAAAGCGATCCCATGAATAAGACTATTCAGACAATGATAAAAAAAAATTGTGTTATGATAAGCTGATAATGATGGAGCTTTCTTTGAAAAATGAGGATATGGCTTTATCCTTAGTTGTAACTAATAATTATGTAGGTTGGGTGGATGTTTCTAGGAGAATGGACGAAAAAGAAAAACCTCTAAACAATTCTAGTGTGTGACACTAAAAATACTGAAAATGTTCTTTGAAGTTTTTGACTTCTTTAACCTATTTTTTAAATAATAATATTTAATTTACCCAAAACAAAAAGTACAATCATATAAATATATATATTTTAACAATAATATAATACAATATTTTTTTCTATTTTATTTTCTAAGTAACTATGATACCTATATAATATAATTACATTTTTTTAATTATGATTAATATTTTATTAATCAATTATAATAATGTAATTTTATATAACATTTATTTCATTATATGGTGTATTATATTCCAATAAGCTAATAGGTCCACACTTACACCCTTAAGACTTTAAAACTTTCTCAAGGATTTGTTAACTTTCTTAGATTTGTTAACTCCCTTGGGTGTATAACATATTCATGTTTTCCTTATTAGTCTTTTCCTTTGGCAATGTAGGGACTATAACTATCATTTGACATTGACCCAACATTAAATTTCTTTGACCAACCATTGTATTCATTCTTTTAATCAATGTTTTAGCAAAAATATTCGGTCAAACAAATTTATATCCAAAGTTTTTGTTCCAACCTCTTGTTGCAGGAAAATCTATATGAATTTATTAAAACTTAGGATAATCAATTTCAAATTTCACTTCAATACTAGTTTAATGCTAGTTTGTAGTTAGCATTATTTGGGAGACATTCAATCTTTTTCATTCTCCATTGCAATACATATCCAATGCATTCCACAACTTCATGGAAAGTTGCATGTCACTTCTTCATTTGAAGGAAGTAAGTGAAATTACTTCCCATCTTTCTCAAACTAGTCGGTTTGAGATAACGAAGGGTGATATGGAGCACTAGGCAAGAATGAGCCTCTGTATAGAAAATATGAACAACTAGGTTGGTTATTTTTACATTGATGTAGGAAGTGGAGGCAGCAAGAAGAGAAATGAATACATCACATCTCCCCATCCCAGGGAGTAGGAGTTTACCTAACAGACAATTCGTAAATCCCATTTTAAGCCCAAAGTTCAAGATCTAAAGCATGTTATTCCAAGAGCCATCTGAAGTTCAACGTCTAAAGCCTAGTATTCCAAGCTCCAAATGCAAAGGTGCTACTTCACGGTGTTCGACACCTATATGGAAGAATATCAAGTAGAATATAAACGAACCTTAAGTCACAATTTTGCGAACTATATCAAAAATGGAAAAATCTAGCAAGTAATATTGTGCTTTATTATTCAATACCAACTATATATTTTCTCCCTAAAATTTTCACCTTGATTATTCAATACCACCTATATGTTTTCTCCCTAAATTTATAAATGTTTCTATGCATTTTTTCCCTCAATTTTTGAGTGCTTTTGTGCATTTTCTCCCTCAAGTTCTGGATGTTTCTTATAATGGGGTGAAGGGCCCCTAAATATGGTTGCTAAGCGTAAATATCTGAAGAGAAAATTTAGGCCAGGCGCACAGGAATTCTAATGAGGGTTTAGCTAAATCAAGAGATTTTTGTCTTCATAGGCTTACCAGTATAACCAACTATAAGTTATTACTTTCTCGACCCACACCTCCGGTGGCCCCTCCATCTAAAATGGCATAAGAACCACCTCCACAACCGAATTAGCCAACTCTATCAAAGCCTTGCCACCAATTATCCCCTATCTCCATTTCCTATGAATAATGGATCTATAGTGGGCATCTCACGTAGAGCTTGATTACAATGAAATAGGGTTTTAAATAACGTTTTTTAATATTAATCCCTTGGATTTGAAATTAATCTTAGGGTTTAATGTTATTCCCTTACGTTTATTAATATTATTCCCTTGGGTTTATAATATTAATGGCAAAGTTTATAAAAGTAATCTTACATTTTAATGTTTATTTTAAGGTTTATAATATTCACCTTACATTTTATATCCTTTGTGTTTATAATATTAATCCCTTGGGTTTAATATTATTCCCTTGGGTTACTAATCCCGTAGGTTTTTAGTATTAATCCTTTGGGTTTATAATATCAATCCCTTAACTCTATAATCTACTGGTTCATATTCATAGGGTATAATATTATTCACAGGGTTTATAAAATTAATCCTATGGTTTATTAGTCATTTAGGCTTATAATATGAATCTTGTGATTGATTAATCCCTTGGGTTTATCTATCAATCATTTAGATTTATTAATCTAAGGGTTCATATTGTTAGGTATAATATTATTCATAGGGCTTATAATATTAATCTTAGGGTTTATAATTTTTAATCCCAGGGTTTATTAGTCTTTTGGGTTTATATAATTATTAAATTTATTTAATAATTTATTAAATAAATTATTTGGACTGTGGTTGACCATGGTTGGCCATAATTTTGAATCCAAGAGATTTATATTAAAACATATGATTAATATTATAAGCCTTATGAATAATATTTTACCTTATAAATAATTATTATAAAATATTATTATTATTATAAATATTTTTATAAATATACTTTAATAATAATAATAATAATAATTTGTGAATTTTGAATTTTGTTAACAATAATATATAACATCAATTTTTTTAGTAATATAAATATATCTATGAAACTTAAAAAAAACTAAAACATTAGCATATTATTTCTCATGAAAAATAAAATATGCATAATTTTTTAATTAAATTTATAAAATTATAAAAAACACATTATTTTTAAGTATAGTGATTTTCTTCCCTAATTATTATTTTATATTTATTTTTTAAAATTATGAATCTAATTATATTTTTAATACTTATAAGGTATTTCATTACAAATACTTAAAATTGTTAATATTATCATTTTATTAAATGGGATATTTTAGCTTATATATATATATATATATATATATATATATATATATATATATTCGCTCTATATTTAATTTAATAGGTGGATAAACAATATAAAAATATAAATATAATTTATAAAAATAATGACTTATTTCATCATTCAATAGGAAAAAAGGGTTTTATCTAATGATTTTGTTATTTTTTTTTTAAGTGTCTATAAAGATAGGAAGGATATTAACTCTATGTTCAATGACCAGGTGATCTAATAACAACCACATTAATAAGTTTGAATGATAAATTTTATTGACTGTATTTAAAATTTATCTAATGTATTGATTGGAATCTATTTAATGCATTCAATTTATTGCAATATATTGAACACATATATTGCAATCTATTGACTGCATTCCATCTAAATCTATTATAATCAATCAAATCTATAGAAATTAAAATGTTATTGAAATTAATAAAATCTAATATCTATTGAATGCATTAAATCACCTATTTCAATGATTTTTTATCCACGCCAATTCAAAATGGTAAAATCATTGATGTACATTCAATCAACTTTGGCCTAATTCTAATGTAAATTCAAGGTTAACTTTCCTTTAACTAAATTAATAATCCTGTAACAGTAGGTTGCAAAATGGCGAGAGTAGCCATCATCAATATTTCATTTGTTTTATAGTACTTATATACTAATGTTTTAAGTAATATATCAAACACTTGGATCTATTAATCTAAGGGTTTATATTCCTAGGGCACAATATTATTCATGGGGTTTATAATATTATTTCTAGGGTTTATTAGTCCTTTGGGTTTATAATATCAATCTTGTGGTTTATTAGTCCCTTGGGTTTATAAGTCTTTTGGGTTTAGAGTATCAATAATTTGTCTTTATTAATCTAAGGATTCATAATATTAATCCTACGGTTTATAATTTAGTATTAATCACTTAGGTTTATTAGTCTTTTGGGTTTATACTATCAATACCTTGACTCTATTAATCTAAGGGTTATGTTCGTAGGATATAATATTATTCATAGCCCATTTATAATATTATTCATAGGGTTATAAACCCTAGAGATTAATATTGAAAACCAAAGCGATTATAAACCCAAGGGAATAACATTAAACTCTAGGATAAATATTAGAAACCCAAGAGATTAAACCATAAGATTAATATTATAAATGTTATGAATAATATCAAAACCATCAATATGAACCCTTAAATTAATAAAGCCAAGGGATTGATATTATATACCTGGAGGACTAATGAACAGAAGGGGCTAATAAACCTTAGGATTAATATTATAAACTTAAAGGACTGATAAACCAAAGGGACTAATTAATGCTAAGTTTAATATTATAAACTAAAAGGACTAATAAACCCCGATATTAATATTATAAACCCAAAAGACTAATAAACCCTAGGATAAATATGGTAAGCCCTATGAATAATATTATATCCTAGAAATATGAACCCTTAGATTAATACAGCAAAAGGATTGATATTATAATATCAATCTCTTGGATCTATTTATATAAGAGTTCATATTATTGGAGTATAATATTGTTTATGGGGTTTATAATGTTAATTCAGTGGCTTACTCCCTTTGTCTTTTAGTATTAATCCCTTGGGTTTTTAATATTATTTTTTTGGAGTTAAAATTAATCCTAGGGTTTAATGTTATCCCCTTGTGTTTATAATCCCTTGGGTTTTTACTATTATTTCCTTGGGTTTATAATATTAATCGCAAAGTCTATAAAATTAATCTTACGATTTAATGTTTATTTTAGGGTTTATGATATTCACCTTACGATTTATATCCCTTAGGTTTAATATTATTCCCTTGGGTTAATAATCCCTTAAGTTTTTAGTATGAATCCTTTGGGTTTATAATATTAATCCCTTAATTATATTAATCTAAGGGTTCATATTCCTAGGGTATAATATTATTCATAAGGTTTATAATATTAATCATATGATTTATTAGTCCTTTATGTTGATAATATGAATCTTGCGATTGATTAATCTCTTGGGTTTATTAGTGTTTTGGGTTTATGATATCAATCATTTAGCTTTATTAATCTAAGGGTTCATAATATTAATCCTAGGGTTTAAAATATTAATCCAAGGGTTCATATTCTTAAGGTATAATATTATTCATCCTAGGGTTTATAATTTTAATGTAAGGGTTTATAATTTTGATCCTAGGGTTTGTTGGTATTTTTTGTTTATATAATTATTAAATTTATTTAATAATTTATTAAATAAATTATTTGGACCATGGTTGATCATTTTTTACCATGATTGATTTTTATGTTGAGACAATCTTTGTCACAATAAGACGTTGGACCATGCTTGATTCCCATATTGAGAAAATCATTGTCACAATGCGACGTTGGACCATGCTTGATTTTCATATTGAGACAATCTTTGTCACATTGTGATATTGGACCATGGTTGACCATAATTATGAGCCCAAGTGATTTATATTAAAACCTAGGATTAATATTATAAACCCTATGAGTAATCATTGTAAAATATTGTTATTATTATAAATATTTTCATAAATGTAATTTAATAATAATAATAAAAATTTATAAATTATTAATTACTTTTACAATATTATTATTATAACGATGTGAATCTTGAGTTTTGTTAACAATGGTATGTAATATTAGTAATATAAATATATCTATGAAGCTTACAAAAAAAATAAAATATTGCTATGTTATTTTTCATGAAAAATATAATACACATAATTCTTTACATAAATTTATGAAATTGTACAAGACACATTATTTTTAAGTATAATAATTTTCTTCCATAATTAATATTTTAATTTGTTTTTTTTTTTTCAATTATGAATATCATTATATTTTTAATAGTTATAATGTTTTCATTACACATCCTTAAATAAAAACTATGAATTATTTCATCATTTAATAGGGAAAAATATTTTTATGTAATGATTTTGTTATTTTTTTGGAGTGTATATAAATATGGGAAGGATATTAACTCTATGTTCAATGACCATGGGATGTAATGACCATTAGATAACCATATTAATAAATTTTAATGACCAATGCATTTAATATGAATACATTTTAATGAACATGGGATCTAATGACCATTGCATAACCATATTAATAAAGTTTAATCACTAATGCATTTAATTTATTGAATACATTTCAATCTATTTAATGCATTTAAAATCTATTGAATGGATATAAATTTATGTAATATATTGATTGGAATCAATTCAATGCATTCAATCTATTATTCAATAAATTAAATGCATTAAAAATCTATTGAATGGATATAAATTTATGTAATATATTGATTGGAATCAATTCAATGCGTTCAATCTATTACAATATATTGTTGCAATAGATTGAATGCATAAATTGTAATAGATTGAATGTATTCAATCTATTGAAATCTGCTGTAATCTGCTAAATACATTCAATCTAAATTTATTAGAATCAATCAAATCTATTATAATCAATTAAATATATTAAAATTAAAATTTTATTAAAACTAATAAAATATAATGCGGTAAATCACCTCATTCAGTTATTTTTTATCAACACCGATCTTAAATGATAAAATTATTAAATCTAAACTAATAAAATTATTAATGTAAATTCAATCAAACTTTGTTCTAATTCTAATATAAATTCAATGTTACCTTTCCTTTAGCTAAATTAATAATCATGTACCTGTATTTTTTTATGAACACCAATCCTAAATGATAAAATTATTGAATCTAAACTAGTAAAATCATTGATGTAATTTCAATCAAACTTTGTTCTAATTCTAATATAAATTCAACGTTACCTTTCCTTCAACTAAATTAATAATCATGTAACTGTAGGTTGCAAAATGGCCAGAGCAGCCATCGTTAATATTTAATTTGTTTTATAGTACGTATATGTTGTTATCACTCAGGTTGTTCCCTTTGACTCCTAAGGGAATACGGCCGAGGTAACCACAGACCAATCTTTGGATCATAGGTCCTAGCCTACCTGCAATCAGAAAGGGCTCTCTCTTTAGGATTTAGCTTTGTTTTGATAATGTTTAGGCTAGTTACGATATACTGAATTTTGTTTAAAGTTTTGGTTGAATGATGTCTTCTAGCAACTGAGATGTGATCTTCAGGAGTTTCAGTCCATTAGGCAATGGAGTCTGTGATTATGGGTTGCTTGAGGTATTGAGTAAGAGTGATGAAACTACAGGGCCATATAGATACTCATGAAACAAACTTCAAATTATAAAATATGAAATATTTCCAGCCAGTGACAGGCAACTAAGAATCTTTCACTAAGCTGGTGATGTAGAGAAAGGAAATATCACTCAGGAGCAGATTTGAATTCCTGAACAGTATTTACTATGAAAGATTTAGTATGAAGGTGAGCAACTAAGAATTACACATTCATAACTAATACTGAAGAAAACATTCATAACAGCATAGATTGAGTTTAGGGTGTTCAATGAACAAATCCTGAACTATTCTTTTTCTGTACTATTAAACCTGTGAAACATAGAGCATGAATGGATTATAAAAGAACGAAATACATAACAAGATGGTTCAGAAAACTTATTGTGACATGAAATAGCGTAGGAATCCTGTAACAACAAGCAAGCACACCACAATGCCTCAAACAACTCAGAACTTCAGAAATTCCATGAGCTTCCTGTATTAAAAGTCTGAAATTACAGCATAGCTTCTCCAGAAGAAAAATCAACAACCCCAATAAGATTATGTGTGGGGATATATATACAATCGTTTTTACAAAATATCTTAACGCTGAGTCATTTGCTCAATAACTGTCTTTACCAACTTTCAAAAATAGCAGATACAATAGTTATTGCTACTTTAAATGGACAATGAATGCCTTTTCAGCTCTGTCAGAAATTCTTTGACTTTTGGAGGCAACTGGGTTGGTTGGGTGCTTCGTATTGATGAGTAATACGCCCTTTGCTGCTTTGTCGTGGTGCAGCTATCTCAGCCCCATCATCTGCATCTGTAGTCATTTGCTTTGGTGGTCAAACTGGATTGCTGAGTTGGCCTTTTTCTTAATCTCTCTCCCAGTCAGAGCAAATATGTATTAACTTTCTGAAACTACTGACTTTGTGATGAAAATACAAAAATATGGTGAACAATCTGTTTTTTACAGCAGTGTTTGTATCATGCCCATCCACCATTCCTGAGTAGGCAATTGGTGCCTTAAGATTATGCCTAAAGTTTCATCTGCCTCAGTATATTTGTAGTAATTTGGAGGCACTTCAAAAAGATGTCTGATCTCATTTGCAATGAAAAATAAATTCTCTATTTTGTCATAGGGACTCTGCCCAGATGGAGGCCCTATTCCCTCTGAGGTACTTGCTGCTGCAGTGATTTGATTTGTGGCATATGTGTCTACCCTCTTAGCATAGTTTTCATGAGATAGTAACCTTCCTACACTGGTTACTAAGCTGGGAAGGCCTCTGTTATGCAATGCTGTAATCTTCTCAATGAATCTGTTCACTTCTGTCTGCATCTCCTGACACCTTCTATCCAATGTTTGCACATGATTTCTCAAAGTGAGCACTCTCTTCACTAGTAAAATGGTATCAGTCCTGTTAGTGATACCCATTGCTGCCAGCTGAGGGCCAGTGCGGTTGTTCAGGACATTGATCATCCTATTGGCTATTTCAGGCATATTGCCAAGAGATGCTCTTGCTCTTTGACTTTCTTTTTGGGCCCTGCCTATTAGATCCATATGCTCATGGATAGTTTCTATATATTGCCACTGGTCTGTAATAGATTGACCAATGTTGGCCCACAGGATCTTCTTAATCTCAACTACAACTTTGTCAAGAGAGAGCTCTTTCTCCAGTTCCTTTATTCTCTTCTCAAGAGCTCTTACTTCTCTTGTTTTTTCAGCTACACTTTGCTTGGATTTATCATATTTTTCCTCAATGGTAGCCAATTTATCCTTGGTTTCTTGTAGTTCAGCCATTTGTGCTTCTAAAGCTTCCAGCTCCTTCATCATGTTCTGCATACTTAGGCTGGGTCCCTGATCTGGTGCTGTTGTTGGTGCTGATGTTGAAGGACCAACCTCTGATGTCTGTCCTGTGGGAGGAGTTGCTGTAGTAGTAGAAAGTGGCACACCTTCAGTAGATGCAGATGTCTGTGCTGGCTGCATTGGTGCCTCACTTTGTCTTGATTTCAGTGCCACCTCTAGTGCACTCTCTGTTTCCATTAACCTCTTGTATAAACTCAGGAGTAGAGCCATTACATCCTGATCCTTCTTTTGCTCTGCCACCTCTCAAGTTTGAGGGTGAAGGGTAGCTGGCAGCTTGATCTGCTTTCTCATAGCTGCTATATCTTCATCCCTTTTCTTCAAAAGTGCCTGCACACCCTTGGGGTCCTTTGGATCATGACCCAACTCTATGATGATCTCTTCCAAGGACTTGATTCTGTTGTCCTTGGCTTGGGATGATGCCTTCTCTAATTCCAGTTGAGCAGCAGTGTTGTGTAGAGAATTTTGTAGTTGGTGTGCCAACAGGGTCTTATCAGCTAATGTGGAATATATCATTTCCCCTGTTTGTCTGTGTAGCTCAATTTGATCCAAGGGGTGGATGTCTCTGGCAAAAATTTCCAGATTAGTTCTGATGTAATCGGCCGTTGTTTGAGGCTGCTGCATGGTAGGCCTGAAATGACTAAGATTCATTTTTTGTTCCTGAATGTCATAGGCAGACATTAATCTCTGCTGATTAGTTGGCGCCATTTTTAGGAGATGGTTGTAAATTTGGTGCCTGAGGGGCTCATTCCTTTTCTTTATGTTAATGAATTGCTCCTTGATGCTGGAGTCTGCCTTTGATTTCTGCCTTGAAGAGCTCACTTCTGTCCCGTGTGGGATGTCTTGCCCTTGCTGCAAAGAGCTAGTTGATATTTCGATACTAGGAGGGGGCATGTTGTCAATCGGCCTCTCTGGAAATTCCTCCTCAGAAAAAGGGTTTAGCCTTTGTCTCTTTCCTCCTTGCTGGTCCATAGAGGTAGTGAGAGGAGTGTCCTCTTGCCTATCCCTCTTTCTTGTCCTGTCCTCATTAGCAGGTGTTTTTAAAACAGAGGACTCAACTGTCACCTCCTGACTTGGAGGAATTTGTTCATGTGTTTGCTATTCTGTGGAGTCAGGTTGTTTGGCCCCGCCTTCTTGCTGCTCTGCTTGCTGCTCCACATTTGGAGGTGTTTCTTCTTGCTGCACTGTTTTGCCTTTAGTCATGTCTGCTACTAGATTAGCTGTTTTGGCAGGTTGCTGAGGAATGGTGGATGAGGAGGCAGCTTCTCCACGATGCTGAATGCCAGAAGACCAAACCTGTCCAAAATATTCCAAGTCAACTGCTTTTTCTAAAGTTTTAATGTCCTTCTCTGCTATTTCTTCTTCACTATAATCTTCCACTAATGTGCCCTTTTTCCAATCTATTTGATTAGCATATTTTTCAACCTCTGGAATGCTAATGTGGTCATATGTGGCAAGCCTATGCTTGATTCTTCTGAGGCTTATGAAATGGTTAGGGTCATAGGGTGCCCAATAGAAACTGGTCTTGAGCTGGAGGGCTTTTAGCATTTGGTCTGCCTCATCCCAAGCTTCTTCTCTCTTATTAAAGATGAATGGACCCAATTGATAATTGATTTTCAGTTGTGCCTTCTTGTTTTTTCTATGGAAGTGAATCATATCTGCATTGCCGAACTGCCTGAAGTACTCTAGAGCAAAGAGTCTCATGGGAACATACTTTGGTAGCCTGTATGGTGCTAACTCACAGCCATATATCCTGATCACTGTATGGTGTTGGTAAAAGTACCAATCCCCTATGCTATAGTTCTTCGACAGCTAAAGGATTTTCTGCATATCATCAGTGAGTCTAGGAGGAGGTGAACTTTGCAGCAGTGATAAGGCTGGGTGAATGAAGAGGTCAATGAACTCACAGTATGTATATGGTGAGTAATGGATATGATGGCAGACTGATGTCCAGAACATTACAGACCTTTTGTTTCCGTTTGGATCTAGTTTCTTGAGGAAAAGAGGGAAGGCATCAGGCTGATTGTACAATATCAGATGATATATATAGGAGGTGTACTTGAATAATCTCTCTCTTTCCAAGTTCATGAACTGTTCATGCATTTTGTTGGCTATAAATGAAGCATAGTCATACTGGACAGCAGGGGGCTGTCCTGGGGCAAAAATGGATAGCAGTACCAGTGTTGTCTCATCTACAAACTCACTGGTTTTGAACCCCAGAATGTAGGATATCATATCTACTAATAGTCTCCCTATGTCATTAAACCAGACATGCAGATAAGGGGGAGGCTGCTTGGGCTAACACTCTGGAAGCATAAATAATTGGCCAATTCTTGTAATTTGTGAATTGGAGAGCTTGGCACCCTCCTCTAATAAAAGCTGCATGGAAAGAGGGACCAGTGGCTTTGTAGGTTGGAACTGAAGCATTTGGTTGATAGCTTCAGGAGAAATGTGGAACAAGACAGAGCCTGAAGGACTCAGAACAGCCCTTTGGTTGGGGTCATAGTTTGAGTGGCACTGGTGGATCAAGTCAGGAAACTCATTGACCTGAGGGAGATAGTAGATTGGCAAATGGGAATTCCAGATTCCTAGGAGGTCTGTACCATCTTTGTGTTTCTTCCTTAACTCACAAACTGCTTCTATGTGATATTTGTTACACAACTCTATAGTGTCTCTCATTTGATAGTCTCTGTCAGCAAGGGCTAACCACTCCAGGTTCTTGTGTGGGGCATTTAATGGGGCAATGTTCAATGCCACTGGAGTCTCCATGTTCAATTAATATTTGGAATTATATCTGAGATTTTTTCTTGGGCACGGCAATATAGAACAGTGGATTTTGAATGAGCAGGGTAATTTGCAGAGGAGAAGAGGCAAATTGGGGTGAATATGAATCAAAATGCTCCTAGGATAGGTTTAATGAGCAAATGCTGGGATTTGAGAGTTGCTTTCCCGATGGATTTATCTAGCAGAGGTTCAGATTTGCGAATGCGCAAAGAAACTATGAATTTGTGGTAATTTGGCACAATGTAGAACCTCTGTGGGTGAATTTGGGCTCACAGTGGGAAATGAAGCTTGGCTGCTGAAGCTTTCTGGTAATTGCTGCATTTTTCTCTTTTCTTGCTTGTTTTGGTGAATTATGCAAAAAACCAAGGCGCAGAGGGGGCAACTGATAAATACCTGGTACGATTGGACAATAGTGTTGATAAACAGGTGAATTTCAGGGCGCCAGCAGCAAGGGAGCAGTCTTCAAAGTTGGTAGGTAAACGACGTAGAAGCTCATGCAGAGGTACAGTGAGTACTTTCGCAAATAACGCGAAAAAATGACTTTTTGGGCAAAATAGGGAAAATTTGGCGTTTGGTGCCTTTTTGTCGGATGACGTCAGCATGACGTCATGGGTGGGGTCAGGTACGGAATGATGACGTGGTGGCCAGGGAGCGACTCTACGTGGACAGGTGACATGGCAGACAGCTCGGAGCAAGGGCGGATGGGGCGGCAATGTAATGCTGAGGCGGCAGTGACGTAAGGGTGACGTGGAAGTGACGTATGGCGGAGATACAAGGGCGGTAAGTGGTAATTTCGAACCGCTTATAGTACGGGAGCGGTTTTGGCAGGAGGCCGCCCGACACAACCTGGGAACGACACGCGTCCGAGCCCTGATGTCACCCTCTGACAGATTTCTGGTGCTATCATTCGGGCATCGGAGGTGGTCCGATATTGCTGTGGACCGTCGGATGGGAGGGCCCGGATCCGACGGTCGACGGGCTGCGGAGGTGATGGGTGGATACGGCGGGGATTTAATAATATATTTTTTGTTTTTTGTGGTGAGCGCGCCGTAACAAAAATTTTGGATAAGCGGAGAAGGTGGGTTTTTAACCAGATTTTAGGCAAATAGCACGGGTAATGCATTATAGTGGGTTTATAAGGGGGATAGGGGTAGGAATAGGTTATTAAACTAACCAAGTGTTAGTTTAATCCCTAACTTTAAACGAACCATATACAACAAGACTTTGACTCTGCATGATTTTCCAAGTTTTGAACATATGGCTATAATGCCAAAAGGGGGGGGGATTTACATATTTTGTGGGCCTTTTCACAACAGTGATATAGTAGTAGGGGAAAAGGGGAACATAGGGAGTTAAATAATAGGGTTAGGAGCCAATGTGAAATGGGGATATGAGAGATTTGGAGGTGAGGAATAGAGGACTAAGTTTGGTGAGTAAACTCAGATTTTTAGGAGTTGATGGGAAATGGTTTTACACAAGAAATGTGGCTTCTTTTCGGAGAAGAAAGTGAAAACTTGTCATGAAATTTCCAAGAAGAAATAGAAGGAGGATTCTTTAGGAAAGTGCTGAAGTCCTCCATGGGATGTTAGAAAGAGAGTGTTTTGGGGAGAACAAGGGAGTTAGACATGCTTCTATACTTTGCCTTCAAAATGCAGCATAGATACCTTTGCAACTGCCAACATATGCCTTCTTGATTAAGGCCAAAACTGAATAGGATCAAGATTCTGCAACTTCTGGCTACCTACCCAACTTAGAACCTAGCATTTTTTGTTTCTTCAGGGAGGGTGCACTTAGACTTGCAAACCCTCATATGCTCTTTTCTTTTTGCTGCCCTCCTATCTAAATCTACCCTTATGTCTTCCAAGGGCCCAGATTAAGCTAGTGGGCTCCTTTCTTTCTCTATCCAGCTAGTCATCTGTCAAGCTTAAACTGTTTGAACAGGTACTCATTACCTATTCTAAAACAAGCAATTCAAAACATGGCATGGCCCAGCTTGAACTATTGAGCCATACCTCAAGATAGCAGTGGCATTTTGATTGGCCACTTTCCTGGTCTTTCTTTGGGGTTCACTTCAATTATTTTTTCTTTTGACCAATTCATTTTCTTGCCCTTTGATTATTCTTTTAAGGCATACCCTCTTTACATTTTTTAACTTTTTGCTTCGTTTACCAAAAATGGAACCTTTGTTTCATCAAAGATGATCATTTTTAGCATTTCCACTGTCAATCATGAAATATGAAACCCTATTGGTATAGGAGGCTAACAGTGGCTCCACTTGGGGATGACTTTTCCAGATGAAAAGTCAAGATCAGCAGGTCAGATTGCCTTCTTTTCCACCTTTCTGCATTTTAACCTTTCCTTTTCTTGAAGACTGAACATCTGAATTCATGAAACTTACTTGCAATACTCCTTAAGCTGATCTGTTCTGAAATTACAGCCCTGTTTTTGCCTTGCTTCTCTGATTATTTCTCATCTTCCAGATAATTTCCAAGTACTTTCTCTCATTCTCCCATGCCAAAGTGAATAGTATTCATCAAAATAGTGCAGCACCTTAGTTCTTCTCAAAATTTTCTTTATTTGGAGCTCTATCTATCTGCTGAAAATAAACATACTGAAAATACAAATTTATGTACAACATACAATTGAGCAATGCTTGATCAGAGGGGATCAAAGTAACGCTTGAGCATCCTCCCATTGACTGGGCCTTCCTCAGTGTTTGAGCCATCCAAGCTCTTTAGAAAATAAGTGTTATTACCTTGTACAACATAAATTACATAAGGTCCCTTCCATAAGAAATCAAATTTCCCATGTTTTCCTTTGTCCTCCCTTCTGGAATCCCATCTTAGCACTTTGTTTCCTATAGAGAAGTCTTCAGCTTTGGTTCTTTTGTCAAATATTCTTTTGAGTTTTTCTTGCAGTACTTGGGTTCTTTCATAGACTTCCTCCCTTGTTTGCTGCAGGTGAATTGTCTGATTGATCCTTCTCTGAATGTCATTTGGTTCAGCTTGTATTTCTTGCAGTAACTTGATTACAGGAACCCCTAAGGATGAAGGAAACCTTGCTTCCATTCCATAAACTAGTTCATATGGACTTGTACCAATGGATCTCTTGGTAGTTAGCCTATCTGCCCATAGAGCATTCACTAACTTCTTATGCCAATTCTTTTTGTTTTCCTCCAAAACTTTTTTGATAATGTTAATTAAGCTTTTATTGGAAGATTCAGCTAGGCCATTGCCTTGAGGATAATAAGCTGTGGAATGACCTAGGGTCATATGATATTTATGGCAAAAGCTGATCATTTTTTTGGACTTAAAAGCAGTAACATTGTCTGTGATAATTTTGTTTAGACAGCCAAATCTGGACAAGATGTTGGTCTCTAGAAATTGTATGATAATGGAGTCATTGGCTTGCCTACAGGGGACAGCTTCTATCCATTTGGTGAAATAATCTGTAGCAGTCGGAATCCACCTATGTTGGCCAGAGGATGGGGGGTGAATTTCACCAATAAAATCTAGACCCCATTGCTGGAATGGTCTCTCAGTTGAAAGAGGTTTGAGTGGTAAAGGCAACAGCTTTCTCTTCCCTTCAAAGATTTGACATTTGTGACAAGACATTACAAATTTTCTTACATCAGTAAACAAGGAGGGCCAATAAAAACCAGCCCTTAGGATTTTATCAGCTGTGGATTTCCAGTATAAGTGTCCTCCACAGTCTCCTGCATGAAATTCTTTAAGGACATTGTCAGTTTCATCCAATGTTAAGCAATTAAGTAAGATCCCTTCATGATTTCTCCAAAACAAATCATTGTTAATAATACAAAATTTTGATGCTTTCATTTTCAAGAACCTTTTCTTAGTTCTGGACAACCCTGGAGGAGCTTGCAAGTTTAACAATACAAAACATATATCAGTATACCAGGGGGATTGCATAAAGGCTTGGTTGATCTGTGGAGTCGCCATCTCCTGTTCATTGTCCAGTTCATTAATGTCAAGAGCTTGAAAATTGGTTTCAGCCATCAACTTGGCTAGACCCTGTCCTTTTATCAGTTTGGTAGGCTTGATTTCCATGTCATATTCTAAGATTTTGGCAATCCATTTGCCCCTCCTACCTTCAATTCCTTCTTGGGTCAAAATGTCTTTCACTACTGCATTTGGGACATAGGAAATGATGTGGGAGTACAGGATATAGATTCTAAAGTCCTTGATTGCTTTCACTAGTGCATAGGCTTGTTTTTCCATGATCTGATATTTCAAGGGAGCATCCCTAAGAGCTCTGCTAAAGAATGCAATGGGTTTTTCACAGCCTTGATCATCTTTTTGTAGTAAAACAACAGCAATTGTATGCTCAGAGGCAAAAGAAAATATGATGAAATCTCTATCAAATCTAGGGCTTGTTAGGACTGGTGTGTTTGTCAATGCTCTTTTAATATCCTCAAAAGCTTGTCTAGCTTCTAAGGTCCATTTGACCTTGGATTCCTTTTTTAGCATGTTGTTTAACAGTCTTGTGAGCTCAGCCAAATTAGGAATGAACCTTCTCAAGAAGTTGATTTTTCCTAGGAAACTTTGGAGTTCCTTGATGTTTCTTGGATGTGGTACTTGTAGGATGGCTTGAATTCTGTCTGGATCGATCCTAATACCATCTTTTGAGATTATATGTCCTAAGAGTTTACCTTCCTCTAGCCCAAACAATGATTTCTTTGGATTTAAAGATATGCCATATTTTCTACAAATTGTGAAAACTTGCCTCAAGTGTTCTAAATGTTCTTGGTCTGATTTTGAAAAGGCAGTTAGATCATCCAGGTAGACCACTAGAAAATCATGAATTTCCTTGGAGAAGGCTATATCCATTGCTCTTTGGAAAGTAGCCCCTGCATTTTTAAGCCCAAAAGGCATTTTGACATATTTGAAAGTTCCCCAAGGTGTTGTGAAGGCAGTTTTGTCTTGGTCATCTGGGTGTACTAGAATCTGATTGAATCCTGAGAAACCATCCAATAATGAGATCCTAGAGGCTCCCACTACCCTTTCCAGGATTTGATCCATTTTTGGTAAGGGGTAGTGGTCTTTGAGAGATACTTTGTTTAAATTTCTTAGGTCAACACACAGTCTGATTTCTCCTGTCTTTTTCCTAGTAGGCACTAGGTTTGATATCCATTCTGAGAATCTGATTAGAGCAATGATTCCTGCTTGATACATACGTTTCACCTCCTTTTCAATGAGAGGAAGGAGCATAGGGTTCACTCTTCTGAGTTTTTGTTTAAAAGGCTTTTGGTTTTCTTTTAAAGGTATAGTGTGCTGGATGACTGAGGTATCATAAGACTTGAGGTCCTCATAGCTCCAGGCAAAGACATCTTGGAATTCTCTGAATAACTCAATGTATTTCAGTTTCTGCTCAGGTGGTAATGATTTGGACAGCTTTACCATTTTGGGATTTTCTGGAGTCCCAATGTTACAATCTTCTATTTCAGCATTCAATGGTTGCATTTTTGGTTTTCTTGAGATATCATTTGAATCAAACAGATCCTCCAAAGGGGTTAAACCTGTGGGCAAAAAATTATCTTTCAACTCAATTACCTCTGTTTCTGTTTCAGCCAGTTCATCTTCATCTATTTGGCCCAACTTTTGTATGGTTTCATTGTTAAAGGTGGTAGGATGCAAAACTGTATTAGCTGTCTCAGCTGATATGTTCTGTGTGAGAGTGTGTGGTTGTTGTTGATCATCTCCAGTGATTGAGTCAATGTTAATGCCAAAGAATTCCTCCTTTAGAGTGAGGAAATTATTTATCTGAGTATCACTCTCAAAAACTTGCCAGTTTTTGATGTTGTCTGGAACTGCATGCCTGTGTTTGATTTCAGCAGTAAAAGTATGAGTGGGCTTGAAAGGCAACTTACAAGTGCTGGCAAAGGTTGCCAAGCTGTGAGCATGAAGATTGAGTTCTCTGGAAATTTTAGTCAACTGTGATTGTGAGAAGGTATCAAGTACCTGAATAGCTGCTGCCTTATATGCTCTCAACCTTAGATCATTTGTAGTAAAGTTTCCTTTGATTTGTTGTATGATTAGATCTGAATCCCCTAAGATTGAAATTTTAGTTGCACCCAGATTTTTTATGAGTTTGAGACCTAGCAAAAGGGCCTCATACTCAGCCATGTTGTTTGTACATCGGAAGTTTAACCTGTATGCATGACCCTCAGCCTGGTCATTGTGCATATTGTGGACCCAGATTCCTGCTCCAGCTCCTAACTTGTTTACAGAGCCATCAAATTCTAAGTACCATAAGGTTTCATGTTCAAGACTTGGATTCAGATTTTTAGAGAGTTGAATCATAGGCAGATTTATTTCCTGCAGATTTGTTGATACATTATGTTCTGTTGTTGCCTCAGCTATTCCTACAGTCCTTTGGTCTTGTGGAGCATGTTGTTCGTTTAATTTCTCTGCCTCTGCTGCTATTAATAGTTCAGAATAAGCCTTGCTGCAGATGTCAGCATTGTAGAGAATAAATGAATCCATGTCAGAGTGTATTGAATAGATTGGGAAGTTTTGGGGCTTCTCTTGACTGCTTACCACATATTTCATCAAAGTTTCATGGTATAATCTCTTTGGCTGCCCAAAGACTGAGATGGTTGCATAGGACATATCTAATTGCAAAGATCCTTGGAGTTTGGCCCCCCAAGATCTGGACAAGAGCATACCATACTTAGGGGGTATGTCCGCTACCACCACATCCATCAAGATTGTTTTGGTTGGGTATTGGACCAGGGAGACACATAAATCTTTAATCAATCCTAAGCACCTGACCTGGCTTGAATCAAATGAGAATAGATCTTTATAAGGTCTTGTGATGTCTAGGTCGAGTTTTTCCATTACAGATTTGGGCATTAAGTTGTGTGAGGCCCTGGAATCAAACATTGCATTATGCAGAACCTTATCATTGATGTTTAAACTGACATAGAAGGGTGGAACCCCTCCATTTTCTGTTTTTCCATTAACCTCAGGGCTGAACAGCAACTCTGGTTGGTCATATAGGACATTCACAACATCTTTATTGTCTGATACTTGGAGTGACTTGTTAATCTGCTGTCTGTATACTTCATGTTTGGCTAATTCTGAAAGAGGAACTGATATCTTGAGCTTACTCATTTCTGTTTCCAAGTTAAAAGGCTTTTCAATTTGTATCTTGGGATTAAGTGCAGCAGGTTCTTCCTTTTCAGCTGGGTTTTCAATGATCTTTTGTTCGTGGTTGGTATGATCTTGAGTAAAATTGGTACCATGTTTGTTTCCAGGGGTGTTATCTGACTTTATTTTTGCTGAATGGATTGGGACTGGCTGGTTTTCAGATGTCTGTTGTTCTGAAATATCCTCCACTTCTGAGGAATGTGGGTTTGAATTGCCAGCTGATTGTGGGAGAGTACTCTTATCATTGATCTTTTTTGACTGCTTATTGTCCTTTGGTTTAAGAGTTTCAGGTACATCTATTGTTCTGGTCCTTAGTTTATACTGTTTGTGTACCTCATACACAGCTGCATCATAACCTTCTTTGAAATCAAATGATTCTCCTGACTTAGTGTGGTATTGATTGTCATTGTAAACCTCTTGATCTTCTTGTGTTAAGAAGACTTGATGTTCACTGTCCAAACCCATTAGGTTGATGTGAGGGTCCTCATTTGGTTCACTAGATGTTGAAGCCTCAGCATAATTTTCTTGGAAAGGAGGTCTGACATGCTGGTCAGGGTCAGTCCTTCCAACATTAGGATTTTGATTCTTTCTAAAGTTTGGGTTTCTAATATTGCTTGTTTGACCTTCCCATGATGATTTTCTTTCTATGGTTTCCACTCTGTCCCCAAGTCTATCCATACCTTTGATGATTGCATCTAGCTTTTGCTCAAATGATGAGGGTTCTTCCTTGAAAGTGGTTCTTCTTTCTGTTCTTGCCTGGTTTCTCTTAGCAATCAGATTTGCCTCTACACTTACAGCTATGTTTTGCATGTCTGCCAGGGTTGCAGGGGCTCTTTCTCTTAGTTGATATGCCATATCAACATCAAACCCATCAGGGAACTTAATCAATGCTAAATCAGGTGGAGGCCTAAGATTTTGAGGAATGGCATTATAGATAGTGTTGAATCTAGTGCAATAGTCCAAGACAGTTTCTTGAGGACCTCTCCTTATGGTGTCATATTCAGATAAAATGTGCAGAGGATCCTTTTTCTTTTCCCATCTGTTCAGAAAGGACTGATAAAGAGCACCTGAATCAGGTATAGAATTTGCAGCAAGTGCTTTAAACCAAGTTCTTACTTCACCTGTCAGACTTTGTACAAAAATTTTGATTCTCACATCATCATCATCTATCTCATAGTTTTCAAAGTAATCTTGCATTTTCTTGGTATGCTGTAAGGCAGTGTATGTATTGGTTCCATCAAAATAAGTGATCTTACTTTGGTAGTCCTGAGGCATAGCCCCTGGATTACCAGGTAGCTGAAGGGGAGCATAACGATTAGCCATATTTGGAGGGATAAGTGGGACAACGGGTAGAAGGGGAACAACTGGAACAACAGGGATAGCAATAGCAGTTTGTGTATTGGGTGGGGGTGTAGACAGTATGTTTTGGGAAGTGGATGAGGAAGAGGGGGAGGAATGGGTTATATGAAGGTGAACTGATGGTTTAGCAGGGGTTGGGATATAACTTTGCTGAACTGCCTCAGGGCTGGACTCAGCAGATTCTTCTGGTTCCTTTTGGTTCCTAAGAGTCTTGGGAATCAAATTAGGGTTATCGAAAACAGGTGGAGGATTTGGGTCAGGATTTGACCTGGTATGCCTAGTTCTCTTTTTAGGAGCCAGCTTCTGAGCTTGTTTTTGGTATTTTTGAGAATATTTTTAGAATGGTCAAGGGAATGCTTAAATTTTGGAACCACTATCTAGAGCAGACAGCAGGTGAAACATTAGCTCTTCCCCAATGGATTCGCCAGTGATTTTATCACTCAGGTTGTTCCCTTTGACTCCTAAGGGAATACGGCCGAGGTAACCACAGACCAATCTTTGGATCACAGGTCCTAGCCTACCTGCAATCAGAGAGGGCTCTCTCTTTAGGATTTAGCTTTGTTTTGATAATGTTTAGGCTAGTTACGATATACTGAATTTTGTTTAAAGTTTTGGTTGAATGATGTCTTCTAGCAGCTGAGATGTGATCTTCAGGAGTTTCAGTCCATTGGGCAATGGAGTCTGTGATTATGGGTTGCTTGAGGTATTGAGTAAGAGTGATGAAACTACAGGGCCATATAGATACTCATGAAACAAACTTCAAATTATAAAATATGAAATATTTCCAGCCAGTGACAGGACACTAAGAATCTTTCACTAAGCTGGTGATGTAGAGAAAGGAAATATCACTTAGGAGCAGATTTGAATTCCTGAACAGTATTTACTATGAAAGATTTAGTATGAAGGTGAGCAACTAAGAATTACACATTCATAACTAATACTGAAGAAAACATTCATAACAGCATAGATTGAGTTTAGGGTGTTCAATGAACAAATCCTGAACTATTCTTTTTCTGTACTGTTAAACCTGTGAAACATAGAGCATGAATGGATTATAAAAGAATGAAATACATAACAAGATGGTTCAGAAAACTTATTGTGACATGAAATAGCGTAGGAATCCTGTAACAGCAAGCAAGCACACCACAACGCCTCAAACAACTCAGAACTTCAGAAATTCCATGAGCTTCCTGTATTAAAAGTCTGAAATTACAACATAGCTTCTCCAGAAGAAAAATCAACAACCCCAATAAGATTATGCATGGGGATATATATACAATCGTTTTTACAAAATATCTTAACGCTGAGTCATTTGCTCAATAACTGTCTTTACCAACTTTCAAAAATAGCAGATACAATAGTTATTGCTACTTTAAATGGACAATGAATGCCTTTTCAGCTCTGTCAGAAATTCTTTGACTTTTGGAGGCAACTGGGTCGGTTGGGTGCTTCGTATTGATGAGTAATACGCCCTTTGCTGCTTTGTCGTGGTGTGGCTATCTCAGCCCCGTCATCTGCATCTGTAGTCATCTGCTTTGGTGGTCAAACTGGATTGCTGAGTTGGCCTTTTTCTTAATCTCTCTCCCAGTCAGAGCAAATATGTATTAACTTTCTGAAACTGCTGACTTTGTGATGAAAATACAAAAATATGGTGAACAATCTGTTTTTTACAGCAGTGTTTGTATCATGCCCGTCCACCATTCCTGAGTAGGCAATTGGTGCCTTAAGATTATGCCTAAAGTTTCATCTGCCTCAATATATTTGTAGTAATTTGGAGGCACTTCAAAAAGATGTCTGATCTCATTTGCAATGAAAAATAAATTCTCTATTTTTTCATAGAGACTCTGCCCAGATGGAGGCCCTGTTCCCTCTGAGGTACTTGTTGCTGCAGTGATTTGATTTGTGGCATATGTGTCTACCCTCTTAGCATAGTTTTCATGAGATAGTAACCTTCCTGCACTGGTTACTAAGTTGGGAAGGCCTCTGTTATGCAATGCTGTAATCTTCTCAATGAATCTGTTCACTTCTATCTGCATCTCCTGACACCTTCTATCCAATGTTTGCACATGATTTCTCAAAGTGAGCACTCTCTTCACTAGTAAAATGGTATCAGTCCTGCTAGTGATACCCATTGCTGCCAGCTGAGGGCCAGTGCGGTTGTTCAGGACATTGATCATCCTATTGGCTATTTCAGGCATATTGCCAAGAGATGCTCTTTCTCTTTGACTTTCTTTTTGGGCCCTGCCTATTAGATCCATATGCTCACGGATAGTTTCTATATATTGCCACTGGTCTGTAATAGATTGACCAATGTTGGCCCATAGGATCTTCTTAATCTCAACTACAACTTTGTCAAGAGAGAGCTCTTTCTCCAGTTCCTTTATTCTCTTCTCAAGAGCTCTTACTTCTCTTGTTTTTTCAGCTACACTTTGCTTGGATTTATCATATTTTTCCTCAATGGCAGCCAATTTATCCTTGGTTTCTTGCAGTTCAGCCATTTGTGCTTCTAAAGCTTCCAGCTCCTTCATCATGTTCTGCATACTTAGGCTGGGTCCCTGATCTGGTGCTGTTGCTGGTGCTGATGTTGAAGGACCAACCTCTGATGTCTGTCCTGTGGGAGGAGCTGCTGTAGTAGTAGAAAGTGGCACACCTTCAGTAGATGCAGATGTCTGTGCTGGCTGCATTGGTGCCTCACTTTGTCTTGATTTCAGTGCCACCTCTAGTGCACTCTCTGTTTCCATTAACCTCTTGTATAAACTCAGGAGTAGAGCCATTACATCCTGATCCTTCTTTTGCTCTGCCACCTCTCCAGTTTGAGGGTGAAGGGTAGCTGGCAGCTTGATCTGCTTTCTCATAGCTGCTATATCTTCATCCCTTTTCTTCAAAAGTGCCTGCACACCCTTGGGGTCCTTTGGATCATGACCCAACTCTATGATGATCTCTTGCAAGGACTTGATTCTGTTGTCCTTGGCTTGGGATGATGCCTTCTCTAATTCCAGTTGAGCAGCAGTGTTGTGTAGAGAATTTTGTAGTTGGTGTGCTAACAGGGTCTTATCAGCTAATGTGGAATATATCATTTCCCCTGTTTGTCTGTGTAGCTCAAT
This sequence comes from Pinus tabuliformis, assembly GCA_031772625.1. Taxonomy (NCBI): domain Eukaryota; kingdom Viridiplantae; phylum Streptophyta; class Pinopsida; order Pinales; family Pinaceae; genus Pinus; species Pinus tabuliformis. The sequence continues at coordinate 685,723,833 of CM062812.1, read as the reverse complement.
TTGATCCAAGGGGTGGATGTCTCTGGCAAAAATTTCCAGATTAGTTCTGATGTAATCGGCAGCTGTTTGAGGCTGCTGCATGGTAGGCCTGAAATGACTAAGAGTCATTTTTTGTTCCTGAATGTCATAGGCAGACATTAATCTCTGCTGATTAGTTGGCGCCATTTTTAGGAGATGGTTGTAAATTTGGTGCCTGAGGGGCTCATTCCTTTTCTTTATGTCAATGAATTGCTGCTTGATGCTGGAGTCTGCCTTTGATTTCTGCCTTGAAGAGCTCACTTCTGTCCCGTGTGGGATGTCCTGCCCTTGCTGCAAAGAGCTAGTTGATGTTTCGATACTAGGAGGGGGCATGTTGTCAATCGGCCTCTCTGGCAATTCCTCCTCAGAAAAAGGGTTTAGCCTTTGTCTCTTTTCTCCTTGCTGGTCCATAGAGGTAGTGAGAGGAGTGTCCTCTTGCCTATCCCTCTTTCTTGTCCTGTCCTCATTAGCAGGTGTTTGTAAAACAGAGGACTCAACTGTCACCTCCTGCCTTGGAGGAATTTGTTCATGTGTTTGTTGTTCTGTGGAGTCAGGTTGTTTGGCCCTGCCTTCCTGCTGCTCTGCTTGCTGCTCCACATTTGGAGGTGTTTCTTCTTGCTGCACTGTTTTGCCTTTAGTCATGTCTGCTACTGGATTAGCTGTTTTGGCAGGTTGCTGAGGAATGGTGGATGAGGAGGCAGCTTCTCCACGATGCTGAATGCCAGAAGACCAAACCTGTCCAAAATATTCCAAGTCAACTGCTTTTTCTAAAGTTTTAATGTCCTTCTTTGCTATTTCTTCTTCACTATAATCTTCCACTAATGTGCCCTTTTTCCAATCTATTTGATTAGCATATTTTTCAACCTCTGGAATGCTAATGTGGTCATATGTGGCAAGCCTATGCTTGATTCTTCTGAGGCTTATGAAATGGTTAGGGTCATAGGGTGCCCAATAGAAACTGGTCTTGAGCTGGAGGGCTTTTAGCATTTGGTCTGCCTCATCCCAAGCTTCTTCTCTCTTATTAAAGATGAATGGACCCAATTGATGCTTGATTTTCAGCTGTGCCTTCTTGTTTTTGCTATGGAAGTGAATCATATCTGCATTGCCGAACTGCCTGAAGTACTCTAGAGCAAAGAGTCTCATGGGAACATACTTTGGTAGCCTGTATGGTGCTAACTCACAGCCATATATCCTGATCACTGTATGGCGTTGGTAAAAGTACCAATCCCCTATGCTATAGTTCTTGGACAGCTGAAGGATTTTATGCATATCATCAGTGAGTCTAGGAGGAGGTGAACTTTGCAGCAGTGATAAGGCTGGGTGAATGAAGAGGTCAATGAACTCACAGTATGTATATGGTGAGTAATGGATATGATGGCAGACTGATGTCCAGAACATTACAGACCATTTGTTTCCCTTTGGATCTAGTTTCTTGAGGAAAAGAGGGAAGGCATAAGGCTGATTGTACAATATCAGATGATATATATAGGAGGTGTACTTGAATACTCTCTCTCTTTCCAAGTTCATGAACTGTTCATGCATTTTGTTGGCTATAAATGAAGCATAGTCATACTGGACAGCAGGGGGCTATCCTGGGGCAAAAATGGATAGCAGTACCAGTGTTGTCTCATCTACAAACTCACTGGTTTTGAACCCCAGAATGGAGGATATCATATCTACTAATAGTCTCCCTATGTCATTAAACCAGACATGCAGATAAGGGGGAGGCTGCTTGGGATAACACTCTGGAAGCATAAATAATTGGCCAATTCTTGTAATTTGTGAATTGGAGAGCTTGGCACCCTGCTCTAATAAAAGCTGCATGGAAAGAGGGAGCAGTGGCTTTGTAGGTTGGAATTGCAGCATTTGGTTGATAGTTTCAGGAGAAATGTGGAACAAGACAGAGCCTGAAGGACTCAGAACAGCCCTTTGGTTGGGGTCATAGTTTGAGCGGCACTGGTGGATCAAGTCAGGAAACTCATTGACCTGAGGGAGATAGTAGATTGGCAAATGGGAATTCCAGATTCCCAGGAGGTCTGTACCATCTTTGTGTTTCTTCCTTAACTCACAAACTGCTTCTATGTGATATTTGTTACACAACTCTATAGTGTCTCTCATTTGATAGTCTCTGTCAGCAAGGGCTAACCACTCCAGGTTCTTGTGTGGGGCATTTAATGGGGCAATGTTCAATGCCACTGGAGTCTCCATGGTCAATTAATATTTGGAATTATATCTGAGATTTTTTCTTGGGCACAGCAATATAGAGCAGTGGATTTTGAATGAGCAGGGTAATTTGCAGAGGAGAAGAGGCAAATTGGGGTGAAAATGAGTCAAAATGCTCCTAGGATAGGTTTAATGAGCAAATGCTGGGATTTGAGAGTTGCTTTCCCGATGGATTTATCTAGCAGAGGTTCAGATTTGCGAATGCGCAAAGAAACTATGAATTTGTGGTAATTTGGCACAATGTGGAACCTCTGTGGGTGAATTTGGGCTCACAGTGGGAAATGAAGCTTGGTTGTCGAAGGTTTCTGGTAATTGCTGCATTTTTCTCTTTTCTTGCTTGTTTTGGTGAATTATGCAAAAAACCAAGGCGCAGAGGGGGAAACTGATAAATACCTGGTGCGATTGGATAATAGTGTTGAGAAACCGACGAATTTCAAGGCGCCAGCAGCAAGGGAGCAGTCTTCAAAGTTGGTAGGTAAACGACGTAGAAGCTCATGCATAGGTACAGTGAGTACTTTCACAAATAACGCGGAAAAATGACTTTTTGGGCAAAATAGAGAAAATTTGGCGTTTGGCGCCTTTTTGTCGGATGACGTCAACATGACGTCATGGGTGGGGTCGGGTAAGGAATTATGACATGGCGGCTAGGGAGCGACTCTACGTGGACAGGTGACATGGCAGACAGCTCGGAGCAAGGGCGGATGGGGTGGCAACATAATGCTGAGGCGGCAGTGACGTAAGGGTGACGTGGAAGTGACGTATGGTGGAGATACAAGGGCTGTAAGTGGTAATTTCGGACTGATTATAGCACGGGAGCGGTTTTGGTAGGAGGCCGCCCGACACAACCTGGGAACGACACGCGTCCGAGCCCTGACGTCACCCTCTGATAGATTTCGGGCGCTATCGTTCGGGCATCGGAGGTGGTCCGATATTGCTGTGGGCCGTCGGATGGGAGGGCCCGAATCCAACGGTCGACGGGCTGCAGAGGTGATGGGTGGATACGGCGGGGATTTAATAATATATTTTTTGTTTTTTGTGGTGAGCGCGCCGTAACAAAATTTTTGGATAAGCGGAGAAGGTGGGTTTTTAACCGGGTTTTATGCAAATAGCGCGGGTAATGCATTATAGTGGGTTTATAAGGGGGATAGGGGTAGGAATAGGTTATTAAACTAACCAAGTGTTAGTTTAATCCCTAACTTTAAACGAACCATATACAACAAGACTTTGACTCTGCATGATTTTCCAAGTTTTGAACATATGGCTATAATGCCAAAAGGGGGGGGGGATTTACATATTTTGTGGGCTTTTTCACAACAGTGATATAGTAGTAGGGGAAAAGGGGAACATAGGGAGTTAAATAATAGGGTTAGGAGCCAATGTGAAATGGGGATATGAGAGATTTGGAGGTGAGGAATAGAGGACTAAGTTTGGTGAGTAAACTCAGATTTTTAGGAGTTGATGGGACATGGTTTTACAAAAGAAATGTGGCTTCTTTTCGGAGAAGAAAGTGAAAACTTGTCATGAAATTTCCAAGAAGAAATAGAAGGAGGATTCTTTAGGAAAGTGCTGAAGTCCTCCATGGGATGTTAGAAAGAGAGTGTTTTGGGGAGAACAAGGGAGTTAAACATGTTTCTATACTTTACCTTCAAAATGCAGCATAGATACCTTTGCAACTGCCAACATATGCCTTCTTGATTAAGGCCAAAACTGAAGAGGATCAAGATTCTGCAACTTCTGGCTACCTACCCAACTTAGAACCTAGCATTTTTTGTTTCTTCAGGGAGGGTGCACTTAGACTTGCAAACCCTCATATGCTCTTTTCTTTTTGCTTCCCTCCTATCTAAATCTACCCTTATGTCTTCCAAGGGCCCAGATTAAGCTAGTGGGCTCCTTTCTTTCTCTATCCAGCTAGTCATCTATCAAGCTTAAACTATTTGAACAGGTACTCATTACCTATTCTAAAACAAGCAATTCAAAACATGGCATGGCCCAGCTTGAACTATTGAGCCATACCTCAAGATAGCAGTGGCATTTTGATTGGCCACTTTCCTGGTCTTTCTTTGGGGTTCATTTCAATTATTTTTTCTTTTGACCAATTCATTTTCTTGCCCTTTGATTATTCTTTTAAGGCGTACCCTCTTTACATTTTTTAACTTTTTGCTTCGTTTACCAAAAATGGAACCTTTGTTTCATCAAAGATGATCATTTTTAGCATTTCCACTGTCAATCATGAAATATGAAACCCTATTGGTATAGCAGGCTAACATATGCTACTTTTCTTTATTAATATATTAATGTATTAATAAATATTTTAATTCATCGAAATATTATATATAATATTAATTTAAAATAATATATTAAATTATAACATTTATGAAATTGAATTGTTATATATAATATTTATTCAGTGCTTATTAAAATAATATTAATTAAATTAAAATTTAAATCTTAATTAAATGAAAAAAATAGTACATAAATTAAAAAAAATAAAATTTAACCACATTTGTTGGTTCCAAACACGTTCGCCAAAAAATTTTCTTATGTGATTTTTACCAAAAGACTTTGCTTAATTTTTCAAAATTCAAGTTGATATTTTATGGTTCACAATAGTAGTCATGTTGAGTATAGTTGACTATAATGTCCATATTTACTATAGTTGATCATGTCAACAATATTCAACCATAATTAAAAGATATTAATGTATATATTAATTTAGGTTTAAAAATTTAAAAATATGTAGATTAATCTATTATTAATGTATCATTAATGTTATATTAAATTCTTATTAATGTTATTCAAATATTTTGATATTTTATTAATTTAATATTAATATGATAATAATATTAATAGTGGGTCTTTTTGATTTCAAATTATTTTCTTAACATTGTTGGTACATCTGATTGTAGCCCAAGTATCCATCAAGAAATGACATTCTAGATAGGTGAGAGCGCTAGAGTGGTTCATGCATGGTTAGGGTTTGTTACAGTTTTGCAAACAACAGACCTTTACAGACATCGCCTTTTAGCCATTACCCTCCAGCCATAAGCTCATTACGGAACGACAAGGAATAGTCCGCCAGCGATGGAACCCCCTCAGGGGGAGGATATGGAGCCTCCCCCCACTGATATGGAAAATGTTCTGCGATACACAGAAAATGTCAGGTAGGACAACCAGGAAAGTATAGGAACAGAGCATGAAAATGCACCAAAGAATACTGATAGAAATGAAGAACCCAGAGTAACATCAGCTACCTGAAAGCCTGTAGTAGTTGACAGACCTAAGATGAAGCTCCCAAGTCATCGAATCAACACTCAAATCCAGTATATGAAAGATCATGCATTGATTGGAAAGTTCACAGGCTTTTGGCCCACAGAGAAAGCATTGCATGGCTGGATAGTAGCCAAATGGAAACCAAAAGGGCACATTACTCTGCAGTTAGGGCCTAAGTGTTAGCATTATGAGGCAAGTGTTTTCCTTGATGGCAAATCACACAGATGACAGATCATAGTGCAGCAGGTCAGTAGCAAGGAATTGATGATCAGACTACAAAGAATGAAGAAAGAAGAGTATATATGCAGGCTCAGAGTATATATGCAGGTTCACTATATACCAAGTAGGGTATACACGTAGGTTATACGCAGGATCACTATGTACCAAGTCGCGTATATACGCAGGTTCGCTATATGCCAAGTAGGGTATACACACAGGTTATACATGCAACTTCACTATATACAAAGGAGCGCATACATGCAGGATTGCTGATCAAAAGTCGCGTATGCGTATGCACGCACTTTCATGCACGGAAAAGCACATACATGTGGGAAAGCTTATTTTTGGGTCCGTGGTATTTAGACCTATGGTTTTGGTCCTTGGTATTGCGTCCGAAGTGTTGAACCCAGGTATTGGGTCCCTAGTATTGATTTGTTATGGTTTTGGACCATGGTATTGAGTAAGGCCTAAGACTATATAAGGAGAAGATCATTAGGCCAAGGGGGCAAGTGTGCAAGGATTGAATATCTGATGAAGTGTGAGATCTAGTATGCTGGTCATGGGTTTGTGATGCTTAGCTTGATCTGAACCAAGGATGCACTCATGTGGATGATGATGAACGATGGATCGAGATCTTAAGGCTTGGAATGTTTATCATTATATGGTTTGACTAAGGATAGACTAGATCTGAATTATTGATGCATATTTTATTGTATGAATGTTATTATCTGGGTATGACTGATGTCTGGAACAACTGCAAAGTTATGAGTTAATATTTGTAGATGTGTACGCGGGTTAGCTTTGGTAAAAGCGCGTATGTACGCGGGTTTTGTTCATCGTAGTAGCGTATACATTATGAAGTATGATATTTGAAGTTGTAGTTGGGTTTGATTGTTATTGCAGAGTTGTGTTGTCTGCTCTATGTTCTGGTGACTGTGTTGTTAACAGGGTTTCAGTGGTTCAGTGATTCATAGATTGATGATGCTAATATTAATTGATTTTGTGCTTCAATGATATTGATGGGTCCAATATAGAAATTGGATGAAATGTGGCCTTCATATTATTGTGTTATGCTTTAGGAGTATCCAGTCTGAAAATGTATGAAATGTGGTACCTGGAGGAAGAAAGAGAAGGTTGTAGCCTTCTGCAGGTAGAAGCCTGTGTACTGGTATAAGACTGCACCAGTACAAAAATATTGTAAATTGAAGTTTCTTATTAAAAGAAAATAGAGACAACTTGCAGCAGGTGGTTTTCACCCACATTGGGTTTCCACCTTATATCATGGTGTTCATGTGTGCTTCTTGTGTGTGATGATTTGTTCTATTTTACTACACCTGCTTATTGTTCATATGGTTAATTAAGTTCTGATGCACTAACTAAAGATCAACATTTAATGGAGTAACTGAATCATAAGTATTCTGGATATATGCTAGTTACATTAGACACGGTCACATATACACGCAAGTTCTATTAACTGAAGTAGCGTATATGTATCTAAGTATGGAAATGAAAAAGTTTTATTGATTTGATAATACTGATTCACCCCCCCCTCTCAGTATTATTTCCAACACTAAGGGCTTCTTTACTGCAATCTTCAACTGTTTGGAGGACCGAAACAGGGTACTGGATGGTGGACCATATTTTTTCAATGTAGTAGGACTGTATCTGTGAGATTGGATTGAGCGTTTCAACCCAGACAAAGAAGATCTGAGCTGGGCTCTAGTGTGGATTCACCTTTACTCCCTCCCTTTGGAGTACTGGGATGAAGATTCGCTGCAAGATATTGGGAATGGTTTGGGCGAATTCATCAAAGTTGCAGAGGAGACGAAACTCAAGTGATACACCTCCTATGTGCGGATATGTGTATATATGCACCCCAACAAAGCTCTCCTAGATGCAGTAAGCCTTTATCATGATGATTACGAATGGATACAGTCAATAGATTATGAGCATGTACCATTCCATTGTAGAAAATGCCATGCCCTGGGCCATTTATTCCGAGATTGTCCCTCTAATCTGAAATCCTCGACCACTCCCACCATGGACAAACCTGACTCGGATGGGTTTACCAAAGTTTCCAATCGCAAAAAGACCCACAAAAAGCCCTCTTCATCTGCCAAAAAACCTGTTACCAATACCTCCATGCCATCAACCAGTAACAGCTTTGAAACCCTGCTCCAGCCGGAGGTTAACATCTTAGAAAACCCGGAACTCCTCGAAGTCATTCCTAAGACTACCCCCCATCCCGCTCCCTCAAGCTCAAAAAAAGCCCAAACTTCTATGCAATCCTCAGATCTCAAATCGCCCCCTCCCAGTAAATCCCCAAAATGGAATGTTCAAGGAATGGAGGTAGATAGCACGCAACAGCAGCCCACGACTGTAGAAGATATAGAGGTAGAGCAAGAAGAAACTCAACACATGGAAGAGGAGCCGGAGAGCTTCGACATTGGAGATCTGGATATACTGGGACTAGAACAAGCCTGTAAGAAAAAAGAATATGACAAGATCCCAGAAAGGCAGCTGGAAAACTTAGAAGTCATTCTCTCAAGAGCACAGAAGCAAAGATCACTAGGTATCCAAACTGGAAGTCAGTGGGATGGAAGAAATATCTTCAAAGATAATAAGAAACGAGGAAGGAAAACAGATCTTCGAAGAACCATCCACATAGGAGAGATGCTGGTGGAATCCTGAAGATACTCCAAGCTTACCAAGTATTATAATCCCCTTCCCAACCATGTATCATGAAGCTCATTTTATGGAACATTAGAAGGCTCAGCAGCCCCGGGAAATATAGACTGATAAAAAACATGTTTCAACAGGAGAAACCTCAAGTACTCTTCTTGCAGGAGACCAAATGTAACTCTACAACGCTGGATCAGATCCTTGCCAAAGCATGGCCAGGCAGCAAAGAAGTCGCAGTGGATGCCATAGGAGCATCAGGAGGGCTAGCAATAGTATGGGATGAAAGAGCCATAACACTTACTAACATTCATGCTAGTAATCACTTTATTCAAGCCACATTCCATATTATAGGGACAAACATACATGGACACATAACCAATGTTTACTTCCCCGAGGATGTAATAAACAAGGTAGACATTCTGAATACTTTAGCTCAGATCAACTCAGAAAGATCCCATCCACTTTGGATTACAGGAGGAGATTTTAACATGATAACAAAATTGGAGGAAAAAAGAGGAGGAAGCGTCAAGTTGGACAATGAAAGCATTCACTTCAAAAATTTCATTCAAGATAACTAGCTCATAGATATGGCATTCAACAATGGAGTATACGCATGGAACAACAAACAAGAAGGTGCTCATAAAATCGCCTCTCGATTGGATAGATTCCTGCTCTCCGACAATGCAATCCATCTTGGAGGGGACTTCTCAGCCTCAATCTTACCGCTCTTTGGCTTAGATCATTGGCCTATCATGCTTCAATGGCAAAGACTGGGAAACAATACATGTAGGCCCTTTCGCTTTGAAGCCTTCTAGTTGACTCATCCAGACTTTCACAACCTGATTACAGCGATCTGGAAAAACTTCAATCCATTGGAAGGCACAAAAATGTATCAGCTCCAGCAAAGACTCAAAAATATCAAGATAAACATCAAATAGTGGAATCACTTTACGTTCGGCAATATCTTCTAAGAACAAGGCGCTCTTGATCAAGAAATGCAAAAATTATAGCAGAGAATCATTACTGAAGGCAGATCCGAAGCCCTAGCAAAACAGGAAAGCCATCTACAAACACAAATCTCAGAAAGAGCAAAGCAGGCAGAAATACTTTGGAAACAAAAGTCATGAATTAGATGGCTTAAAGAGGGTGAATGCAACACAAAGTTCTTCCACCGAACTACTATCCAAAGGAGAATGCATAACAACATTACTCACATCCAGAATCAACAAGGGGAACAACTGGAAAAACACGAGGATATAGAACAGGAACTCCTCACCCACTTTCGGATGGTGCATCAGGAACCGCAGATCGATCGGTTGCCAGCTATAGAGAAAATCACCAAGAATATTCCTAAGATCATAACAGAGGAACACAATCAAATCCTTCTCAGGCCTATATCTTTACAGGAAGTGGAGACAGCTATGCGACAGCTCAAAGTAGGAAAAGCACCTGGACCAGATGGCTTCACATCTGACTTCTTCCACAACTTTTGGGATCTAATCAAGGAGGAGGTATGGCAAGTAGTTGAGGAATCCAGGGCAAATAGATGGATGCTTCCATCTTGAACGCAACCTTCATCACCCTCATTCCTAAGGAGGAACACTGTCAGACTCCGGACAAATTCCGACCCATTGCATTATGTAATGTCATATATAAAATTGCCTCCAAAGTTATTGCCATGCGCCTCAGACCCCTACTTCCATTACTTATATCACTGGAGCAATCGATATATGTGGAAGGAAGTCAGATCATCGATGGCATTATTCTCACTCACGAGATAATTCACTCCTTAAAGGAGTCCAAAAAGGCAGGTATGCTCTTAAAAATCGATCTCTCAAAAGATTTTGATAGTTTAAGCTGGAAATATATTCAAAAAATGCTACTCGCCTTTGGCTTCACCCCCCCATGGGTTAGATGGGTAATGAGTCTTATTACCTCTACCTTATTTTCATTTCTAGTCAACAGTATCCCATCCACCCCCTTTCACCCATCCAGAGGTATCTGACAAGGTGACCCACTCTCACCCTTTCTGTTTGTTATTATGGTAGAAGGTCTTGGGCGATACATCAAAGATGCCCTTCATTCTCAGCAATTACGAGGCCTTTCCTTTCCCAACACCCTTGCTTTCAGCCATCAACAATTCATGGATGACAATATGTTATTTGGTCATTCCTCAGTCCAGAAAGCCCTTAAATTAAAAACCATTTTATCTGGTTTTTCAGATGCCTCTGGCGCTTGCATTAACAAAGCTAAATCCAAAATCTTTTTCTTTCACACCCCTGCCATAACCTAGTCCTCCATTGCTAGAATCCTAGGCTTCTTGATTGCGGTTCTCCTCTCCAAATACCTGGGTGCTCCAATGACGGCCTCTGCCTTAAAGCACTCATCCTGGAAGGTGCTTTTAGAAAAACTGGAAGCCCGTATCGCTTCTTGGACCTTCAGAGCTCTCAACATGGTGAGCCATCTAGTTTTAATCAAAGAAGTGTTACAATCCATGCTGCTTTACCTCTTTTCAGTACTACCAGCACCCAAATGGGTTCTCAAAGCAATAAAAAATCTTCAACGAGATTTTTTATTGGGAAATACGAAACAAAAGAGAAAATGGGCATTGGTAAAGTGGGACATAGTTTGCCTCCCAAAAAATTATGGAGGCACTGGGTTACGTGATCCTCAACGCAGTCATGGGAGAACGCATCTAGTGGAAATGGATCTCTGACCTGCATACTCCTTGGGCGATCCTTTGGACAACAAAATATGCCAATAATAGACCAGTAGATGATATAATTTGGCTCAAATATGTTGGCCCAGGTTCCCTAATCTAGAATGCAGCTAAACAACATAAAGATCTAATTCAACAACACAGCTTCTGGGAAGTTAGGAATGGAGATAATGCAAGGTTTTGGGAGGATTCTTGGCAGCAAAGACCCAAATTGAAGGACCTAATCACTCCCCACCAGCTACAGGATTGGGTAGAACAACCGATGATCAAGGTAAATCAACTTTGGAAGCCCACTCACACCCAAGGATACAGGAAATGGATAAGCTCAAACCACATTCTTAGGCAAGGCATGCAGTCCATCGGCATGCAGTCCATCAAATATAGTATGGAAACATAACTCTCAAATAGGAAAATACACTACTCTGATAAGAAAGATATCATTAGATGGGGTTATGAAACAAGAGGAACCTTCAGGTCACAAGAAGCTTATCATATAATTCTAAGGAACCATACAGTCAAGGATCATCTCTGGAACAAAGTTTGGGATCCCCCAATTTGGCCAAAAATATCCACCTTCCTCTGGTTGCTTTGCCAAAACAAAATCCTTACTTGGGACAATCTATGGAAACGGAGCTTTCACGGACCTTCCATGTGCCCAAACTGTAAACAGGAGGAAGAAACCACTAAGCATCTCCTAAACTCATGTCTGTTGGCAAACCGACTTTGGGACAAAGTCAGCTTCAGATGTCAAAGAGATGGACGAAGTAAGGAGGATTCCACCAACACTATACGCACTTGGACAACCTGTCCTTACAAAAGCAAACTGTTAAATGCTTTATGGAAACTCATACCAGGTTTTCTCATGTGGACTATCTGGAAAGAGAGAAATAGTCGCATCTTCAAGGACCACTCCTCTCCTATAGAAGTTCTATGGAATAACATATGTCAAAACCTTCGAGAAACCTTGCTGCTCCAAACATGGCTTGACGATGATTTCCCCTCCACTCCACAGAAACAAAATATATGGGTAAATTGGAACCTCCAACGGAACCACAAGCAGGCACACCAAGGTAAAATTTCTCCTCCAAGAGTGACACCTGACAGATGGACTCCCCCTCCACCACACATGGTTCAACTCAACTTTGACGGAGCATCTAAAGGTAATCTAGGTAAAGTAGGATTTGGAGGAATCTTCAGAAATCACAAGGGCAATGTTCTCCAAACTTTTATGGGTTCAATTGGTTGGGATACAAATAACTCCGCTGAATTAGAAGGGTTATGGCAAGGACTTCTCCTTGCTCAGAGCCATGGTTTCTTCCCACTTATAATTGAAGGGGATTCTCATATTCTTATTAACATGGTTAATCAGATATTACAGGGAACTCCATCACACAAAGTTGGTAGCAGTTGGAGATTGGAGGAATGGTTGGAGCAGATTGAACAGTGGCTATTAACTCACAGAGCAGTTACCATTAAGCACATTCGTCGGAATGGTAACAAAGTAGCAGATTTCTTAGCTAACATCGGAATTGATAGTGGAAATACTCTTCATGTAGGAACACTTAACACTGCAGGATTACAATGATCTGGTGCAAAAGGAAAGGGAAAATGAGGAAGAAATGCACCCAGATCTGGGTGTCAATCCTGTTAATTAATGTGATTAGATGGTCAGCCAATGGACAGGAGAGCCATATGGCTACCAGCATCATCCCCAGCACCAACCTCAAGCAAATTCATAACACATTGCAGAAGGCAATAAATCCGAAAGCCGAGACACATTCATCTCCCTCATAGCCATGGCCCCTGCAAAACGATATGCACTTCCTCCTTTGCTCCATGGCGTCTGCCCTCCATAAACTGTTGAACATTGCATTCGCACCGTGACTGGCAGTCGATGCTAGTTACTTCCTTGCCCAGATCTTGGCAACAGATTTCATTTCTCTCACTCCAGCCACTATATCTTAGACCAGGCCCAGACCTCTCCTGCTCACTCTTCGCATCGAAATACTTCCAATTCCTTTACTGTCAACTTAACTCATAATCCTGCTATGGCTTGCATTGGGCATCGTATGTGAAGTAGACACAACGGAACCTGCAGAGGCATCATCCACACGTTGGCTTCAATCAGCTCTGCCACCGGTTCCCCTAACTCCTCCACTGATACACTCAATCCTCTCAACTCTCCCTCTCGCCGCTACCCAAATACCAGAAGTGGCAAGGGTCATGCTAGAATCAAAGCCATTGAAGGGATAGATGTAGCAGTTCACTCTACGGATTTCCTCTTCCACCTTATCCTGCTCCCCACAACACCCAATTCCATTTTCGCAGCACCTTAAATCAGCCTATAATCACTGATACTGTAACAATTTCCTTTGCGAAAGAGTCTGAGCCGCAATCTCCTCCATCTGGGCTCAAAGGCAAGTAGATCAGGGAGGCTTTAGGCAGCTGAGGAATCAACATTCCTGGAAATAGGCAACAAAACAAAGGCAGAGCGACTCTGCATGGCAAGGCTATAGCTGGCAGTCCTTCAGTTGAGAGCAACAAGCATAATGGCATGAAGGCTTCAGGAAGCAGACCGAACGACACTTCTGAAACGCAGATGGGCACAAGTGGCACTGAGGAGGCTCTACCAACTCAGGGACGTGGCGTGTCTGACACGGATGATGACTGGTACTAATTTGTATGTAGAATCAAGAAGGAACCAGCCCCAGAGGATCCACCGACCTGACGTGTGGCAACCAGTTATTGCTGCTTTTTGCCAAGTGGATGTGTTTAAATCTGGGCAATATTTTTAGAACTCCTGCTTTTTTGATTCTAGACATGCATTTTCTCTCTCAGTCTTTTTGGAAAAACAATGTTTACCCATGTGTGGTTTTCTTTCTGGTTCAATGGGCTGGTTTCCCTTATGTTGGGGCAGTATTTATGGTTCAATGGACTCGTTCCCCCTATGTTGGGGTAGTCCAAAACAAACAGATTCATTTTTTGGTGATGATTGATGCTCAACAACTTTGAAGTCAAGCCTCTCTGTAACCTCTTTTTGTACCATATCAATAGAACAATATTACTTAGAAAAATAAATAGTGGGTCTTTCCCCTATCTAGAGCCTAGCTATGACTAGGCTTATGTTCTACAAGCACAAATTCAATAACATAGGAAACCATAGACTTCCTAAGCTAGCTTTAAATTCTAGCCAAAACCACCTAAGGCTTAAACGAGGTTGGTATAAAAACACCAGGGCCTTGTTAAACAGTTGGGGGATCGATGAGAATGTTGCATTACGAAACATTAATAACATTAAAAATATTGTTACTTCTAAGTTCAAAAAAAATTGCGGTGTGAGAAAGACCTAAGGCTCAAATGAGGTTGGTATAAAGACACCAGGGTCTGGTTAAACTATTCAGAGATCGACGAGAATGTTGCATTGCAAAACATTAATAACATTAAAAATATTGTTACTTCTAAGTTCAAAGAAAAAATGTGGTGTGAGAAAGATTTAGCAGCTAAAAGAAAATTAAGATATTATAAGGAGATCATCAACCCCACCCTAGAAGATCAAAAGTATCTCTCTGTTTTAACTAGCTCAAAGAAGAAAATTAATATAGCCAAGATTAGAATGAACTCTGATGAGCTCCATAGTAAAATGGGTTGTTGGGCAGTTCCTAAAGCACCATGGATGGAAAGGATCCGCCATCTCTGTGAGAATATGAACATCAAGGATGAAAATCACCTCCTCTTAGAGTGCCCCACGTACAACAACATTAGATCTCAAAATCATAGTGAGCTCCTGAAGCTTCTCTCCAAGCTTTTTGAGCTTAAGAATAAAATCTTAAATCAAACTAAATAATTCCCTTCTTTAGGTCCTATAAACCAAAATTTAATTTCAGTGGAAGTTAACCACCAGCACCACCATCATCATTTTAATATGATATTAATATCATAATTAAATATAAAATAAATAGTATTATATTAATAAATTAATGTTTCAATTTAAAATATTTATATATTAATAATAATACTTTTATTAATATATTTATGTATCAATTAATATTTTAATTCATCAAAATATTATAAACAGCAATAAATTAAATTAAATTATTATATATAATATTTATTTAATAACTATTAAACTAAAAATAATTAAATTAAAATTTTAATCTCTAAATTATCGAAATATTATAAATTAAACTAAATTATAACGTTTATTAAATTAAATTACTACCTATAATATTCATTTAAATATTAAAAAATTAATTATTAGGATATTAAATTTATATGTTCTTGAATAAAAAGAAAATGTATTCATTATACATGATGGCAAAACAATGAATATTTTAAAATAACTAATAAACCTATGTAGGTTTATAGTTATGTCCGTGCAAGTGTCGGAATCCTAAACAACATAGCTTAAAAGATTAGGATAAAAAGCAGCCAGCCTATGCAATGATGCCGTCGTATACACTGTATAATCATAGCAACTTTTTAATTGTGTTTTTATTCTCTATAAAATTAAGTTCTTGTTGGCTTTCCTCGACAATTTTTGTAAGAAGGTTTACCTATAAGAGTGTAGTTGGTGAAGACTTTTTATTTATATTTTAAGGTGGGTAATTATTTGTTGGTTTTTTTAATTGACGTTTTAGATTGATGGTTAAGAGGATATGCTCATTATATTTTTAATTTTAATATGATTTTAGTGTATTAAAGAGTTTGTTAGGTTGCATTAACTTTTAACAAATTTAAAAAATTAGATTCGTGCTAAGTGGTTCCAGTCTATCAATTTTTCTAGGGATTTCATATTCTTAGTTTTATTGTGACTTTAGTGTATTAAAGAGTTTGTTAGGTTTCATTGACTTTTAATATATTTAAAAAATTAGATTTTTGCTAAGTGGCTCCCAACCCATCGATTTTCTAGGGATTTGAGATTTATTCAAATTCTAATAAGTTCTTCGATGAGTTCCTCATTATTATTTATAATTTATTGTTTTTTAGTTAAAATTGACCCATACCCATTATTATTTATTTTTTATACATAGTTAATCCAATAAATATGTGCATTAATAAAACATTTTTAGTATTACAATACTTTTTTAATTATTTTATAATAATTTTAGTGAAATCAACCACATTAATATTTTTCAATATAATTGTATTAGATCATAAAATATATTATGGTACACTTAACTGTTTCACGTATTGTGTATTGTGGTTTTTCAGTTACATTCTGCATTCAGACGAAATATATACCCCGCCTATTCTCAAAAAAAAGAAACAGAGGCAATGTAGGTTCATCCACCCTGAGTTGAAATAGAAAATTAAAACACAAAAAACCATCCACGAATCAACTTCTTTCTAAAGAAAACGTAAATTGAACGCCAGATTTTAGCTATTCTTTTCACTAATTTTGATGAATACAAAATAAATTAAATACTTCATATCAAACTCCTGGACTGTATATACATTTCAATTACCACCTATAACTATATACTTTTCTTCACGAAACAGAACTTTTTACAAAAACCTTTACAGACTGAAAGGCATGTTTTTTTTAACAAAACATAATTTTTGTACAAAACCGTACACAGATTGAAAGGCCAGCGAAGAATTTGTTCAGTATTTAAATTCCTCGCATAGAAAAGCCCATATTTATTGCTTTCAATGACCAGCTATAATAGCAACATATTTCTCATATCTATACATTGAAATAGTAGCCCTTTGCATTTTTGATTGGAGTTATCAAAGTTTCTGACAAATTGGAACACTACCATACAACGGAATAAAACAGCTTTTCATGGTCTAGTGCCGACTGCAAAACGTTGACCACTTTCCGAATTAACAGATCTGAGTCACGACCGAAACATATCCACAGGGAACTCACATTGCAAACTTATGTAATTCAGTCAATCTGTGCAGGAGGAGATTCCTTCATATACGCAGAGAAAGACAACCCACTGTGACAAATTAGGCGACAGTTAACCTCTCTTGACAGATCTGGACTACCTGATATTAACCCGAATCCGACTGTAACCCTAACCCTATTGTAGACTCGGACCATCTGATATTAACCCGAACCGGACTGTAACCCTAACCCTATTGTAGACCCGGGTCATCTGATGGCCTAGCCAAAAAGGTCAGCCATTGATTTTGTGACTGTATGGCAGGCCCTCGGATGACCCGAATCTGCAATGAGGTTAACTGGGGCTCTCGGTTATGGTGTCCAACATAGGTTTCCAATATCTGCGCCTCGTGAATCTCATGTTTATTTCCCTCATCTCCCGAATATCATACGCGTCGCCCACTCGCAATTTCTGCATCACATTATTCTTTGGTTCTGCTCCTTCGACTTTAGCACTGTTAATTTCTCCATTTCCGTCGTTCACGGTGGTCAATTTTCTCTCTGCATGAAACATGCACAGGTCGCCTAGCACGGGGAAGATTCTGACCAGGCTATTGTGATGCGGACTCGACTTGTGAACAACCAAGTCGGCTTTAAAAGCAAGGGAAGCCATCTCCGCAGTGGAGAGCGAGGAGTAGAGTTTCTGCATGGGGAGAAGGAAATATAGATGCCCTAACTCTAGCTCCTCGTCTGCTGAAAGCGCTATGATCCGGTGCCCAGTTTGTAAGGAAGTGGCGTGACAAACAAAGTGTTGCGGATTGTCCAGCATTACCTCTGCGGCTTTCATGGCCCTTTGGAATTCTATGACCTCGCCATACAATGCTATGACCTTCACTATATTGTGGGGAACATGAACTTTAGAGGAAACGCAGGAAATGTGACTGCCCATAATCCCAATTAATTTCGCTAATCTATAGCATTATGGAAAATACTGAGATGGATTGCACTGTATGCAGAAATGTAAATCCTGAGGCAGATGATATAAAAGTATGGCCTACCATTAGAACCAAGAAAGCAGAGGCAGCTGTGCGGAAATAGCAGTGTTGTCTCATTCACAAGTGGGATACTATTGCCAAGATTATGTAACGTGCTGTCAAATTTGAATACTTTTACAGTGTCCTAATATTAAATGAAAAATAAATAATGATACCCACAATTAAATGCAAAAATAAATGCTATCATCACAATTGTGAAACTTGATGGAACTCTGTCAAACTTGAACGCCCAATATTGACACCCCTCGAATATAAATGCTATCATCACAATTGTGAAGCTTGATGGAATTCTGTCAAACTTGAACACCCAATATTAAACACCCCTCGAATCCCACCAGATTAATCTCCCCGACGCAAAGTACTGACGAGCCATGGTAATCATAATACTCTGTGCAAAACTCCACCATACAAGACTGTAGATATTCATTTTAACGACTGTCGTGGAAAAAAGCCACCAAGTTGCAGTTTCAATGCCAACCAAAGTGGCATTCGAATTTCTGAGCATCAGTGAGTTATAATATCCGTAATTATTTGTGTGCATGGTGTGCGAGCACAAGACTCGGCAATGCTTCCGTCAATCGAAGCATCCAGTTTTCGATAAGATATTCCCGAATGAGTGCCATTCGAGTCGTTCCGTTGCAAAATTAAGTGGATTAGAGTGCCTAAAGTAAGTAATTATCAGTTTCCAAACATAATCACGCGCTACCTTATATAACAACTAGAGCGCAAGGTACGACAACGATAAATAATGTAGGGTTTTATTAAATGACTTGTGGATAAGATTTTTCGACCAGCTACATGGTTAATATTTAAATAATGAGACAAAAAGTTCTGGCCGAATTGGAGATCATTGTAATATGATTAATTTTTAATCAATCACAATTTTAAATTTAAACACAGCGTCAAAATTCATTAAAAGGATATAAGATAAAAAGAAAAAATAAAATTGGAAATTATATCAATGATGGACATAAATTTTCAAGTCCACTCAATTTATTGGCCTCTGTTTGGGCATGGATAGCATATTTCCACTTCATTTGGTTTATAAAGTTGATTCATCAACATAAGTTTAGGAGAATACAAGGTTTCCAAATCTTTATCATTAATGAGATAAGTTATAAAGAAAATGAATTTATCTCCTAAGTTAGGTATAAGTGAGTTTGGTGGTTTGGTTGCAGGTTTAAGGGATAAACGTTCAAATCCAGAAACGATCTCCTCAAGTGCGGGTGGAAGTTCTTTTTTTGTTTTCCTTGGAGTTTTAGTCATCCGCCTCCAAACTTAGCTATTCTTCTCAAAACAACAGAACTGTTATTATTACTCAGAATATGGCAGAACTTCACTTACCATGGAACTGAAAGGAAAAAAAAGTCGAAATTTATAATTTCTTGGGTCCGAACTTAGAATTAACTTGTGTGTACCTTTACCACACGATCATCGTCGGATCGCACCTTTCACAATGAATGGCTGTGATTGACCAGACCTCAACTAGAATAAATCACATTACATACATTATCGCGTCCGATTTCCAAATTAAATCCTCTGCGTGTTAACCACATGACTATCATTGGATCGGCCTCCTTTAATCAACGGTTCCGATTTTTTGAGCTATTAACTTAGTTGAATGATTTTTCGCGTCCGTTTTCTAGGTTAACGTTCGCACTTATGAGCGCGTGACCACCGTTAGATCTGTGCCTGTTGATCGGATGACTCAGATCTTTTCTTAGGCTCTCACGGCTTTTATCGGGTTTTCCTCTGCTCCGCCAAGTATTTGCCTTCTGCCAAGTTTAGACTCTGTCTAGCTATATTTCTTTAAAGTATATTTCGACTATATTAATACACGGAAATAAAGATTTAAGCGCGATAACACATGACTATACCAACCTCTAATTTTAAAGGCTGAATTGAAAATCAACAGAACTCAGAGAATTTTTTAAGGAATTTCAACCCTTCGAGATTGACCATTTATGTGCAGAATACACAGAGACACAGAGATATTTCAATTTTTACAGTCTAGTTCTCCATAGCTAAATCCAGCCAAATCCCCTTACAATAGTTTAAAACTTACATAAATAACTTACATTGAACAATCTGATCCTCAATCAATGGATCGAATCTATCTAATCCTATATAATTACCTAAACTACATTATATTCTCCTCGAGAATCTCAACTAAGTCTGAACTATTTAGAGTAATTACAAAATCATTCAAATACCTATATTCTAACTCAAATCCTATCTAGAAAACTTTGTAAAATGACAGCTAAAGGATCCCACTCCTTTGTTTGTAATCTTTTTTTGGATTTTTGGATTAAAAACGAAGTCTTTTGTCTTCAAGCCTCATGCTCCTGCATCATGCTCCTGATGACAAAATTCTTCATGGGCTCTTGTCCATGAGCTCTTCTACAAAATTGCCCAACAATTGTAGCATGGCTTCTGTCACCCAGGTAGCATAAGCAATTGGTTGATCTCTCCACTTAACCAAGTACTGGAAATACTCCTGTCCCCTCATGCTTTTAAACACTCTCTTATCCAATATCTTCTCTCGTTGCAATGCCTTTGTTGTAGGTAACTGTTTTACCCAATCCACCTGTTGTTCTTCCTTGTCTTCTGTTGTGTCATATGCTTGTCCCTTTTCATACCTGTACAAATTAGAAACATTGAAACTTGAAGATATTCCAACACCATGGGATAATTCAATTTCCTTAAGACTTTGCATGGTCCAATTTTCTTAAATTTTAACTTGTTATACTCCTTTTTTGGAAATCTTTCCTTCCTTAGGTGTGCCAAAACCAAATCTCCAACTTCAAAATTGACTTATCTCTTCTTCAAATCTGTTATGTTTTTGTACTTTGTGTTGCTATCCTGTAAATGTTGTTTTACCTGTTGATGTATTTCTTGAATCTCTGAAGCAAAATCTTCTCCTTGAGCAGTCCTCATTTCAGCTTTACCAAAATATCTTAATTCATACACTCCTCTTGGGTGCATTCCATAAACTATATGGAATGGACTATGCCCTGTACTCTTGTTAGGAGAATCATTATAAGAATATTCAGCTTGTGCCAACATTTGATCCCACTGTTTTGGATGTTCACCTGCAAGACTGCTCAGAAGATTACTCAAGCTTATGTTTACAACTTCTGTCTTCCCATCAGTATGAGACCGATAAGTAGAATTGAAACTCAGTTTAGTACCAAGTTTCTTCCACAAGGTCCTCCATAAATGATCAAAAATCTGGTGTCTCTGTCTGAAACAATGCTCTTAGGTAACCCATGCAACCTTACAATTTCTTTAAAAAACAAATTTGCAATATGAGTAGCATTACTAGTTTTATAACATGGAATACAATGTGCCATTTTTGAAAATCTGTCAATTACTACATAAATTGAATCATTGCCTCTCTGAGTTTTTAGTAAACCCAAAACAAAGTCCATACTTACCATATCCCAAGGTCTATTTGGAATAGGTAATGGAACATACAAACCTATGTTTTGGCCCCTTCCCTTTGCATACTGACAAACTTTATAATTCTTCACATACTTTTCTACTTCAGATCTCATCTTCGACCAGAAATAAAACTGGTTCAACTTCTCATAAGTCTTATTTGCACCAAAATGTCCTCCAAGTCCACAACTATTTTTCTCCTTGATCAAATTTTCTCTCATAGAACAATTTGGTATTCACAACTGATTTCTTTTAAACAACAGTCCTTCTTGCAAGAAATAATCCAGCGACTTACTCTTGTCTAACAAAACATGATTCTTACAATCTTCGAATCCCTCTTTAAAATTTAAATCTTTCTCATATAATTCCTTAATAAAATCAAAACCCAACACTTGAATTTGACTTTCTTGAACTAAAATTCTTTTTCTACTTAAGGCATCTACTACTTTTTTTGATTGGCCAGTTATATGTTTTAATACAAAATTAAAACTTTGAAGATATTCTACCCATTTTGCATGTTTCTGATTAAGCTTTGGCTGTTGCATAATGTACTACAATGCATGATTGTTTGAATAAAGTATAAACTCCTTATACATCAAGTAATGTCTCCACTTCTTCAAAGACTGCACCACTGCATAAAACTCCTTGTCATAAGAGGAATATTTCTTCTTTGACTCATTCAGTTTTTCACTGAAATAAGCTACAGGTCTGTCCTCATGACTCAAAACAGCTCGAATGGCTTCTCCATTGGCATCACACTTCATTTGAAAAGGTTTACTAAAATCAAGCAAAATCAAATAGGTTTCTTAGTAATCTTTCTCTTCAACAGCTGGAAGTTCTTTTCTGCTTCAGTAGTCCATTTAAATGGTTTTCTATCCTTCTTTATAGTGTCAATAATAGAAGAATTGATCTTACTAAATTTCCTTATGAATTTCCTATAAAAACTAGCAAGACCGTGAAAACTTCTTACCTTAAAGATACTTTTTGCTGAAGGCCACTCCATGATTGCCTTGATCTTCTCTAGATCCATGTTTAACCCATCAACAGAAACAAAAAAACCCAAATATACCAACCCTTCATGAATGAACATTTCTTTAAATTTAACAGTAACTTCTCTTGTTGTAGCCTTAGTAAGACATAATTCAGATGTCTCACATGTTCCTCTTTTGATCTGCTATAAGCTAATATATCATCCAGATATACTATTACAAATTTACCAATAAATTCTTTCAGAACTTCATTCATGAGCCTCATAAATGTACTAGGATCATTTGACAACCCAAAAGGCATTACCATCCATTCATACAATCCTTCATTTGTCTTAAAAACAGTTTTTCGCTCATCCCCTTCTTTAATTATGATTTGATGATAACGAGATTTTAAATCTAACTTTGTAAAATATTTTTCTCCACTCAAACAATCCATCAAATCTTCAATTCTAAGGAAAGGAAATTTGTACTTCATTGTTTTCTTATTGATTGCTCTTGAATCAATGCACATTCTCCAGCCTCTATCTTTCATTGGACTCAACACTGTTGGCACTGCACAAGGACTCAAACTCTCTCTAATCAATCCCTTATCTAACAGTTCCTGAACTTGTTTCCTGATTTCTTCGTTCTCTGTGGAAGTCAACCTGTAAACTACTTTATTAGGTAGATTTGCTCCTAGAGTCAAATCTATATGATGAATGATTTTTCTAATGGGTGGTAACTCATCAGGAAAATAATCTACAATGATATCACAATAATTGTCCAGCATCTCTTGAATTTCAATTGGAAAATCAAAATTTTTTGTGGAAGTAATTATTACCTTGGGTTTGCAAATCAATGCAAAATTTACCCCATCCTCTTTAATCTGTTGCAAGTACTCCTTTCCACTCAACAATAGGGTCTTTGGATCAGGTTTCCTTGATGCATCCTCTTCTTCCATAGGTAGCAATGTATGATTGACACCATCTTTACTAAATTTGTATGTGTTCCTCTTTCCATCATGCATAGCTCCTCTGTCATATTGCCAAGGTCTTCCCAGTGATATGTGACACACATCCATAGGCATCACATCACACAGAATTTTGTCTCTGTATTTGTGTAACTGCAACTCCACTTCACACTACTCATTCACTATCAACTGATATCACTTTTGAAGCCATGACACCTTGTAAGGTGTTGGGTGTTTTTTTGTTTTCAATTTCAACTTCTCCACATCTTCTATGGAGACTAAATTATCTGTACTACCACTATCAATTATCATCTGACAACATTTCCCTTGAACCTTGCACATAGGTTTGAACAAGATCTGTCTGTGCATTGGTTCAACAATTTCCTTTATTAGTTTTAATAAAACTTTGTTAACTACCAAAGATTCCCCTTTCTCTGGTACATTTTATTCTTCTATTACCTTTGTTGCTTCCTCTTCAATCTTAGCAACAATTGCATTTCTCTGATTTATTCCTATGTTTTCTGGGCACTCATAAGCTCTGTGTCCCAGCTTGTTACATCTGTAACATTTGACTTCTCTTCCTCTGCCTCTGCCTCCTCTTCCTCTAGAAAAACTCCCTCTGCCACTTGCATCACCTCCTGTGGGTGCATGTTGACTTGAGCTACTGCTAGCTCCATCTCTAGGTGTTGTAGACCTTCCTCTACCACCTTGACTTCCCCTTCCTCAGAAAGTACCTCTATTTCTGGCAGATTGCTTCCTCATGAGTTTTTCTTCAGCCTTCAATACCATCTGATAAGCCTCTTCTACTGTTTTAGGAGACAATACACTTATCTCATATTGAATGTCCATTCTAAGACCATTTACATATCTTTCAACCTTCTCATCTGTATCTTGGATTTGTCCTACTCTTATGCTCACTTTGTAGAATTCCTCTGTGCATTCTTTTACTGCCATAGACCTTTGTCTAAGATTCTGCATCTGTCTAAATAATGTCTGCTCATAATCACTTGGAAAAAACTTACCTTTCAACTTTTCCACCATCTTGTTCCAATTTTTAATTGGTTGTTTACCAAGTCTTCATCTTTCTGCCTGCACTCCATCCCACCAAAGTGCTGCATGTCTTTTCAATTTTGTGACAAAAAATTTCACTTCCTTTCCTTCTTTTGTTTCTTCATAATCAAAGAATTTCTCCATGTCATTAATCCAATTTATCAATTCCTCAGGGCTTAAACTTCCTGTATAAATTGAAACTTCAAGTCTGGGTTTAGATGTGGATCTCAATACTGACTTAAAGAATCTCATTTCAGGAGTTACATATGCAGGTTCTTCTTCTTATGCAACTCCAAATTTAGGTCCAAAGAAGGTTCACTGACATCTCCAACATCTGCATCTCTTTCCATTTCCATTGCTTCTAATCTAGCTTGCATTTGTTGCATAGCTTCCAACACTCCAGCATTTGCAACTGGTCTTCCTCTTCTTCGTCCAACACCTCTTCCTCCAACTCTGAAAGCCATGTTGGATTTCTTTTTCTGATCCTTGAGATCTTGTTCAGTGTCAGTAGGCTGCTCTGATACCACAAATGGTGGTATGGTTGTAGGTGTAAGGGACAATCATTCAAATCTAGAAATGATCTCCTCAAGTGCTGGTGGAAGTTCTTCTTCAATTTTCCTTGGAGTTTCAGTCATCCGCCTCCAAACTTAGCTATTCTTCTAAAAACAACAGAACTGTTATTATTACTCGGAATATGGTAGAACTTCACTTACCATAGAACCGAAAGGAAAACAAAGTTGCAGTTTATAATTTCTCGGGTCCGAAATTTGAATTAGCCCGTGTGTACCTTTACCACGCGATCACTGTCGGATCACGCCTTTCACAATGAATGGCTATGATTGACCAGAACTCAACTGGAATAAATCACATTACATACAATATCACATCCGATTTCCAAATTAAACCTCATGCGTGTTAACCATGCGACTATCGTTGGATCGACCTCCTTCAATTAGATGGTTCTGATTTTCTGAGCTATTAACTCAATTGAATGATTTTTCGTGTCCATTTTCTAGGTTAATGTTTGCACTTATGAGCACGCGACCACTATTAGATATGTGCCTGTCGATCGAGTCAGATCTTTTCTTAGGCTCTCACGGCTTTTATTAGGTTTTCCTCCACTCCGCCAAGTATTGGCCTTCTGCCAAGCTTAGACTGTGTCTAGCTATATTTCTTTAAAGTATATTCCAGCTATATTTATACATAGAAATAAAGATTTAAGTGTGATAACACGTGACTATACCAACCTCTAATTTTAAAGGCTGAAATGAAAATCAACAGAACTCAGAGAATTTTCGAAGGAATTTCAACCCTCCGGGATTGACCATTTATGCGCAGAATACACAAAGACACAAAGATATTTCAATTTTTATAGTCTAGTTCCCCATAGCTAAATCTAGCCAAATCCTTTTATAATAGTTTAAAACTAACATAAACACCTTACATTCAACAATATGATCCTCAATCAATGGATCAAATCTATGTAATCCTCGATAAATACTTAAATTGCATGATATTCTTGCTGAGAATCTCAACTAAGTCTGAACTACTTGGAGTAATTACAAAATCATTCAAATACCTATATTCTAGCTCAAATCCTATCTAGAAAACTTTATAAATGACAGCTAAAGATCCCACTCCTTTGCCTGTAGTTTTTTTTTGGATTTTTGGAATAAAAACGAGGCCTTTGTCTTCAAGCCTCATGCTCTTGCTTCAGAGTTGATCTCTTAAAAGCTATCTTTTAAGTTAGGTATAAGAGATTTTATTAGTTAGGTATAAGAGATTTTGTCTTAATTTCCATTTTCAATTTTATTCACATTCTTTTTACCATCAATTCCATTTGATAGTGAAATTCATCACACAATACTAATCCTTGGTGACCTTGAATTCACAATACTTAATGCCTTGTTGAATATATTTAATTTTACATAAAATACATCATTTGTTTTTACAATGGAAATGGGCCATTTTGATTATCAAAATACGGATTTTCTAGATCAAATCAATACTAACATAATATTTACAAAGTAACACCTTGAGATGTGGGGATTCAATAAATTCTTTCATGACTAAAGCTCCCTTATTTCCTTCTAGTGTTGTTATGCTATGAAGGCTAAGGGAAAATATGTGTAACACCCCCTCCTCCTAGGTTCAACCAAGCAACCGGCTAGCCAAGGTGAACATGCGACAAAAGAAGCTACTATATGGGACTCAACTTCCTTTGTGACCTTAAGGAAATGGAACCGAAGGAACATATCAAACAAATACATCCACATCAGCCATAACACCCTCATGAGACATTTCAGCCAAATCCTATCCCTGAGTCTCACTGATGAGTTAAGCCTTTTAACCCCTAGTCACTTTCATGCTATAGGTAAGACAATGATCAGAAGCCAAAGTCACTTTCACGGGCCTCTGTGCCAGTGTACGTGGATTCTTTCTAGCAGATATGTGCCAACATCCCCGAGATTTGAGCTTCTTTTCTAGCCCATAATCCAGGCCTCTGCCCATAACTTGTTATAACCTTTAGAATCCATTAAAGACATGATGAAAATATAAACAAATCAAAAATCAATTTTAGGACTAGGCTTGAGCATCCCCAACTGGGATTGACATTCTGTCAAACACTTGGCATCAATGCAACCTATAGGTCTAGGATACAAGATGAAGCATAAATGACTAAAATAACTTATAAAACATAACCAGAAGGCTCACCTCCTTCTCCATTGAACTATTATATCATCAATTAGGTTTTGCATCCTTCCATTTAACAATTACAGGTAAATACATGAAATAACCATGATATGATCGAGTCATTTAACCATGCTTATAAACAACATAAAACCATATGAATATTAGAGAATTTAACTTTCATTAATCACATGCAAATCCTTTCATCTAGTCACCCCCATGCCATATTCCAAGCATGAATGTGGGATCTCATAGAAAAACCTATCCAAGAACAAGCAAGGGTATCCATAGGTTAAACCAACTCCACCCTCATCAAACCATGATCACACAAAAAATGGTGCTCCGATCACCACCAAAATGAACTTTGCATGCCATCTGAAATCCATCACTATCCTTGAGGAATTTTCTGTCTCCTTGTGTCTCACACTTTATTGTAATCCAATCCCAGAACACTAGGCCCTAAACCGAGACCAATCTCTCAACCTTTACCGCAATCCAAACTCGGATCAATAGGCCCTAAACTGACACTTCTCCCTCAGGCTTTATCGTGTATCCCGCCAAAACTAGTCAAGGGATTCCTAGGCCTTTAGGAATGAAACTTGAGTCCACCTCTGCCTCAGATTTTGAAATCCATCTCGAAAATCAAAGCTGAAAACTAAGATAAACATCCCAACATACCTTGGCATCCAGGAAAAGCCAAGGCTAGGTTGAAAACCATTGTCATAATCAAGCAAAACCATGCCACCGAAAACAAGAGAACCATACATGAACATGCAGAGCCATGCATGTCCAAACGAGGTAGGAAATCACACATGCAAAAGGTTACCTACAAGTTTTACCGCTGAAGCTGCTTCATCATGCTCTTCTTCCTTGACCCTTACTTTCCTTCCTTTCCCTTTGCTTGCTTTTCCCTCCTTGATCCAAAGCTAGAGTGATCCAAGAAAACTCTAAGTGACCGCGAGAGAGAGAGAGAGAGAGAGAGAGAGAGAGAGTCAACTGACAAAAGGTTACCAACTGATCTTCAAAAGCCTTTTTATTAACGAGGCCTCTATTTTTTTCATTTTCCATTATTTTCGTTCAATTTCTTCCTCACATGCAATCTGTGACCTTTCACCTTATCTTTCTCCTAATTTCCTTTGTTTTCATAGATAAATGTGCCAAAATACCTTTTTTCCTTTTAATGCCTTTGCCTTAGCCTTTGCAAATTTTCCTTAGCCAAAACACACATCGAGTGATGTCCACTAGCATATCTTTGCCCAACATTCAGTTTGGAATATGTGTCCTTAACCGTGATCTTATTTTTCCTTTATTAACATTTATGACATGAAATTTTCACGAATATTATTACATTATAGTATTAATTACTTTAATTTCTCAAGGAAAAAAAAAACAAAACAACAAACCCTCACATAGATTCAATTCTCTTATTTTATATCATTTAAATCCACATCTCTAATAAAAATAAATATGAAATAATAAAGTTTAAAAATCCTTAACTCCCCATCCTCTATGATACCCCATTATGATAAGTATCTACTTCATAAAAGAAAACATGAAATATGAAACCGCATTATGATGAGTGTCTACTTCATAAAAAGCATGAAATACGAAATCCCTTCATTCATACTTCACATTGACTTAGTTATTTTGCATTCTTAAAACCTAAAATAACTCTAATTTTGTCATTCAAGAATCAATGCAACAAACTTCCACCAAAAATAAAATAGTTAAAAGTTTTAGAGAATGATTCTATGGATCGATAACCATAGATTCGATGCATCAATAATCATGTAGTTATTGAGAAATATTATTATTGTATTTTTTAATTTTTATATAAATTTTATTTATTTGTATTTATCAAAATATTTTATATTTACTATTAACAATATATTTATTTTAATTTAATATTATAATTATAATTTTGGATTATTCCCTCCGAAGTGAAGCGGTACATGGACATGGTGCAGGTGGAATCAAGCGGGATTCATTTCAAGAGTAAGGTATTGTTTATTCGAAATAGTTTTAGGGAAAGATACTTTTCCAAAATTCAGTAAGGTAATTTCTTTTATTTAGGAAGCCAGAAGGTTTATGGATGATAGAGTTTTAACTTGTCTTAAGATTTTTTAAGTTTTGGATTATTTGAAAAAATCTACTTTTCCAGTAATGTATTGTTTTTTTGTTTAGGAAGCCAAAAGGTTTATAGATGACATAGTTTTAACTTGTCCTAAGATTTTCTAAGTTTTGGATTATTTGAAAGATTTGAAAATTGTGAGGACATAAGGACTTATGTTTTGAACACTTTATTTTGTAAAAATATATGGCATATCTAAAATTACTTCAAAAAATTAGTTAATTATATTTTTAAATCTATAAAAAGAATAGATAGTTTTTCAATTTATGTAATCAATATTTCTTATGAATGTGTGTTTTTCTTTTATTTTGAAAATCAAAATATATCAGAATTATCTTTAGTACATCTATTCAACCTGTATGTTAATTCTATGTAAATTGTAATGGAAAAAAAAAACTTAAAATTATTTAGAAATAAAATATTAATACATAAATAAAATATAATAATAAAAAACAAACAAATAACTTAAAAATAAAAATTGCTAAAGCAACATAAAAATATAGATTAAGAGGAGACTTCAATATGTAGATAAAATTTATATTATATATTATATATACAAATTAAGAAGGGGAATGAATATACAAAATGATAGACAACCAATTTTTTTTTTTTTTTTTTTTTAATGTTGGTGGTTTATTTAATTGCATTTCAATTTTTTTTGAAAATTTGGTAAACATGACCAAAGTGCAAAAATTATATTTAATTTCTATTATATTGAATTTCTAAAATATTTTAAAATCCATAAATTTGTAAATAGCTTAATATTTGATCCAATCTTAATGAATAATGTGTTATAACATATTCAACAAAATTTTGTATCATTTACTACAATAATCATTAACATAAAATTTAAAAGATTATATTCATAATTTATTTTAGTGTACATATTATTTTTATATAAATAATATGAATAAACATGTGATAAGTTAGTTTGATTAGTTGCTTGTTAACAAATAAGAGATTCAAATACTATTTGGAGGGTAAGAATTATCTCATTATCAGTAGGAATTCACTCACTATCAATACATGTTTATCAACATGTACCTTTCTTGATTTGATAAAGATTGATTCTTAATAAAATAAATTGATCATTTGCGTATGTGTATATCAATATGTATTTGCTTATTTGTTTGATCTGAATTTATGATATATGTTGTTTTTTCTTAACATTTTTTGGTGAATTTTATTAAGAAAAATTTGTGCTCAAAGGCACCATAGAATTATACATAGTTCTTCAAAGAGCTAAGTTGGAAATTTCATATAAAACTATGTCGTGGTCTAGAGCCAAAGCTTCCAAACTATATTTGAAATAGGCTATATTAAAATAATGGTATAAAAAAGTATGCAATTGGTGAAACATCCCTAGAAACAAAAAAAATTTGACTAGCATTGACAATTTGACATGGATTGAGGCCTTTAGGCTACCCATTAGCTTCAATAGAGTTTGAATAGGAAGTTTCCAAGTTTAGGTCAGGGAGTAACCCCCCATAAGGCATGGCGAAATTAAGCAAAATATGAGGATTGGATAAATGAACTTGAAGGAGGTGAATTTTTCTATTTTCCATTGAGTTGAAATTCTTCCAATGGAAACAATAAACTTCCCATTTCATCCTCTATGCACTAGAGCTAGAGACATTGATCAATAACGATATCCATCATAATGGATAATTTAGATGTCAATTGTTACATCCTAACCTAGAGATGACATATAATGCTTGTATGCATTTCATTTCATCTTTAGATACTAGCATCTCCTTACTCTAGCAGTAGGCCATAGTTTGTATGAATACATTTAATAGGGTGGGAGAAAAGGCTCACTTCAATGGCTAGATAAATGACCTACAGTAGAAAGAAAACATTTGACAGGAAAGCTCGACATGTGGTAGGATTCCTTCTATACATCTAAAATTCCCTTTCATAACATCTACATTACATTAATGTATAGATCTCTCATATTCCCTTTGTGGGAACTAGACATGCTTATAGATACTATGATGGCCAACTTAAACTCCTAAAATATAGTTCATGTCCCCAATGTAAGAATGAGATTGATAAGGCCATCAGGTGATGCAATAACCATTATCCTCATGCCATCATTAAAATTTAAGTGATTGGAATTAAAAACACACTAGAATTGATCCTTAATGTTTTTTTGAGGGGAGTCCCAGTGATTGAAAGGATATAGAGTCTATTAAAGAGTTGTTAGCCCTTAGAGCATGAAGAAAATTTACTTTAGGGAGAGAGTCAAGCCTTGAGAGAATTCTGTAGAAGATTAACTTTAACCTTTGGTTAAGATAGGAAATTCCAATGTGTAAATGTTTGATTAAATTTTTTAAGTCCCTAATAATAACTAGTTTGTGGATGCATTCTGTAATAGCTAAAGAAATTTCTTAGATCCATGCATAAGCCTCTAATTGGTTAGTAGAGGCTAGACATAGACTCCATGAGAAGGTTAATTCAATTTTTTTGCTAAGGAAATAAATCGCTCACCCACATCCCACCTCCCCCCATCCTACCTCCCCCCACCCCACCCCACACACACCTACCACCCCTAGGTTTTCTTTGAAAGTGCCATGAAAACATAAAACATAAACATCATAATATTTAAGTAATTGTTATAATTCCCATATAGAGAAGGAAAGATGCCATTTCTCTATGGGAGATGGCACTCCATTAGAAATGGGATGAATATTTACATGTGCAAGACAATGTTCCTCCATTTGTTTGAGGGTTTTCAATTCCCTTAACTTAAGAGGCCTAGATAGTAGATGTTCAAGAAGAAGGGATTTGACTCTCTCTGCTACCACTTTTAGATGAGTGAAATTTTCTTGGAATGTTATGAACTAGCCAAACCTTACAATCGAAATATTTAGCCATTGGTTTCCAAACCATTTTGAAAAGTGATTTTCCTCCCAATTTTTCTTGATATTATTTGAGCTATGATTCAAAGAATTAGTGCAAGGTCATTGACCACTATATATGTAGGAGAAAAAACTGTAACTTGAGGCCCTACACATGGTTTGCATACTTACACAATAGAAAAATATGGGTGGAGGACTCCCTATGGGAGGAGGATAAGGAACATCAATAAAGGTCATTGATGTCATGATTTTTCGTGTTCTCTATTATAGGAACATCTTATGAGACACGATTCAACAAAATATATTAATATTTTGGATCCCATTCAAATTCCAAATAATTTTCCATAAACCATATTTGCGAGGGGCCCAAATTAAAAATAGATGAGATTCATAGCCAGGTTTATTTAAAATTTTGATGATCCCTAGTAGTCAGAATCACCATCATTTAGATGATTGAGGGAATAGTTGTAGAGTTTTGAGAAAGAAAGTGGGAAAAGGAACTAAGGGAAGATGGGATCTCCTAAAGGTGCCACCCTTGCTAATATCCATGAGATATCCAACCTAATATATCATACAATGAGTACTTACTCCTACTATCTAGTGATTCTATAAGAGGAAGAAGCATCCAAGTCTATCTAGGCAATGGATTTCCCAATATGTTGTCCACCCAAATATTGATTCGGTTCTCATTGCAAAGAACCTAAGACAATTTATATTTAAGAAAAAGGGCTATTAAAAGTAGTTTATAAATAAAATCCCATCCACATGGTACAAATTCCTAATCAAGATACCTTATTTATGCCCATTCAAATATTTGTTGTTTAACATACTTCCACTAGTCATTTTTTAGTGAGTAGACACCAAAGTGACTTGGCTATTAAAGATAAGTTCATGAAAGAGGGATCCTTCACCTTAGGGCACCATGACTCATGCAAATTATTGGCACTTTCTAATTAACTAGATGATACTTTTAGGAGTTGGATTTCCCTCTATACTACAGGAATTTATAAAACTCTTGGGATATATTCTACTTGACACCTAGGCTAGTAGGGCACTGAATTTAAGGGGAAAGGGTAAGGGAAATATGTTAAGAATAATTAGATGACCCATTATATTTATCCATTGGAATACCCATTGGAAAGGATTCCCTTTAATCCTTGAGATAATAGGATATGATGGTTGAGGGAAAGGATTTAGTGAGATCAGAATACCATGTAATCAAAAGTGGACTAGCCATATTAATGAAGGAAATAAAAATCTCAAGAAAGTGTATCTTGGGAGAGATGATTTATATTCCATATATAAAATGATCACTTCTTAGTGTGGAGCAAACCACCATAAGATCCAACAAATCTATTCAAGACCTTCTTAAATATGGTTGCAATGATAATAGAGGCACCCCACAAAAGTATAATATCCCAAGAAAATTGGGTATGATTTATATTCTAACAAAAAGCATAAAATGGATGTCTGAAAGGAATTATTTTATTCTCTCATACTCAATCATTCGAATTAAGGAGTATTTCATGATAATATATAGAAAAGGAGATAACAGGACCGAAAAAAATGAAAGAAACAATGGTGGGGGTCGAAGGATAGGTGAGTGGCCACTAATATCCACCTGGATCATTCCTCCCTCCTTAGGTGGAAATGGTCCCGATTTCATTGATTTCCTCCATGAGATGAGGACACTTCTGCTGAACTTGGTCCTTGGTGAGCCCACTAGTAGAAAATGATGAAATTAGTGACTAGGTGACCAACAAAGTTAGTCACTACAATTATTTCAAGTGAATTACTAGTAAATTTGAGTAATTTTAAGTGAACGAACTAAGAATGACTAACTTAAACGACTAATTTAGTCTATGGATAAAATATACAACTAGATAATAAGTGACCAAACTAAAAGTGACTAACTTAAACGACTAATTTAGTCCAGGACTAAAATATATGTCTGGATAATAAGTGATAAAATTAATAATGATTAACTTAAATGACTACTATAGTCCATGAATAAAATATGACCAAATAACAAGTACAAGAAGTATCTAAATTACTCATTTATGTTAGTAATTTTTAATATGTCACTCCGGAAATGGAAAATTGCAATTTTGATATTGAAGTGTTACATTTCACTGCATGGGTCTCTGAATCCATAGCATTATTAAAATTTAGAGACAAAGGGGTCTCTAAATCCATCTACATTGTTAAAATTATGAATACCCTTTTGTCTCTAATTTTTAGCACTGCAGATGGATTCAAAGACCCCCATCTTTGAATCCATCTGCGATGTTAAATTTAGAGAGAAAGGGCTCTTTGAGTCCATCTGCAATGTTAAAATTTAGAGACCCCTTTAAGAGGGTCTCTAAATCCATTTGTAATGTTAAGTACATAAAAATGACTAAAATTTTCTAGTCATAACAAAATTTGACATAAACATGACTCAAAATTCTCATACATTATCTTGAATCCCTTCTAACAAAAAGTATTATCCATTGCATTGTGAATAAAAGGTGATATGAGATTGCTTGTGCTATGAAATGTTTGATTTAAATAATTTACTTATAATAGTTCATGAATATTAACAAAGAGCATTTTCATAAATCCTTTGGGGTTAAGATGTTCTACATTATCTTCATTTTGAGGATATTTTAGAATATTGGCCTAGTTGAAATCTCCGTGAAACATAACATATGATAAAAAAGTGATCAGGAGCTCAAAATTTGCCAAAATTTAAAGTTGTCAGAATGGTTTAGAACGTGAATGACCATGTAGATCTAATCATCCTAAATTTGGCATGGCTCATTTTGCGTGAAATAGACACCATATGCTCCCAAAAACGTGATTTGCTCACTTTGTCCAACAAGTAAAAATTTTGTAGCTGGCTGTCAGGGATGCTGACTTGGCATCTGTACCACCTAAGTGGCAGAGGGAATATTCTTGGAATATCCCTAGAATATTCTATTGATTTGGCATTGTCCTATTGGTCCATGTGTTTTTGTCTGGGCCAATGAAGAGGTGACACATGGATAGGCCAGAGGCTGCCATGTGTCCTCCTAATGGCATTCAAAATTTTCGTATGGTAGACAGAGCGGAGGACGGGCTCAACCCCGCAACGTCCCACAACATAGGTCAACGACTTACCAATATGCTCAAACTATGTTTCTTAACCTACTATGGATGCGAGTTAATGTTAAATACTAATGCTACCAAGGTTGGAGGGCATACGTAGTTAATTGCCCCCCATGTGAACATCAAAACCAAGGTCACTTCCACCACCTAACCACCGCACCAAGCACTAAATCTAAACACACTTGCAAATGATTACTATGACACTGGAGGGAGGGGGCCATTGCCGAGGGCTAGCACTTGGGCGCATGCTCCCCATATGACCAAGATTTTTTTTTAAGGCCTTGATGGAAAAATTAATTGTCCTAGAAATCCACCTGAAATTTGGGGAATGTTTCACTCTGTTAGTGGAAAATGGGGAAAATTTGTAGTATGATGCTGGATTTTGTGGAAATTGTAGAGCAAATAGTGGAGAAACTAGGAGAGGTTACAACTTCTCCAATTTTCAACCAAATTGGATGCAAAAAGAGGTTAGGTAGATATTTTTGGACATTCTGGACTCTTTGGAGCAAGTTTCAGAATCAAAGGAGCATTCTAGATAGGATTTTTGCAGATTGAAGGGTGCCATATTCAACCAGAGTGTTGAATCAGTATATGGAGGAGTTCGAAGATGGAGATGACCTTACAGGGGTTTTCCAACCTCCATGTTCTTTCTGCAATAGCCATTACATCAGTGTTGTAACTTTTATTCCTCTTTTCTCTATATGTGTTTTGGAGAAGATGTGTATGTACTTCAAGTGGATTGTGGTACTATTGATGCTCTTTGAAGTTGGAGTATGAGGTCTTGGTGTAAGATGCTTATGTTTGCTGAAAGTTTACTTGTTTGATTGTAGGTTAACATGTCTATGGAGTGATAAATCTTGCAGAAGTTTTTTCTTTGATGGAGAAACAAACCATTCCATTTCAACACTTTATGTACTCGTTTTTTTCTAGACATTGAGCATAATGAGAAGGGGCTGTGCCATTAGAGCTAACGCAAGGAGATGTAGCCTAGGAGGGGTGAAATCCTTTAACAATTCTTGGTGTATTTTGGATTGATGCATTCTTCCATTTAGTGTTTTATTTAATGTTTAAAGTTTTCCATGAAATTAACTTAAGAAAACACATAAAAACTCATGTTTTTACTTGCTATTTTGGAGTACAAACCTCAAGCACATTTCTGTATTCTGATGAGGATCTTAGCATAGAAAACTAATATTCCAAATTTAGATAAAAAGGAAATTCTAGTAAAGAAACAAAATTGCATAATTTTTTTTCTTCTATGTTATTGTTTCCTATGCTACCACCTTACAACATTTACTTAGAAACATGTGGTGCAATTGCTAGCTTTATATGTTTGATGAATAGAGTGTTTAGAGTTTATACAGACTAATTTGTTATTCCTTCTTGGGTGATATTCTTATACACTCCAAGACAAAAGTGGAGCATGAGTGACATTTAAGTGTTGTAAGAGAAACAATTGTATGACAAGTTGAGCAAGTGCACTTTCTATCAAAGGAAAATCCATGATTTAGTTCACAATGTCTTAGAGGAGGGCATAGAAATGGACCTAGGGAATATCAATTCCATCAAAGGTTGTCCATTACCAAAGCATATTTATAAGGTGAGATTGTTTATGGGCTTACCTATTTACCACATGAAATTTATTGAAGGTTTCTATACGATTGTACATTCATTTATTTCATTGCAACAGAAATGAGTATAGACTGAATGGACTGCAAACTGTAAAGATAATTTTCAATAACTCAAATATTTATTAACCAATGCACCTATTCTAAAGAATTCCAATCCAAATGAGGATATTTTGGTGTGCATAAATGCATGTAACTTGGTGGACCCCTTATGTAAGATAGGCATGTCATACAAATTGAAGAAAATCAAAGAACATGAAAGAAATTATGCTACCCATTATTTGGAGCTTACAACTATTATCCATGCATTGAAAATGTGAATCCATTATCTTATGGGATGAAATTTTGAGTTAAAAATAGACCATATTGGTTTGAAGTACTCACATAGAGAAATTAGATAGTTAGAATTCCCTAGTGAACCTGACTTTGACATCAACAACATTAAGGGAAAGAGAATAAATAGGTTAGTGCACTCGTCATTAAGACGGTACATGTAATGCTTGCAATAGCTATTATCATATACAACATAGAATTAAAAATAAAAATTTTGGAAGATTAGGATCAAACTAACACTAAATACAAGTTAAATAAGGCATACAACAAGGTAATTCACAACAAAAATTTAATGACTACATGCTAGAAGAGGATGTAAACCTCTTGCAAAGGAACACAAGTTTTTGTTCCTAATTCTCAACAATTGAGAAATTTAGTGATAAGAGAAATGTGTTATGCACCATATGTTGGACACTAGGGTACCAAGCGACTATTGTAGCTATAAGAATCCAGTATTTTTGACTTAGTATAAAAAAACATGTAGTTGATTACATAGTCAAATGCATGTAATGTTAGAAGGTAAAGATAAACATAGACATCCAACATGATTTCTATATCCATTGTCCATTCCTAAATGAAAATGACAGATTGTTACCATAAATTTCATCACCAAGCTACCAAGGATAACAAGATGAGATGATTCCATCATGGTAGTGATGGACAAGCTTACGAAAGGCACACACATTATTTCAATTAAGTTGATTGGTAAGGGATCCAATATTGTGAAAATCTATATAAAATGGAAATTGTAAAGTTATATTTTGAGTTAGGATAACCTAGAAAACAAAGTGATTGTTGGGATATATATTATAAAAGAGATGTAAGAACATATGTTAAAGATAAGTAAAAATATGAAGGATACATAAGATAGGGAGAAAGTTGTGCAAACAAAGGAAAAATGCATAGATAATTTAGATTGGTTGGGCATGTATTTTTCAAAGTGAAGGCTAAAAAGAGCTCACTAAAATTTGGAAGGTACCGAGAATCGGTAGCACAATATTATGGCCCATTTGAAATCCTACATAAGATAAGGTTGGTTATATACATTATTGCATTACTTTCATCCATGAATATTCATAAAAGTTTTTCATGTATCTTTATTGAAAAAGAATGTGCTTA
The DNA here is from genome assembly GCA_031772625.1 of Pinus tabuliformis. NCBI lineage: Eukaryota > Viridiplantae > Streptophyta > Pinopsida > Pinales > Pinaceae > Pinus > Pinus tabuliformis. The sequence goes on along the minus strand of CM062812.1, from coordinate 685,685,496 downwards.
ATCTTAACCTTGTGATTGACTAGACTATGGCCTAGGTGGAGCATAAAGGGGAATTTTGGGTGGAGCCAATATGCATCTTAGACTCAAAATTAGAAGTGATCCTATGCAAATCCATTGCCTTGGTAAAGGTCTAGTGGACCTATTGCAATCATGAAGATACCACATGGGAGCATGAAGAGGCTATGTGGGAGGACTACCCATAGTTTTTTGCATATTTTGAGGAAATATGAATGTACCTTTGTGCATAAATGACTAAATACACCATTTTTTATAGATAGAATTACTAAATTCCATAGTTTGTATTTTTCATGTCCAACCAGTGGTTGAGCCCTCAGAGGTAAGTGGGACAACCTAAAGGATTTTGATGGAGAGAAGGGAGTACTCTTCCTTCGATTATGTAGGTTGTGGGGAGTGAGAGTTGGGCATTTGGAATTTTTATAGGAGTTACTAAATTTTCAAATTATAGAGCGATAATATGCAAAAAAAATTATGTATCTACATGTAATCCTATATGGTGATGGGCACCAAATATAGTGAAAAGATGTAGGGGGAGGAAAATGTAACACCCCGATTTTGATCACTAGATTAGAAATGTATCTTTTTTAAATATGATGAATGTGTAAATGCCAAGATATATAATATGTAAAAATGTAGCCAAATATCAATAGAATTATTGGATTTCAATGGTTTCATTGTGTAAGGTGACCAATGTGCGAAACTCGCAATAGTTGGGAGGAAACACCAAAACAAATTATCCATGCTAAGGGTTGGTGTGCTCTAGGCCTAGTGTGATCATCAAGTGATTATGATGCCTTAGATGCCCTAGGTTATGGTTTCCTAAGTCACATTCTAGTCCCACAAGTCATGGAAAAAATATCAAACAAAAAAATATATGTAAACATTTATATTGAAAATAATAATATAAAATACATCACTGGTTATAAAATGGATAAGAACATATTCATGGAGGACATATAATTCCATAAATGAAGGGAATAAAAATGGATCCAAGGGTAAATCACACATGCCTAAAATCTCATGTTATTAACATAAATTAATTGTCATTACCATATAATCCCTATTTGACTTATTAAAACTAGTTACTGAATACATTTTTGAGGTTGGTAGAAGAGTCATATCAACTAGTTATTGAAGCATGAGCTAAGTACATTCATGAGGAGAGTGGTTTTATTGAATGCGTGTAATAGGTTGGTGATGTTATCACTCAGAATTATCCTTAGAAGTTATCAGAAGAAGGAAGAATCTAAGGTAAACACAAACCAATCTTTAGGCTTAGGCTCTAACCAACTTGAGTCTAGAGAGGGCTCTCTCTTTATAATTTAGCATTGTTTTTATGGGATTTTATGCTAGTTCTTAGTGTTCGTTGGGGTTTTGGTTTTGAATTGAGGTTTGTGTGGTGGAATTCTTGAAGCAGATGGATAAAGCTAGGTCTTCAAGCCATTGGGCTATGGAGTCAACAAATGGATAGCATAACTGGATCAGATCCTTAAAGGGAATGTTTACAGGGCAGGCTAGGAAAACAAAATGCAAATCTGTAGGCTTAATGGGTGACATAATTCTAACTAGGGTGAAAGGGCACTTAAGAATCCTTGGATCGGGATCAGAATGAAGAACAAAGGATGATCATGAACAAAGGGAAATTAAGAATCCTTTGCTATAGACTAGAGAAGAGACTACAGAAGCTAAGGAGCAATTAAGAATTCCCTAGCTAAGATAGTTTAGGATAAAACATTCATAATGTAAAATAGTCAAGACAAAGTGCATTCAAGAAATTTTTGAAATATCATTCCTTGTTATGCATTTAGATTTTAGAGAAACAAATAAAATTATGGAAAAAAAATAAAGAAAAAGAACATTGAACATGAGAGAATACTATTTGTATTTCTCTTTACACAAGAATCTTGTAAAATATCTGATCTTTATTCCTTGATCCAGCAAGCCAATCCAGTCATTGATACAATAGAACTTTGATTTGAGAGAAAAAGTCTATAAAAATGTATTGGAATCCACCCTACGTACTTCGAAATGTGAAGTATTTATACAAAATTATTTGCAAAATATCTCAAAACAACTTGAGACTTAATCTAGTGAATAAGAATATCTTCTAGCATGAAGATAGAGATAGATGTTAAACTGCTTCATGCTGTCCCTTTTATTGTGGTGTTGCTGGCTGTTTCAGATAAGTTGGAGCTCTTTAAGCTGGCTGATATTTGTAGCATTTCTACACTGGAATCTTCTTTACTTTTATCTTTCAACAGATACTCTTTGACCCTGCTACTATGCTTTTACCTTTTTCACCCGGCTGCCTTCATTTACTATGTAGTAACTTTCTAATGTAAATTTATTATAGTAAATCTGTCATATTTTGTTACCATTCCTCATTAGGATATTTTACATTCATCATCCTTCTGTAGATTTCATCTGCCTTTATGTACTTTGCAGAATTTGGCTTAGTGAGGAACAAGTGTTTCATCTCATGCTCCAAGAAAAACAAATTTTCAAATGTATCATATAACACTTTGCCTGTTGGCAAAGCTTTAATAGCTAAAGAGTTGGCTTGTTCCTTGGCCAACTTCCCGAGTCTATCATTATAGTCAAGTTGAGGCATGAGTTTTTAATTTATGACCATAGGGCTGGGAAGACCCTTCTCCCTCAAAATCTGAAACTTAGACATGAATCTGTCAATGGCTACCTACATGTTATGGCATTTCTCTTCTAGGTTAAGCATAAGGTTTCTTTTGGAAAGAACCTTCCTAATCTCCAGAATGGCCTCAGTCCTATCTTCTATGTTAAGCTCATGGAGCTCATATCTGTTCTTGTTGTTTAAGAAATGGATGAGTCGATTGGCATCCTCTAGTTTATTCCATAGTTATTCCCTTACTTTTTGAATAGCTTTAGTGGCTACCTTCACTAATTCTATCTGCTCAAATATAACTTGAATTGATGGCCAAATATCATTGACAGAGTCAATGATATTGGCCCAGAGCATTTCTTTGGTTTGCCCTAGTGGTTTTTGTAGTGTTAAATCCTTCTCCAAGATTTTGATTCTCTCATCCATTCTCAGTGCTTTTAATGTTTCTTCCTTTTCTTGGAGTTGAGAAAATCTATAACGAGTCTCTAGACTTTCTATCTTTTCCTTTAATCTCTTCATTTCTGTAGCCTGGATAGACATCTCTTCCATGGCTTTTACTAAATTTGCTGCTTTCTCTCCCTATGTGACTATTGCTTCTATAGGTTCTGTTGTTAACAGCAGTGTTGTGGTAGGTGGAGCTATGGGTGCTAATGATGCTGCCAGTGTGGATGGAACTGCTGTAGATACTGTGGGGATGATAGTTCTATAAGTTGTGTCCAAGTCACTTTGCTTCAACTGAATTAAAGTGTCCAATTCTTTCTCTGTCTCCTTGAGTTGATTGTTTAGCTTTAGGACCAAGTCCATGAGCTCTTCATGTCCTTCTTGTGCTTCTAGGACTTCCTATGTCTATGGGTGATGTAGCTGGGGTATCTTTAGCTTCTTCTTGGGTGCAGCTATGTTGTCATTTTTCTTCTTAATCAATTGCTATGTAGATTTTACATCTTTGGGATCGTGTCCCAATTCAATCATTAAGTCCTCTAAGGACTTGATTCTATTATCTTTAGCTTATGAGGAGGCTTTCGCCAACTGAAATTGGGCTGATATATTGTTCAAGGAGTTTTTTAATTGGTGGGCAGCCATGGCCTTCCCTGCTAATGTGGAGCATATCATCTCCCTTGTTTGCTTGTGCAGTTCAATTCGGTTAATGGGATGAATATCCCTTGCCAGTACTTCAAAGTCCACTTTCTTAAAATCTGATGCTGTCCTTGGCTACTGAGTGGTTGGCTTGATGAAAGACATTTTCATTTTCCCCTCTTTGACATCAAAGGCTGACATTAGCCTTGTTTGATTAGTGGGGATCATCTTCAGATACTATGCATATGTTTGGGCCTTAAGCCTCTCATTCCTAGCCTTGATTTCTTTCTATCTCTCCTTAATGTCTTGATCTTTATCTATAGGCATCCTAAAAGAAGATACCTCCATACTTTGTTGCCTTTTCAACATCTAAGTTTGTGATATGGAAGGCTCTGGCATGCCTCCAGATGGAGTAGCAAGCTTGCTCCTATTTCCTTTTGCACTAGTGACCTCTACTATTTCCTCTGTGTATTCCTGTTCAGAGATAGGATTCACTCTCTGTCTTTTAGCTTGGCTTGTTTCTACATAAGATTATGAAATTGCTCTTGTTGAAGTGGTGGCCCCTTCCCTATTTCTCTTTATGTTTTTCTCCTTATTTAGAGGAGTCTATATAACTGGGGGGGTGATCACGGTTGTCTCTGGTCTATCTGATTTCTTTGGTATGTCTGATTGGTCTCACACCTTTGATTTCCCTGGTACCTCTGATGGTTTTGTCCTGGTTGACTGATCTGGCCTATCTAATCGTTTTGACCTATTTGACTGTTCTGGCACCTGCACGAAAGAATCCTTATCAAGTTTTTTTTCAAGATCAATTAATGCGTTTTCCACAACAACTTCAGTATTATCCCTGTCCTCTAAAGTGTTTTCCACCCATTGCAATTATTTGGCATACTTTTCTATCTCAGGGATGTGTTGGTGGATATAGGGAGCCATCTTGTTCTTCTGCCTTCTTTTGCGAATGAAATCTAAGAGATCATATCTCCATATGAAGCTCTGTTTTAGTCATAATCTCTAAAGGATTAGGTCTGCCTCCTTTCCGGCTTCTCTATTATTACAAATAAAGGGGCATAATTGATCTTTGATCTTGAGTTGGGCTTTCTTTTTGGCTTTAACAAAGTTTACCTCATTTGAATTTATTATTTTCCTGTAGTACTCTAGGGCAAATAAACTCTTTGGGAGGTATTTAGGTAGTTTGTATGGGGCCATCTCACAACCATAAATCCTGATTTCAATGTGGTTTTGGTACAAGTACCAATCTCCCACCTGATGATTGATGTTTAGATGAAGGACTCTCCTAATTTCAAGATTGATTCTTAGTGGAGGGGTTCCAGTGAGCATGGTCATCATAGGGTGAACAAAGGAATCAATGAATTCATTGTATGAATAGGGGGAGGGATGTTGATGAATCAATGGGGTCTAGAAGATAACTGATCATGGTTGGCCCTTGGTGTCCAATTTTTGCAAGGTAAGTGGGAATTTGTTGGATTGGTAATATAGGGAAAGGTGATACAAGACCAAGGAGTATTTGAAGACTCTCCCATTACTCATTATGAGGAATTGTTTATGCATCCTGTTAGCTATGAACTAAGCATAGTCATATATAACAACATGAGGTTGTCCTAGAGTGTATATGGACATGAAGGCTAGAATAATCTCATCAATATATTAACTGGTGGTATAACCCAGGACCCTAGATATCATATCTACAATACTTCTGCCCCAAGCAGAAAATAAAGCTGCTACATATGGAGGGGGGTCTTTAGGGGTATACTTATCTTCTAGGATGAAGGTTTGTATTATTTGGCCCAATCTTGCAGGGTTGAGCTTGGGAAATAAGTCCAACAAGTCTCCAATGGAGAGGGGAGTCAAGTTTTGGATAAGTTGGAGTTGTAGCATCTCATTTAGATATTTAGCAGTGATAGTGAAAAGAATGGCCTGGTTAGGGGACATGATTGCTCTTTTACTGGGGACATAGTTGGCATGGCAATAATGTACAATTTCTGGGAAAATGTGGACTTTGGGGAACCGGTACTTAGGAAAATTGGACTCCCACAGACCAATTTCATCAGCCTGGTTCAAGTATCTATCCCTACTTTGGTAGTATACTTTGAGCGGGGATTCATGGACAGTGGTGTTCTTTATCTAGAAATCCCTATCAGCTAGGGGGAGGTGGTCCAGGTCTATGTGGGGTGTAGAGATGGGTCTCACATACATGGTGATTAGGGAAACCATTCTTAGTTCTTATGGATTTAAGAATGGGGGAGGTAATTTGCAGTGTTTTTAGGGCAATGGTGGTTTAGCATAGAGTAGGCTTAGGTTGGTTAAGATTCCTTAATTAATTTTAAACTTAACTAAGACTGATCAATCACTGGTTTTCTTTGAAACTGATAGGTTTTTCGGTGAATTGTGGCTTAAATCCCTAGAAATGAGGTGAAAATGGCTATGAACAAGGCGGCTGGTAACTGCCTATGGTCGAAAGGGCTCTGTATAGGTTGGAAAGTAGACCGGATGCTCTACATCATCTTTGGAGTACGACTGGATGTGGGTTGACAGCTTCAAATGTTTACAAATGACGTGCATGTGCATAGAGATTTACTGCTGAAATTTCAGAAAAAATAAATGATTTGGGGCTTTTTGGCTTTTATGCGCAAAAAGTGAATTTTGGCAGGTACGAGGTGAACAATGCACATTTTGTCATGTAGCGGGCGGGTGGTAAATGGTTTCCATCGCACCGCTCTTGGGAGTTTGGTGGTATTGGGAAGAGGCCGCTCGATTCCACTTATCAGTGGACATGTAGAATTGGGGGCTGGTGGCAAAACTGCTTTTTCGGGTGGGTATAGTTCGACAGATGGGTTGGCCTGATATGGATAAGGGCCATTGTATGTGGAGGGAGGTGATCGCATGATGATCAGGCGGGGAAACTGCACGGAGGGTAGTGGGGGGGCCGGCGGGCACTTAAGTTCGGCGGTATCGGGGTTAATGATGGGTTAGGGCGGGATTAATGACTAAGGGCAGAATTTTAATATTTTGAAGGGATAAGGGGTAATACTATAGTTTATAATTAAACTAATGGGTGGGGTTATTTTATATAGAGGAGTTAAATATCTACGGGATAGCGGGTTTTCGAGAATTAATAAATAAAGTTAATAATTAATATGAATGGGTAGAAAAGGGTCACACCAAACTAAGCAAATGATTTTTTGCGATCTAAATGCTTGTCACATATTAACATTAATACTTAGGATAATGTGTTTTTGTGGGTTTTTTAAGGAAAAAGGGGTTTTCCATGGAGTTGATTACTTTCCCTAGGCCAATAGTGTTTTAACCTTAGGAAAGGGGGTTTTATTAGGGAAATGAGGGGGAATGAAGGGAGATGAATTTTTATGAGGGGAATTTAGCACTTGATATCCATAAATCATTGAGCCGACGGTCTGGTCCCTCCAAAAGTTAGAGAAATGCTCTGAGCCTCTTTGACTTAAAGTTTTTAAGTACTTTGAAGTTTATTTATGGGAAATTAGTAAAGCAAAAGGGTAAAATGAATGGGGGAAGTTAATTAACTGACTTTGAAAATCATTTTCATGTTTGATTGTTCATTGATATTTGTAAATTTTATGATGAGAATGATAAATATGCTTTTGTCTAATTAATCATCATACTTCTGTAACCTTTCTTCTACTTACCCATATACTTATCCTACCATTTTTACTTCTCTTTAGTAGGGTGCATTTGAGCTAGAAAACCCTTATCAAACATTTTTCTTTCTTTTTTACAATAGTAAACTAACTAAATCTAACCTTCTTACACCCAAGGGTTCAGATTAAACATTTGAGCTCCTTTTATTTACTCTACCTATCTACTTATCTGCCAAGGTTACATTGTTTGACTAGATTTTCATTCTCTATCTATAGACATGAAATTGAAAACATGAAATAGTCAAGTTTAAACATTTTGAACATCATGGATTGTGGCAAGGATTACAAGTTGCACACAATCATTTATTTTGCACGAAAAATAAATAGTAGTGGCATTTTGGCTTGCTCACTTTCATTGTCCTTTTCCTTTTCTTGGGGTTCATATTTTTCATCTTTTTTTGACCTTTTTATTCTTTTTGTCATTTGATTATTCTTTTAGGATATACCCTCTTTACATTTTTTAAGTTTTCAATATGGAAAACATTTGCAGAAAGAAAAGGTATGTACATATTACAAGTTTTAATCTTATTCATTCAAAAATTATGACTCTTATTGGTATAGGAACCTAACAGTGGCTCCACTTGGGGATGGCATTTTTTGGTTAAATGTCAAGAAGTTTGTAGATCAATGGCCTTATAAATTGCTGTGATATTTCCTTGCAACCTTTCCCTTTTATGCTTCTACATTATTACTAATTATGACAGTAAAACTTTTAAAGCTTAGGGACTTCTCTTTGGGCTTCAACTTCAAAAATCACCATCCAATCAACTCTAGACTTTTGAAAGTAAAGTATGTACAAATGATCAGTGAAATCAATAACTAGGTTCAATATAGTGTTTGAGCATTCAACCATTAATTGGTCCTCCTCCTACTTCTGTTCCATCCATTTCTCTGAGGAAGAAAGAATTATTACCTCTGAAAGCATAAATAATATATGGGCCTTTCCATAGGAAATCAAATTTCCCATGTTTACCTTTATCTTCTCTCCTTGAATCCCATTTTAAAACTTTGTCTCCTAGGTAAAAATCTTCAGCCTTGGTCCTTATATCAAAAGTTTTCTTGATCCTTTCCTGCACCCCCTGAGATCTGATGTACACTTCTTCCTTGGTTTGCTGCAAGCGAATTGTTTGATTGATTCTTCTTTGGATGTCATTTGGTTCAACCTGCAATTCTTGGAGCAAATTCATTACTGGTGTTCCCAATGAAGATGGGAAAACAACTTCCATTCCATAAACTAATTGATAGGGAGAAGTACCAATTGATTTCTTAGTGGTTAGCCTGTCTGCCCACAAGGAATTTACTAGCTTTTTGTTCCATGTTTTCTTGTTATCCTCTAACAATTTTTTTATGATATTTACCAGACTTTTGTTTGAGGATTATGCTAGTTCATTTCCTTGGTGGTAATAAGCTGTGGAATGGCCCAGAGTTATATGATACTTACTATAGAAGTCTATCATTTTTCTAGATTTGAAAGCTGCTGCATTATCAATGATGATTTTGGTTGGGCACCCAAATCTAGATAGGATGTTGGCCTCAAGGAAGGTTATTATAACAGTGTCAGTGGCTTGCCTTGATGGTATGGATTCTATCCATTTGGTAAAATAATCTGTAGCAGTGAGGATCCATTTGTGTTGGGCAGAGGAAGGTGAGTGGATTTCACCAATGAAGTCAAGACCCCATTGTTGAAAAGGTGCTTCAATAGAGATTGGTTTTAGGGGTAGGGGTAAAAGCTTTTTCTTTCCTTCAAAAATTTGACATTTATGACAGGAGGTTACATATTTCTTTACATCAGAAAAAAAAAGTAGGCCAATAGAAACTAGCTTTAAGAATTTTTTCAGCAATGGTTTTCTAGTGAAGATGTCCTCCACAGTCACCTGCATGAAACTCTTGTAACACTTTGTCAGATTCTTCTTTTAATAAAAAATTGAGAAGAATACCCTCATGATTCCTCCAAAACAAAGCATTATCTACTATACAAAATTTTAAGGATTTCATTTTTAAAAACCTCCTTTTGGTCCTGGATAATTGGGGAGGAGGTTGTAGATTTAGTAAAACATATATGATGTCAGCATACCATGGTGATTCAATAAAGGCTTGGCTGATTGGTGGAGTCGCCATCTCCTCTCCATTATCCATTTCTTAAATAAAATTTATATCTAAGGCCTGACAGTTCGATTCAGCCATGAGCTTGGCTAAACCTTGGCCTTTTATTAACTTTGTTGGTTTGATTTCTAGGTCATATTCTAATATAGTAGTGATCCATTTGCCTCTATTTCCATCTAGACCATCCTGAGTTACGATATCCTTGACTAATGAATTAGGGACATAGGCTATTATATGAGAATATAAAATGTAAACTCTGAAATCTTTGATAGCTTTGACCAAAGAAAAGGTTTGCTTTTCCATTATGTTGTATTTTAAGGGGGAATCTCTTAGGGCTTTGCTAAAAAGGGCAATAGGTTGTTCATAACCCCTATCATTTTTCTACAGTAGAACTGCAGCAATTGTATTTTCTGAAGCAAAGGAAAATAAAATGAAATGTCTGTCAAATTTTGGACTAATAAAAGTTAGTGTTTTAGTTAACGCTAGCTTAATGACTTCAAAGGATTTCTTAGCCTCAACGGTCCCTTTTATGGTCAAATCTTTTTTCAACATATTGTTCAATGATCTAATTAATTCTGCGAAGTTAGAAATAAATCTCCTAAGAAAGTTAATTTTCCCTAAAAAGGCTTAATGCTCCTAGGATGTTGTATCTATAAGATGGCTTCTATTCTTGCAAGATATATTCGGATACCATCTTTTGAGATTATATGGCCTAATAACTTTCCCTCTTCTAACCCAAATAAAGATTTCTTGGGATTTAAAGAAATTCCATACTTCCTGCATTTGATGAAAACCCACCTTAGATGATCTAAGTGCTGATTATCAGATTTTGAGAATACAGTGATGTCATCTAAATATATTACTAGGAAGTCATGAATTTCCTTGGAAAAAGCTATATCCATGGCTGTTTGGAAAGTGGCCCTTGCATTCATCAATCCAAAAGGAATCTTCACATACATGAATGTGCCCCAAGGAGTAGTAAACGCAGTTTTGGCCTGGTCATCTGGATGAAATAAAATTTGATTGTAACCAGAAAACCCATCTAATAATGAGATTATGGTTGACCCAACTACCCTTTGTAAGATATGATCCATTTTAGGGAGAGGGTAATTGTCTTTGAGTGAAACTTTATTAAGATTCCTGAGATCAACACAAAGTCTGATCTCACCAGTTTTCTTCCTTGTTGGCACTAAATTTGAAACCCAATCAGAGAATCTGATCGGTGCTATTATCTTGGCCTCATACATCCTTTATATTTCCTTTTCAATAGAAGGCAATAGGATGGGATTAATCCTCCTAAGCTTTTGTCTGAAAGGTTTCTGGTTTTATTTTATGGGGATGGTGTGTTGTATGATGCTAGTGTCATAGGACTTGAGGTCCTCATAACTCCAAGTAAAGACATCTTGGAATTCCTTTAATAGTTCAAGGTATTTCACTTTTTCGGTAGGAGGTAATGACTTTGAAAGTTTGATTAATTTTGGATTTTCCTTAGTGCCTATATTACATTCCTCAATATTAGATTTTAAGGGTTCCATCTTTGGTTTTCTAGGGACATCATTTGAGTCAAACAAGTCTTCCAAAGGGGTTAATCCTTTGGGTAAAAAGTTGTCTTTGAGATTAATGACTTCAGAGTCCTCGTCAATTGTTTCATCAACCTCAACTTGCTTTAGGTTTTCTACATCTAATTTTTCAAATTTAGTGGGATGAAATATATCTATCTTTTCATCTTCTATTTCATTAATTTCTATTTCATATTTAAAATTAGGATCTAATGTTATGTCAGTATCTATATTACTATTTACAAATTCTTCTTCTAAGGTTAAAAATTGTTTATCTGTTATCATTAGCAAATACTTGCCAGTTTTTCAAGTTATCTGGGATAGCAGGTCTATGCCTGACCTCAGCAGTGTACTGACGATTAGGTTGAAAAGGTAACTTACAAGTGCTGGAAAACATTGCTAAACTATGAGCCTGCATATTATGTTTCCTTGGGATGACTACAAGCTTAGTTTCTAGGAAGGTATTCATTATTTCTATAATTTTCCCTCTATAAAAACTTAATCAAGGATCTTTGGTCATATATACAGCAGTGATTTGTTTTATAACTAACTCAGAGTCTCCCAAGATAGAAAATCTTTTGGCTCCTAAATTCCTAACTAGTTTGAGACCTAAAATGAGGGCTTCATACTTAGCCATGTTGTTAGTGCATTTAAAATTTAGTATGTAAGCATGGCCTTCTGAGTGATCATTCTCTAGATTGTATATTCACACTCATGCTCTTGCTCCTAACTTATTCACTAATCCATCAAATTCAAGGTGCCATAATATATAATGTTCATAATTTTCACTATCAGGGGGAACAAAATTTTCATTTTTTGCTGCATTTTGATTATCTTGTTTATTGGAAATCTCTTGAGTTTGGATAGTTTCATTTTTAGCTATAACTGCAATTTCTTTTGGTTTTGAAATAATACTGTTTGAAGTTGTTCGTTGTGTTTGTTCAACATTATACAAAATAAAAGAATCAATGTTTGAATGCATGGAGTAGATAGGAAAGTTTTGAGGCCTATCCTGGCTACTCACCACATATTTCATTAGGGTTTCTCTATACAACTTTTTAGGTTGTCCAAAAATAGAGATTGTGGCATATGACATGTCAAGTTGTAAAGATCCTTGGAGTTTAGCCCCCCATGATCTAGACAATAGCATGCCATATTTAGGTGGGATGTCAGCGACTACTATATCCATGAGAATGCTCTTAGCAGGATATTGTACTAAGGTAACACACAGGTCTTTGATTAACCCTAGACACTTTACTTGACTTGAGTCAAATGAAAATAAGTCCTTGTAAGGTCTTGTTATGTCTAAGTTTAATTTTTCCATAATTGATTTGGGCATTAAATTGTGTGAGGCCCCAGAATCTAACAATGATTATGTGAGATTTTATCATTAATGCTAAGGCTAATATAAAAGAGTGGTATCCCTCCTTCTAATGGTTTTCCATTAACATCAGGATCAAATATAAGCTCTGTCTGATCATCAAACAAGTTGACAAAATTTTTATTCCCAACAATCCTTAAGGTTTGGTTTATTTGAGACTTATAGGTTCACTTCTAATCAGCTCTGTTAAGGGAACTGAAATTTTCAGTTTAGCTACATCTGCTGTTGGGTGTTGAGTATGATTATCTTCTGTATTCAAAGGTTTCAGGCGGATGTATACCCCAGGAAGATTGTACACCCCTCCATGTGGGGGGGACTTGTCCCCCTGGGAGGGTCCGAGGGGGCTCATCCCCCCCGGTTGGGGACCGCTTGGTTTGGGGGAAGCGCCCTCGAAGCTAAAAGAAGATGTAAAATTGCCTTGTAAAAGTATAGTAATTTCTAGTCAATCTGGGCCGCTCATCAGGTGGATGATCTGACGGTAGAAGTTATGTTTAATTTAGGGTTTTTTTGCCCTAGAAGGCAACCCCTCACTATATATGAGGGAATTTTATTGCGTCTATGTAGATCTATATCCTGAGTGAGGAAGAGAGAGGAGATTGAGAGCGAAGAGGGAATTACAGTGGATTTGTTGTAGGTTGTATCTCTTCAGTTTGTTGGATAATATAAAAAATAAGGACTGGTTGTTTCTCCATGGACATAGCCCAAACTTGGTGAACCATGTATATTTATGTCTCTCTTGTTTTATGTGTTTTCTGTGTTTATATTTCTGTAATATTTTATGTGTTCCATTGCTCTATAATATATAATTTTCTAACAACTGGTATCAGAGCCAAAGATCTATTTGGCTAATAAACTCGCAGGAGAGAAGGGTTCCTGGCTCGAGTGGGAGTAATGGAAGAAGACGGTAGGTTTAGGGTTGAAAAATTAAATGGTCAAAACTACCAACTGTGGAAGATGTAGATGGAATATTCTCTGTATCAGAGAGATCTATACCTACCATTGAGCGGAAAGGCAAAGAAGTTGATGAGTATGACAGACACAGAATGGAATATTCTCGACAGAAAGACACTTGGAACAATACGGCTGCGTCTAGCGGCGTCAGTAGCGTTTAACATTTCAAAGGAAATGACAACAGAGGGTTTAATGTTGACATTGACCAAACTATATGAAAAACCCTCGGCCTTAAATACATTATTTCTTATGAAGTGTTTATTTAATATGAAGATGTTAAAAGGTGGATTTGTTGCTGATCATTTAAATGATTTTAATATAGTTACAAGTCAGTTAAGTTCTGTAGGGGTAAATTTTGATGATGAAGTTAGGGCTCTTTTATTTCTGTGCTCATTACCAGAAAGCTGGAATGGTTTAGTTATGGCCATTAGTAACTCTGTCTTTGGATCTAGTACTTTAAAGTTTGATGATGTTTTCGATGCAATCCTTAGCGAGGAAATGCGAAAAATGAAAAGAGGAAGGAGCCCAGGATATCGCAGTAAGTCAAGAAAAGCTAGATCCAAGTCTATATCAGGGATAGTGTGCTGGAAATGTGGGAAGAAAAGACACCTAAAGAAAGACTGCCAGTCTCAGAAGGGAAAAGAAGGAGATGCACAGCATGAAACTAAGCATGAAGTGAATGTAACAGGTGATGTGTTGCAAGATACTTTGATTCTTTCATTAGAAATATTATTGATGCCTGGAAGGTAGATTCAGGGGCATCATTCCATGCCACACCTGATAGGAAAAATTTTCATGATTATGTTCAAGGAGATTTTGGACAGGTTCGATTGGGTGATGATAAGCCTTGTAATATCGTTGGAATGGGTACAATTTTAATAAAACAACAAAATGGAAATCAATGGCTATTGAAGGAGGTATGGCATGTTCCAGATTTGAAGAAAAATTTGATTTCAACAGGGCAGTTGGAAGGTGAAGGTTGCATAACTACTTTCACAGATAAAACCTGGAAGGTCACTAAAGGATCCCTGGTAATAGAAAAAGGAGGAAAGGTTGGTACATTGTATTTATACAATGGTATTTCTAATTCCGTTAATGCTTTAACCTCTACAGGAGAAGATATGACATTTTGGCATCATAGTCTCGGGCACATGAGTGAGAAGGGGATGAAGATTCTTCACTCAAGACATTTGTTGCCAGGTTTGAAGCATGTTGATTTAAAATTCTGTGAGAATTGTGTTTATGGAAAACAGAAGAGAGTCAGATTCCTTAGAGTTGGGAAAGAAATAAAGATAAAAAAATTAGAGCTTGTGCATACAGATGTATGGGGACCTACTCAGGTATCATCTCTTGGTGGCTCTCATTATTATGTTACTTTTATTGATGATGCAACTAGAAAAACCTGGATTTATTGTATTTGAAATAAATCTGATGTATTTTATACTTTCAAGAAATGGAAAGCTTTGGTTGAAAATGAGACAGGAAAAAGGTTGAAGTGTCTCAAATTAGACAATGGAGGTGAATATTGCAGCAAAGAGTTTGATAGGTACTATTCAGAGAATGGAATTCATGGAGAGAAGACAGTTCCAGGAACACCACAATAAAATGGTGTGTCAGAAAGGATGAACAAGATAGTGATGGAACGTGCAAGGTGCATGAGATTGCATGTAGGATTGCCTTTACAATTTTGGGCAGATGCTATAGACACTACTGTTTATCTAATAATTAGAGGGCCTTCAAGTTCCTTGGATGGTGGTATTCCAGAGGATGCATGGACAGGTAAAAAGTAAACTTCTCTTTTTAAAAGAACTTTGGTTGTGAAGCCTTCATCCACATTAATAAAGAAAATAGAACAAATCTTGAGGCAAAATCAAAGAAATGTATCTTTATTGGATATGGTGTTAATGATTTTGGTTATCACTTTTGTGATTATGAAAAACAAAAAATCATTAGGAGCAGAGATGTTATATTCAATGAAAAAGTTTTATATAAGGATCAGCTACAGGAAAAGAAATAGGAAAAAGAAAACAGAGAATACACAGTGCTTGACGATATCAGAGGAAAAGTGATGGTGCCTGAAAATCATAATGATCAATAGCCAGAACAACAACCAAAACAACAAAAATCATTTCAAACACCTGAAAGTGGTGTTAGAAGATCTACCAGGATAAGTAGACCCCCTGAACAATACTCTCCTTCATTATATTATGTGTTGTTGACTGATTCTAGTGAACCAGAATGTTATGAAGAAGCAGTGCAGGTAGAAACCATGAAGAAGTGGGAGCAAGCCATGAATGAAGAAATGGACTCCTTAACACATAACCAGACTTGGGACTTAGTCAGGTTGCCTGCAGGTAAGACATCATTATATAATAAATGGGTTTACAAGTTGAAGGAAGAAGATGGAGGTAGAAAAAGGTACAAAGCTAGACTTGTGGTGAAGGGGTTTGCACAGAAGAAAGGTATTGATTTTGATGGAATTTTTTCTCTTGTTGTTAAAATGACTTCAATCAGAACTATTTTAAGTCTAGTAGTAGTTGAAGATTTGCATCTTGAGCAGTTAAATGTAAAGACAACTTTTCTCCATGGGGATTTGGAGGAAGAGATATATATGCAGTAGCCACAAGGATATGAGGTAAAAGGGAAGGAGAAACTAGTGTGTAGGTTGAAGAAGAGCTTGTATGGCTTAAAACAAGCTCTAAGGCAGTGGTATCTAAAATTTGACAATTTTATGTCTGAACAAGGTTATACTAGATGTCACTCTGAACATTGTGTTTATCTGAAAAAGCAAAATGATGGTAGCTATATTATATCGTTATTGTATGTAGATGACATGCTTGTTTCAGGTTCTAACATGCAAGAAATAAATGTCCTCAAAAGAAAATTGGCAAACTCATTTGCAATGAAGGATTTGGGTGCTACAAAACAAATCCTTGGTATGAGAACAACTAGAGACAGGAAGAATCGCAAATTAACATTGTCTCAAAATGAGTACATACAAAAGGTGTTGAAAAGATTTAATATACAAAATGAAAAACCAGTTAGTACACCTTTTGCTAGCCATTTCAAACTTAGTAAGGAGATGTGCCCAAAGACCCAAGAAGACATGGATTATATGTCTAAAGTTCCATATGCATCAACAGTTGGAAGCTTAATGTATGCAACGATCTGCACACGGCCTGATATTACACATGTTGTGGGAGTTGTAAGCAGGTACATGAACAATCCCAGAAAAGAACATTGGATGGTGGTGAAGTGGATTCTTAGGTATTTGAGAGGTACCACAAATCAAGCATTATGCTTTGGTGGTTCAAAAATTTATTTACAGGGATATGTTGATGCATATATGGTGGGTGTTAGAGATAATAGGAGGAGCACAACAGGGTATGTGTTTACTATAGGTGGAACAGCTATCAGTTGGGTCTCAAAACTGCAAAGTTTTGTTGCACTCTTAACAGCACAAGCAGAGTATGTTGCTGCTACAGAGGCTAGTAAAGAAATGATTTGGTTACAAAGGTTTCTTGATGAATTGGGTAAGAAGCAGGAGTTGGGCAGGTTATACAGTGATAGCCAGAGTGCCATACCTCTTGCAAAGAACTTTGCATTTCATTCCAAGACTAAGCATATACAACTCAAGTACCATTTCATACGGTCAGCATTAGAAGATTGACAGTTGAAGCTGGAAAAGATACACACTAGCCATAATCCTACAGATATGTTAACAAAAGTTGTAACTAGGGAGAAACTAAGAATCTGATCAGTTTCAGTTGGTATTCAAGTATGATGAAGAAGATGAGAAACCCCCAGGTCCAAAGTGGAGTCATTGTCTAGCAAATGAAGTAGCGGTGGAGTTGCTATAATTAGTCTCCAAGTGGGAGATTGTTGGGTGTGGAGCCTGATTATCTTCTGTATTGAAACGTTTCAGCTGGATGTATACCCCAGGAATATTGTACACCCCTCCACGTGGGGGGGTGATGGGGGGACTTTTTCCCCTCGCGGGGTTCTTGGGGGGCTAATCCCCCTGATTGGGGGGTCCGGGGGCCAGCGGTCCCTCGAAGCTAAAAACAGATGTAAAATTGGCTTGTAAAAGTATAGTAATTTCTAGTCAATCTAGGGCGTTCATCAGGCGGATGATCTGATAGTAGAAGTTATGTTTAATTTAAGGTTTTTTTCCTTAGAAGGCAACCCCTCACTATATATGAGGGAATTGTATTACGTCTATGTAGATCTATATTATGAGTGAGGAAGAGAGAGGAAATTGAGAGCGAAGAGGGAATTACAATGGATCTACTGTAGGTTGTATCTCTTCAGTTTGCTAGATAATATAAAAATCAAGGACTCGTTGTTTCTCTGTGGATGTAGCCCAAACTAGGTGAAGCACATATATCTATGTCTCTCTTGTTTTATTCGTTTTTTGTGTTTATATTTCTGCAATATTTTATGTGTTCCATTGCTCTGTAATATATAATTTTCTAACATCTGCTCCCAAATTGAAATGAAAAGGGGCTTTTTCTATTTGAGTGCTTTGAATTCTCATAGTACGAATTTGGGTAGGTTGCTCTTCTCTTTCTGTATTTGAGTTCCTTTTCTGTGGATTTTCTAATATGGTGTTTGGATATTTTTCCATTGTCTCTCTGGAGGGGATTGAAGTGGATGGTTGATCATTAGGGGGTTGGTCATGGGTTATATCTACAATGGTAGGACCAGGAGGGTTCGGATTTGGTCTAGGGAGGATTTGGAGAGTTTTAGTAATGGGAGCTGTTTTGATTTTCTTGGGTTGATTTGGCACTGTTTTCTTGGTCTGATTAGGAGTATTAGAATTATTTTTACTCCTTAAGCTGTATTGTTTGTGTACTTCAAAGATGGCAGAATCATATCCTTGTTTATAATCAAATGATTCTCAACATTAGGTTTGTAATTGCTGCAGCATATGCAGTTCCTGCTCATCTTCGGTCAAGAAAACAATTTCCTCATCATCTAATCCCATAAAGTTAATGTGTGTGTCTTGTTCAGGGTCATCTGAAGGGGATGTTTCAGCATATTTTTCTCGAAAGGGAGGCCTAATATTCTAGTCAGGTCCATTCTTTCTAGTATTTTGATTCTAATTCTTTCTAAAGTTTGGGTTTCTCACTGGAGGTGCCTGTTGATTATCCCATTAAGGCTTCCTTTCAATGTTCTCTATCCTATCCATCAGTTTTTCCATACCCTTGGTTAGGAAATATATTTTAAGGTCAGAGGGTGAGGCTTCATCTTTTGCAAATCCTCTCTTTTCATTCCTAACCCTAGCTCGTTTTTCTATCAAATTGGCTTCTACACTAACTGCTACACTTTGCATGTCTTCTAAAGTTGGGGGATTTCTCTCTCTGAGTTGGAATGCCATATCAGTATCAAACCCATCAGGAAATTTTATTAATGCTAAGTCAGGTGGGGGTCTAAGATTGACTGGTATTGCATTGTATATATTGTTAAATCTGGTGCAATAATCCTAGACTGTTTCATTTGGTCCTCTTTTAATATTTTCGTACTTTGAAAGGATCTGCAAAGGGTTCCTTTCCTTTCCCACCTATTTAAAAATTGCTGATAAAATATATCTAGACTATCTATGCTATTAGCAGGTAAAGCTCTAAACCATTTCCTAACATCACCAGCTAGAGTCTGAGCAAAAAGTCTCATTTGAACATCTCCAATATCAATTTCATGCAATTCAAAGTAGTCTGTCATTTTATTTACATGATGTTGTGCTATATAATGTCCTATGCCATCAAATTGGACAATTATGTTTTGGTATTATTGTGGCATGGCACCAAGTGGGGGAAGTAACACAAGAGGAGCATATATATTTGTCATGGCTCTAAGTTGGGCGGGGCTAAGATGTGGGATTGAGGTACTTGGAGATGATATAATAGTTGTTGGAGAATTGGGAGTAATAGGTAATTGATGGGTAATGGTAGGTCGGTAGGGAAGTGAAGGTATAAATGGAGATGGGGAATGAACTTAAGAGGTTGAAGGAAATAATGGTGAACTAAGGGTAGTGGACACTGGTTCAGAAAGCTCAGGGATCTTAGCAGTAATAAGGGATGATTGAGGGGAATTTAGAATATACTCATCAATTGACTGATTTTCCTTTTGGACTTCAAGGTCTGCAATAAACTCTGGATCTAGAACTATGTCATCAAGTGCACTTTCAGACCTGGTTCTAAATAGGGAAAGGTCAAAAAATAGATCAGAGGGAAGGTCTTCTAAAAACAACCACTCATCAGGGCATGAATCTGCTTTGATTGAAGGTGTTGGATTGACTAAACTTTCTTGTCTTTTGGGTCTTCTCAAAATCAGGCTGGGATAATCCACTACTGGGGTAGGGTTTGGATCTGGATTGGCCCTAGTATAGTGAGTCCTCCTTGAAGCCAAAATTTCAAGCTTTTCTAATTACCTTTTTTTTTGAGAAATTTTGTAAACAACTTATAATAAATGCTTCAAGAGGCTTGAAACAAAGATTCACAATTTTCTTAAAGGTTTATTAAGACTGAGGATTTGAATTCCCCAGTATGGTTGCCACTATGTTACCACTCAGAATTATCCTTAGAAGTTAACAGAAGAAGGAAGCATCCGAGGTAAACAAAAACCAATATTTTAGGCTTAGGCTCTAGCCAACCTAAGTCTGGAGAGGGCTCTCTCTTTATAATTTAGCTTTGTTTTTATGGGATTTTAGGCTAGTTCTTAGTGTTTTTTGGGGTTTTGGTTTTGAATTGAAGTTTGGGTGGTGTAATTCTTGAAGTAGATGGATAGAGCTAGGTCTTCAAGCCATTGGGCTATGAAGTCAACAAATGAATAACATAACTGGATCAGATCCTTAAAGGGAATGTTTACAGGGTAGGCTAGCAAAACAAAATGAAAATCTTTAGGCCTAATGGGTGACGTAATTCTAACCAGGGTGAAAGGGCACTTAAGAATCCTTGGACCGGGATCAAAATGAAGGATAGACGATGATCATGAATAAAGGGAAATTAAGAATCCTTTGCTATAGACCAGAGAAGAAACTACGAAAGCTAAGGAGCAATTAAGAATTCCCTAGCTAAGATAGTTTAGGAGAAAACATTCAGAATGTAAAACAATCAAGACAGAGTGCATTCAAGAAATTTCTAAAATATCATTCCTTGTTATACATTTGGATTTTAGAGATACAAATAAAATTATGGAAAAAAATAAGGAAAAACAACATTGAACATGAGAGAATACTTATTTGTATTTCTCTTTACACAAGAATCCTGTAAAATATCTGATTTTTATTCCTTGGTCCAACAAGCCAATCCAGTCATTAGTACAATAGAACTTTGATTTGAGAGAAAAAGTCTATAAAAATGTATTGGATTCCACCCTCCATACTTCGAAATGTGAAGTATTTATACAAAATTGTTTACAAAATATCTCAAAACAACTTGAGACTTAATCTAGGGAATAAGAATATCTTCTTGCATGAAGATAGAGATAGATGTTAAACTACTTCATTTTGTCCCTTTTATTGTGGTGTTGCTAGTTGTTTCAGTTAAGTTGGAGCCCTCTAAGCTAATTGATATTTGTAGAATTTCTACACTGGAATCTTCTTTACTTTTTATCTTTCAACTGATAGTCTTTGACCCTGCTGTTATGCTTTTACCTTTTTCACCTGGCTGCCTTCATTTACTGTGTAGTAACTTTCTAATGTAAATTTATTATAGTAAATCTGTCATATTTTGCCACCATTCTACATTAGCCAGTTTTTCATTCATCATCCTTCTGTAGATTTCATCTGCCTCTGTGTACTTTGAAAATTTTGGCTTAGTGAGGAACAAGCGTTTCACCTCATGCTCCAGGAAAATCAAAATTTCAAATGTATCATATAACAATTTTCCTATTGGCAAAGCTTTAATAGCTGAAGAGCTAGCTTGTTCCTTGGACAACTTCTTGAATCCCTCACTATAGTCAAGCTAAGGCATGAGTTTGTCATTTATGACCATAGGACTGGGAAGACCCTTCTCCCTTAAAATCTGAAACTTAGCCATGAATCTGTCAATGGCTATGTGCATGTTATGGAATTTCTCTTCTTGGTTAAGCATAAGGTTTCTTTTGGAAAGAACCTTCCTAATATCCGGAATGGCTTTAGTCTTATCTTCTATATTAAGCTCATGGAGGTCATATCTATTCTTGTTGTTTTTGAAATGGATGAGTCGATTAGCATCCTCTGGTTTATTCCCCAGTTCTTCCCTTACTTTTTGAATGGCTTCAGTGGCTACCTTCACCAATTCTGTCTGCTCAAATATAACTTGAATTAATGGCCAAATATCATTGGCAGAGTCAATGATATTTTCCCAGAGCATTTCTTTGGTTTGCCCTAGTGGATTTTGTATTGTTAAATCCTTCTCTAGGATTTTGAGTCTATTACACATTCTTAGTGCTTTTTGTGTTTCTTCCTTTTGCTGGAGTTGAAAAAGTCTACAATGAGTCTCCAGACTTGCTATACTTTCCTTTAATCTCTTCATTTTTGTAGCCTGGATAGACATCTCTTCCATGGATTTTACTAACTTTGCTACTTTCTCTCCCTTTGTACCTGTTGCTACTATAGGTTCTGCTGTTACTGGCAGTGCTGTGGCAGGTGGAGCTGTGGGTGCCAATGATGCTGCCAGTGTGGATGGAACTGCTGTAGATATTGTCGGGATGATAGTTCTAGAAGTTGTGGCCAAGTCACTTTGCTTCGACTGAATTAAAGTGTCAAATTCATTCTCTATCTCCTTGAGTTGATCGTTTAGCTTCAGGACCATGTCCATGAGCTCTTCATGTCCTTGATGTGCTTCTAGGACTTCTTATGTCTGTGGGTGATGCAACTAGGGTATCTTTAGCTACTTCATGAGTGTAGCTATGTCATCATTTTTCTTCTTAATCAGCTGCTCTGCAGCTTTTACATCTTTGGTGTCGTGCCCCAATTCAATCACTAATTCCTCTAAGCACTTGATTCTATTATCTTTAGGGAGTTTCATAATTGGTGGGCATCAATGGCCTTCCCTGTTAATGTGGAGTATATCATCTCCCTTGTTTGCTTGTGCAGTTCAATCTGGCCAGTGGGATGAATATCCCTTGCCATTAATTCAAAGTCCACTTTCTTAAAATTTGATGTTGTCCTTGGCTACTGAGTGGTTGGCTTGATGAAATTCATCTGCATTTTCCCCTCTTTGACATCAAAGGCTAACATTAGCCTTGTTTGATTAGTTGGGGACATCTTCAGATACTGTGCATATGTTTGGGCCTTAAGCCTCTCATTCCTAGCCTTGATTTCTTTGTATCTCTCCTTAATGTCTTGATCTTTATCTGCAGGCATCTTGAAAGAACATAGCTCCATACTTTGCCTTTCCAACATCTGAGTTTGTGATGTGGAAGGCTCTGGCATGCCTCCAAATGGAGTAGCAGGCCTACTCTTATTTCCTTCTGCCCTAGTGACCTCTGTTGCTTCCTTTGTGTATTCCTGTTCAAAGACATGATTCACTCTCTATCTCTTAGCTTGGCTTGTTTCTGCATAAGCTTGTGAAGTTGCTCTTGTTGAAGTGGTGGCCCCTTCCCTATTTCTCTTTAGTTTTTTCTCCTCATTTAGAGGAGTCTGTACAACTGGGGGGGTGCTCATGGTTGTCTTTGGTCTATTTGATTTCTTTTGTATGTCTAATTGGTCTGGCACCTTTGATTTCACTAGTACCTCTGATGGTTCTATCCTGGTTGACTGATCTAGCCTATCTGATTGTTCTAGCCTATCTGACTGTTTTGGCACCTGCAGGAAAGAATCCTCATCAAGTTGTTTTTCAAGATCAATTAATGTGTTTTACACAGCAACTTCAGTATTATCCCTTCCTCTAAAGTGTTTTCCACCCATTGCAATTGGTTGGCATAATTTTCTATCTCAGGGATGCTGTGGTGGATATAGGGATCCATCTTGTTCTTCTGCCTTCTTTTGTAGATGAAATCCAAGGGATCATATCTCCATATGAAGCTCTGTTTTAGTCTTAATCTCTAAAGGATTAGGTCTGCCTCCTTTCTAGCTTCTCTGTTATTACAAATAAAGGGACCCAATTGGTCTTTGATCTTGAGCTAGGTTTTCTTTTTGACAAAGTTTACCTCATCTGAATTGATTATTTTCCTGTAGTACTCCAGGGAAAATAACCTCATTGGGAGGTATTTAGGTAGTTTGTATGGGGCCATCTCACAGCCATAAATCCTGATTTCAATGTGGTTTTGGTACAAGTACCAATCTCCCACCTGATGATTGATGTTTGGATGAAGGACTCTCCTAATTTCAGGATTGATTCTTGGTGGAGGGGTTCCAGTGAGCATGATCATCACAGGGTGGACAAAGAAATCAATGAATTCATTATATGAGTAAGGGGAGGGATGTTGATGAATCAATGGGGTCCAAAAGATAACTGACCTTGGTTGGCCCTTGGTGTCTAATTTTTGCAAGGTAAGTGGGAATTTGTCGAACTGGTAATAAAGGAAAAGTTGATACAAGACCGAGGAGTATTTGAAGACTCTCTCATTACTCATTTTGAGGAATTGTTCAAGCATCCTATCAGCTATGAACTAAGCATAGTCATATATGACAATAGGAGGCTATATTGGAGTGTATATGGACATGAAGGCTAGAATAATCTCATCACTATATTCATTGATGGTATAACCTAGGACCCTAGATATCATATCTACAATACTTCTGCCCCAAGAAGAAAATATAGCTGCTACATATGGAGGGGGTCTTTGGGGCTATAATTCTCTTCTAGGATGAAGGTTTGAATTATTTGGGCCAATATTACAGGGCTGAGCTTGGGAAATAATTCCAACAGGTCTCTAATGGAGAGGGGAGTCATGTTTTGGCTAGGCTGGAGTTGTAGCATCTCATTTATAGATTTCGTAGTCATAATGAAAAGAATGGCTTGTTTAGGGGACATGACTACTCTTTTACTGGGGACATAGTTGGCATGGAAATAATGTCAAATTTTTGGGAAAATGTGGACTTTGGGGAACTGGTACTTCGGCAAATTGGACTCCCACAGACCAATTTCATCAGCCTGGTTCAAGTATCTATCCCTACTTTGGCTGTATATTTTGAGCGGGCATTCATGGACAATGGTGTCCTTTATCTGGAAATCCCTATCATCCAGGGGTAGGTGGTCTAGGTGTAAGTGGGGTGTCGAGATGGGTCTCACATCCATGGTGATTGGGGCAACCATTCTCAGTTCTTGTGGATTTGAGAATGGTGGAGGTAATTTGCAGTGTTTTTAGGGCAATGGTGGTTTAGCACAGAGTAGGCTTAGGTTAGTTAAGATTCCTTAATTAATTCTAAACTCAACTAGGACTACTCAATCACTGGTTTTCTTTGAAATTGATAGGGTTTTTCAGGGAATTGTGACTTAAATACCTGCAAATGAGGTAAAAATGGCTCTGAACAGGGCAATTGGTAACTGAAAATGGTCGAAAGGGATCTGTGTAGCTTCAAAAGCAGGCTGGATGCTTTGCGACATCTTTGGAGTGCAACTGGATGTGGGTTGATGGCTTCAAATGTTTGTAGATGACACGCATGCACATAGAGGTTTACCACTAAAATTTCAGATAAAACAAATGATTTGGGGCTTTTTCTCTTTTATGCATGAAAAGTCAATTTTGGCAGGTACGGGGTGAACAGTGGACATTTTGTCGTGTAGCGAGCGGGTGGTAAATGGTTTCCATCACACCGCTCCTGGGTGTTTCATGGTATTGGGAGGAGGCCACCCGATTCCACTCATCGGTGGACATGTAGCATCAGGGGCTGGTGGCAAAACTGCTTTTTCGGGTGGGTATAGTTCGGCGGATGGGTTGGCCCGATATGGATAAGGGCTATCAGATGTGGAGGGAGGTGATCACATGATGATCAGGTGGGGAAATTGCATGGAGGGTAGTGGGGGGCCTGGTAGGCGCTTAAGTGTGGTGGTATCGGGGTTAATGATGGGTTAAGGCGGGATTAATGACTGAGGCTGGGATTTTAATATTTTGGAGGGATAAGGGGTAATACTATAGTTATAATTAAACTAATGGGTGGGTTTATTTTATAAATAGGAGTTAAATATCTACGGGATAACAGGTTTTCGGGAATTAATAAATAAAGTTAATAATTAATATGAATGGATGGAAAGGGACACACCGCATGAAGAAAATGTTTTTTTGTGATCTAAATGCTTATCACATATGAACATTAATACATAGGGTAATGTGTTTTTGTGGGGTTTTTAGGAAAAAGGGGTTTTCCATGGGGATGATTACTTTCCCTAGGCAATAGTGTTTTAGCCTTAGGAAAAGGGGTTTTATTAGGCAAATGAGGGGGGATGAAGGGAGATGAATTTTTACGTGGAGAATTTAGTACTTGATATCCATAAATCATTAAGCTGAGGGTTCAGTCCCTCCAAAAGTCAGAGAAATGCTCTGAGCCTCTTTGACTTAAAATTTTTAAGTACTTTGAAGTTTATTTATGGGAAATTAGTAAAGCAAAGGAGTAAAATGAATGGGGGAAGTTAATTAATTGACTTTGAAAATCATTTGCATGTTTGGTTGTTTATTGATATCTATAAATTTTATGATGAGAATGATAAATATGCTTTTGTCTAATCAATCATCATACTTTTGCAACCTTTCTTCTACTTACCCATCTACTCATCCTATCATTTTTACTGCTCTTTATTAGGGTGCATTTGAGCTATCAAACCCTTATCAAACATTTTTCCTTCTCTTTACAATAGTAAAATAACTAAATCTAACCTTCTTACATCCAAGGGCTCAGATTAAACAGTTGAGCTCCTTTTATTTACTCTACCTATCTACTTATCTGCCAAGGTTACACTGTTTGGATAGATTTTTATTCTCTATCTATAGACATGAAATTGAAAACATGAAATAGTCAAGTTTAAACATTTTGACCATCATGGATTGTGGCAAGGATTACAAGCTGCACACAATCATTTATTCTGCACAAAAAGTAAATAGTAGTGGCATTTTGGCTTGCTCACTTTCATGGTTATTTTCCTTTTCTTCGGGTTCATATTTTTCATCTTTTTGGACCTTTTTGTTCTTTTTGTCCTTTGATTATTCTTTTAGGATATACCCTCTTTACATTTTTTAATTTTTCAATATGAAAAACATTTTAAGAAAGCAAAGGTATGTACATATACTGCTGATAAAAGGGTGCCGCCCTTGGGATAATATATGAGATATGGGTCGTGATCTTATAGTAGTATTAACGGACGTTGGGTGGGGGTACCTCCCACCTTACAGGTCGAGTGCTTTCAAGATGAAAAGAAAGAAGCAATCCCCTATCACTACAACTTTCATTGAAGGTCGACTCCTTCCCCACCCAGCCAGAGAGAAGTGAGTTTAGCAGCTAAGCTCGCCTATCGTTTCTTTAGGGAGCAGTCACCAGGAATCTGGTTACAAGTTTTAATCTTAGTCATTCAAAAATTATGACTCCTATTGGTATAGGAACCTAACAGGTGAGAGAGTCATCTCACCTAGATGTGAGAACATGTGATGAGTAAAATTGATTTTTGAATCGCCTGAGTCAAAACATGCATATGAAAAGGAATTTGAGTAGGGGAGATAGCTAACATTCAAAAAGCAAGTGGACAAAAAAATAGATTTTTGGTGCTACAGGAGGAGAAAATAAAATTTGTGTTGAAAACCAATCTCTAGTGTTGATACTTATGATAACTAACTTTGCCTATTTGTGAGGGGTTCTCATTTAGAAATCAGTCAAGTTCTTCTGTAAAGGTTGTTGTAAGTGCTCCACTAGTAGTTAGATTTCCTAAATCCCATAATTAAGAGATTCCTTACCAATCAATGTTAGAGCCCTAGAGGGGATGTAGATTGTCTAAGGGGCTATGATAAGTAGAAATAAATATCATCCTTAGATTGTGAAATATGATGGGAAAGGGAGTTGGCTAGTAGGAATTATTATAGGGGTCGCATCACTCTTAATTTACTAGGTATTGGTCTCTTAGTTTTGACTATAGACATCCATAGGAGCAAGCTCACCTTTGTGGAATCATAATCCTAGATTAGGCGTAGCCTATTGTAGAGAAAATTAGTCCAAAAATAACTATGGTTGGATGGAATATTTGACATTTGTAGCTAGTTGTGTAAAACATTTATAAGGATAATATTCCAATCACTCTATTATTTAATATGTAAATGTTATTCTTGAATGTTATGTCCAATTTATGTTGTGTATGTTTAAATGTTGTTGTGCACGATTAATTCATCTACATTCTTGAATTTTAAAATCATGGACAATCACATGAGCCTATATGTCAGACAACATACATTCATTTATTTCAAATTGATATTAAAGTTGGATTTATGGTAACATGCCTTAGACTAAGGGTCTAGGTATGCCACTCATCGTCTTATTGGTATGTTGTCAAAACCTAGAAAATTTTCAAGTAGAATAATAAGTGTGATGAGGTTTAATGATATTTATCTCAAGCATCCATAAGTAAATGAAAAAAAAATTCCTAGAGAATAGAGAAAGTAAATCATAAATGAATCCCAAAGAAAAATTATTGGTTCTTATTTATTTGGCAATGGATTTTTTTATGGTTTTACAAAGAGATCATCAATTGAAGAGTGAATCCTTAAATTTGGCATGCATACAAATTAGAGGCTAGAAGAAACAACAAAATATGAAACTAACTAAAAAACTAGCATTTAATATCTAGAAAGGGATTCTTCATGGGATGTGAACTACTAGTGATGATGCTCCTTGGAGATCATGATCTAATGTGTCACATTAAGTCCTCCTATCTTAGATGGATATTTTCCCCACTTTCTTCTCAATTTAGTGATGGAGCTATGTATGTGAAATTGCTACTAGATAAGTTATCACTAAACTTTCCAACACTACTAAAAATGATATGATGAGCAAGGCTACAATGATGTGCACGAACATATGAATCAAACCTTACTCAATGTGAAAATGAAACAATTATTCTATGAAAAAAATGAAACACAGGTTGTTGTTGTAAGCTACCAAACACTACTAACATTATAGTTTTCCCATAAGAAAATTATAATATATAAAATGAAACAAAGATCTTATCCAATATGTAAAAACTCATTATGTCAAGCATCTCACTCTTACATCTCAAATATTTAAGCTATTAGAATATTTTGACTTCCAAAATGATCAACATGCATACTCTTGTGATATTTCAAAATGAAGAACAATTTTTATTTTCCACACCATTAAAAAAAGCAAACGTCTAGAAGAAAACAAATCTCAAAAATCTTCAAATAAATTTAAAACATATTTCTCAAAATTGAGTGCCTTCAAATATATCTATCCATCCCATAATTTCACACATATTTCTCAAAAGTGGGCACGTTGTTAAACATACTTTACCATGATCTTATTCCCACCAAAAAAAAGGCCATAAAAATAATTCTGCACGATAATGTCGATCTCCAATATCTTCGCTGGGAATATATGGAAACAGGTACAGGTCATTCAATCGATCTTTAGTATACATATCTTTTGTATCTTCATTCAATACCCATCCACATATAGAAACTTAGGTGAGGCATTGAGAAAACTAGAAGCACCCCTTAGTTCAGACCCATATGCAGATCTAGGTCCAGTTTTACTTACTTCAGGTCTAGATATATTTGCTTTCTAGTTACCCAGAACGATACACAGTTCAGATAGAAACACCTAGAAATAGATTGTGCGGCCAAGCCTCTTGTCTCTCTCCCGATACCTATCCCAAGGTCTTATAGATGTATATAAGACCGATTCTCATTCTTCGAATCGATTGAACTATGATGCCTTAGATGCAGATTTGTTCAACATTTTCACGCAGATTTGTTCCAGGTTTTCACAGGAGATGCGACAGTGATTCACCTACAATTAGGGTTTCATGGTTGAATTTCGATATGTTTAGGGATTGGCGGATGGAGGAGAATCTCTTCAATAGCTCACCCCACAAAACATTGATTTGTTTGATTCCTATTTTTCGTGAATAAATAGTGAAAGAAAGATTAGCAAAAGAGCAAGGAGAAGTGGATGACATTATAAACCTAAATTATGATCTCCTTATTTCTCTCTTATTTGATTTGATAGAGTAGAAACATAATTAATTTTGAATATTCTCATGACAAGAGGAGAGGAAAATATTAATGGAGATTTAGCACCATAAATCAAGATATTAATGTCATAGATGAATAATTGGAGGTGCTGGGATCGAATTCCATGATGAAAATCTAATATGGAGGCACCGTGATCGATTTCCATGATGCATATCTAATATGGAGGTGACGGGATCGATTTCCATGACGGAAATCTACTATGTCACTCATTCCTTCTACCCCACTACTTTGTTCATGCCCTTGGATGGACCAATTTTCGTAACATCCACACATTAGTGCCTCAAGGAGGAATAGCTTTTGTGTGGTAAGTTCATGAAATTCAAGGTATTTTATTTTTGAATTTACATTGATTCGATTCCTCTGTAGTAGCACAAATTTGTGTGTAATTAGTTTTTAGCAATAAAAATGGATTTTTACCTTGGAAGTTGCATGGTACCTTTAGAAAGGAAGTGAGCTACAGTAGGTGATAGTTGAATTATCCAATTCTCAGTGGTAAGGTTCAAGTTCCTGGGTCCAGGTTGAAATTGAAGGTGTAGGTCTCATTGGTCTACTAAGTTCATTCTACTAGGTTGAGGTTATCAAAGCTCATCACCTGGAGGGTGCGAGTACCCTGCTTCTGGTGTTCGATGTATCTCTATCAAGGTGTAAAGTGATCTATTGTGTTGTAGTTTAGCATAGACTCTTGCAATCATTCGAGCTAATGTCAAGCCCTAATGTCAGTGGTCATAAATCTCAATTTGCACTCAAATTTGGAACTCTCGTCATGGGGTGCTAGGACATCAATGTATGTTTGTTATACTATTCAATTTCTATATTTATATGTATCCCCATCCACCTCTCCTGCCCTTATATCCACTTATAACTCCGATGCTCAGAAAAGGGTAAACAAGATATTTTATTAGTTCATCTGCTTATAGGACTTCACTAGAATGGTATTTCCTACCTCTACCTTTGCTTCTATTTCTCTTGGATCAACTTCTTTCATTCGGTCAACAGGAGCTACTGCATTTGGAACCAGGTGAAGGGAAGATGGTACGACAACTTGATCTGCAACTCGTGGGACCGCCGCTCTAACAAAACTGGTATATTTATTTGGTGGCCACGAAAACCACTTCTACTGTCACTACCTCCTCTGCTTCTTTAAAAAATGCTATCTATGCCTTTAGTCTATGCCTTTGTCAATGCCTATGTGGGGTATCAATATCAATTTGCAAAAGGGCAACAGACTAGATCTAAATATCAATCTGGTTGTTAGATTTGTATATTAATGGCACTTTATAAAGCCCTTCTCCTACCTTCTAATTCCATATCATTTCTTTCCCTTTTGGAGTTCCAAACTATTTCTTTTTTAAATAAAAATATCCTTATATTTCATATTTCTGGGAATGAAATCAGAATATACTATGTTCAATCCTATACAAACTCAAGCCTCTCTTGTTCTCTGCATTGTCTACCCTAGTCAGAAGACTAAATCCACAATTTTAAGTCTTCTAGTACTGTCTTATATACAATTGTTCCATAAAAAAACATCAACCAGACATCTTTCTTATCCTCTGAATTTAAAACTCACAGTTATTACAATGGATTTGAAAAAACTCCACAAAAAACCATCATCTGGTACTGAAAGAACAGTTAAATACAAATTTATTTTTGTAGTTGAAATGAGGGTGCCTCCTCAAGTTAAGTTAAGAAACCCTCATGCAAGGGAAAAGCTTATTTAGACAAATTATCTACGTGTGTCTTGAATTCACGATATACATGTGAAAATGAAGTAATTTCAAAAGAGGATTATATCTCTTAAACAATCTTCATAATTGGGAGCAGACTGCAATTACCGATGTTTCATCTCCATAGACTTGAATTTTTTCCAGTCCTCTTTCCTCTACAATATTCAACAAAAGGAAAGGGGTACAGAATTTAGGTCAATTTTTTGAACCTTTGCCAACAACATACTTCATCTTAAGGTAGTTCATAGAGTCAAAACATCGCTTGCTCCACATATACCAGCGTTTCCTTGACTTTCTTCGTTGAATAAGCCTCCAAGTATTTCATGGTTAATACATGGAATTAATAAGATTCTAGGAAAAATCTATTTGAGAAGTACTTCATTATCATCTCAAGGAATTTTAACCTTGCATGCTACCTCAACAAATGTAACAACCAAATCTAGAAACATCATCTGATTTCGGTTCCACCAAATCTGATAAGAAAATAGGCAGTTCCCCACAACTCTTGTAAAATATACATATGTATTTCCCTTCTTAGTTCCTCTTCTGTTCATTATCCCAGGTGAACATTTTATTGGCTAGGGCTAACCACAAGAGAATTATGCATATTAAATCTCATGAAGAAATCTTGGAGGAGAATACTTTAAAAGAAAGAGCCAAAAGAATAAAAATATTATTCAACCTAACCACATTGGAATATGTGCAGAAATTCTATAAGGGAAGGATTTTCCATAAAAGATAGGAAGTACCTAATCTATTGGAAGGAAGAGGAAAACATAATGAAAGGAGAAATGCATAAAAAATAAATTTGGTGCTAAAAAATCTGAAAAAGGACATTGAAATGTATGACCCAAGGTTCACTAGAGAAAGTGGGAGAGGTGGGGGAAGGGAGGTATTCTCTCAACCATGAGTCGTTGGGTGAGATTGATTTGATCCAATATTCTTCTGATTGAAATATGCAAGGAGGCTACTAGTGCTTGGGGAACACTAAGTTTATTGTGGATTCTTTGGGTTGATCACATTAGTTCTTGTTAAAGTTGTAGCACTCTTGAACATTAAAGATAAGATCCATTAATTTTTAAGTCATAATATATGGTGAATATGTGACCAATACAATGAAATATCATTATTGATGTTAGAGGTTATGTGGTTAGACTACCTAACATGTAGGGGTGCTATAAATAAGTTATATAGGATGAACGGTGTGTGTGTTGGAGATGTAAGGATGAAAATTTATCATCAAATAATTTATATTCTATGTGCATCATTGTCTTACATCTATATGTGTTCCTTGACCATATGGAACTGGATTTGGTTGAAGATTATTCCCTTGAGATTTTTTGTTTTTGTTTGGATCACTATTTTTTCTGATGATCGTGAGATTTTTTGTGACCTCTAGGAATTCCCTCTTAGTTCAAGTCCTACTTTTGCCTCTAAACTTCCATGATGGATTAATGTACTACTATGTTTGTTGTCATTAATGATTTTCCTCAAGAATTATATGCATTTCTGTAATAAATATCCAACTTACAAATGTTTTTTCATGTTTAGATAAATGCGTGATGGATTTGGCTAAACTGATAAAGAATCTTGGCACAGGAATGAAAGATATTTACACTGATGATTGACCTCATTAGCAGAGAGGAACACACTATAATAAAATATTGAAAAACTAAAAACTATATAGGATATACAAATATAGTTCATCATCCAACTATTTTTTTGGCATTGTTTCCATTTGTGTTAGAAATGAAGTGCCTTTTCCTATTTATTACTTGATGCAAAACCAAACTTGTATGTAGTTTTTTTTTTCCCTTCAACAATGGCCTCAATTCATTACCACATCTCTTCGTTGGTTTCTACTACTTATCACAGTTGAGGTAATCCATCTCAAGAATTTTAAAATCTCTCTAGTGATAGTATTTTAAACCAAGGCTTGAATTCCTTGTGTGTGGTGTCAAGGAATGAATATGCATTATGTAGGTCCATGTAAGAGATATGAAATGCATATCTTTGCAAATATGTTGGTTTGTTTGACAATTTACCATATCGTTAATGTTTTGGTAATTCTATGGAGAATTTTTTCCTTGCACTGTCAAGGTTCCTTATGCAATTTTGATGATGCAGTTGTTTAATGAAATATTTATAAATTTTGAAGTATCTCATAAATTTTTAATTCAATTGGAAAAACAACATTTAAGTTATAGCATAGAAGCACCACTTCAACTAAAAAATGGTAGCAAAATCATGTTCAAATGGGCATGCCATACACATAATGCAGTGGGGTTTCTATCAACTACTGAATGGCCACACATTTGTGATTTGTTAATGGCCTGCCATAATCTCCATGTAGAAATAGAGGACTTTTTTAAATAACTAAACACAAAGCTATTAGCTTCAAACATGCTTATTTGACTTATATATTATCTTACTAGTAACAAATGCTAGGTCCTAAGGATGACTTGTTTTAGAATGAGTGACTTTAGTTATCTACTAGTGGTTTGGGATTTTAGAAAGGTATGTGGTTTACGATTTATTTGAGACGATTTAAGAGCATCCATGAAGGAAAAAAGATAATTTTGGATTTAAAACTATTGCCAAATTTTTTTGATGCTTGTTTTCTTGAAGTAGATCCTCAAGAGTGTGATTTGTTGTTTTTTTTAGAGAGAGTGTAACTAAAATCTCACATTTGAGAACTTAACAAAAAACATTGAAGCATTTTCAAATAAAATATTACACATTATTTGATCAGTGGACATTTGTGTCTAGAAGATATTGTCTTCAGTTGTGAGACTTCACATTCCACAAAACCATTTCAAGAAGATCACTGGTATCTTTGATGTTTTCATTTGGGTTATTGTTTCTTAGAAGTTTGAGATTAAAGTTTTGCAGGATTCCATTGCTAAGGAAGTGGATTTGAAATTCAATGAAATCTTAGACAATGATTTGTTGAATATGGCATTGTTCACATCTTTTGAGAGAAAACAAAAAGAAGCATAAGAAAATAATCTCAAAGGTGATGAAAATAGGTCCAAAAAAATTTGACAGTCATGAACTGAAATAATTTTTGTGGGACTTGTAGTCCAATACTAGTGTAATCCACTAGGAAAGTCTTCTGCAAAATTTAGAAATGAAGTGTTGACATCATGTGTTGTGAATATTGGTGCTAAAGTTGCATATGTTTTGTGTATTAAGGATGAAATCACTATGCCAGCAATAGGTGTGACTCTCACGTCTGGTGGGGAAGATATATCAAGGTGTATCCCTAATCGCAATTCTCTGATGATGATCCTCAAGCAATTATGGTGTTATTTCTTATGTTGTTTGTGAAATAATCAATGACCCACATTGTCACGTGCAAAAAACGTATAGTGCATTATATTTGATAAAACAAGTACCCTCACAAAAGGAAAGCCCTTTGTTGTTAGTGCTAAAGTTCTATCATATATGAAATTGGGAGAATTTCTCAAAATAACTTCTCCTTGGTGTAATATTTCACAATAAAATATTAACATTACCCATGCAATTATGACCTTATTGCAATCTTCTAAATTCACCTTCCCATTCTAAAACTAGAGGTATTACTAAATTCCCACCAGTTATAGCCATGAATCCACAGTCATTTTCAATAACATTGAAGTGACAAAAACACGTGATATTTTTCAAGAATTAAATGCTAGATTTAAACCTGACCATTTACAAAACTAATTCAAAAATCCTCAGATTTCTTGGAGCATTGAGTTATGGTTCACTCTATAATTTCAATGGCTTTCAAATAGAGCTTGGATATAAAATGATTCCCAAGCTAGCAAAAACTGTGCCACTCTTCCACATGCAATAGAGGTTCAGATCTAAGATAATTTATTGTTTTCACTATGGTTCAAACAAGATTTCATTATATTTGTATGGTGACCTCCACTTCAAACAAATTCAACAAAATCGATTCAAACAAAGTTGAGCAGTGAGCATCCATTGGAAAGGGTAGTGGCAGACTACATATATCACTTTCATTTCTTTTGCAAGCCACCTACAACTACGTATATGAAGGGGCTTGGGACCAAGAATACTGTTTAATTAACTTAAAAAAAATTAAGCTCTTGCGGGAAAATATGTAAGACATTTAATAAATGGGATAGATATTTTGGTTGGTAACTGGAATTTGATGTCTGAGTGTGGAGTGTCTACACCTTCATTTGCAGAGGATTATTTAAAGGATATGGAATAACATGCTAGAATAGGAATTTTGGTGGCCTTGATAAAATACTAGTGGCAATGTTGGCCATTTCTGATCCATTTAAAAGGGAGGTAGTTTTTTTCATAAAAGGTCTAAATAAAATGGGCATACACCCAATCATGGTTACAAGAGATGACTAGAAAAAACTCAAGTTATCCTGCAAGAGTCAAATACTTAAGATGTAAAGGCTAAGGTTATTCCTATTGTAAAAGCGGAAACAATTAGTTCTCTTTAGAAGGATGGAGTTTATGATATGCAATAGGAAGCCATATATAAATCTTGGGAACTCAATTGGGTGAAAAATAATCACTTCTCATTCTCAGTTTCTTGGATGAAAACTTTCCAAAAATTAAAAGGAATCTGCCATTGAAATGAAACACAATATCCCACATAAATATCATCTACTGAATATGTAAAGCTGAAAATTTGGTAGTATTCTGAAGTGATCTCAAAAATATGAAATCAAAATACTTCTACCTGAATCTGACATTCACAATACTTATAAATTATATGGGTGATGGGGGATGTTCAAACACACATCGTTGGTTATGCACTAGATAAAACGCTTTAACTGGATTTTGATACAATCCAAATAGACATATTAAAGTGGTTCGAGCTCTAGATCGATGAAATGTAGGTCCCCTACCCCTGCCATACACCTTGCCTTAGTAGAACTAGTTGCCCTAGAAGATTGATTTCTGCTCATCATAGGAGAGCCAAAAGTAACCATTGGTTGTGCTTTTTCTATCATTAGTACTTCTAAGTTAATCATAAAATCCTTGCAACACAATTGGTTGTCTTCACATGATTATCATATACCTACAATAGAATATTGATATCATTCTTCCCTATCCCAAGGTAAACTTTAGACGTGCATTTCCAAATAGGGCTTCAACCCAAGATTCTTCTTATCCATTTTAGTAGCCAAATCGCTCTTTCATTGGGGAGTCAAACACATAAGGAATAATATTCCTAGGTTTATCCATCACAACCTTGATATGGAGGTCGGAATTAGTTTTAATGAGCCTTGATAAGTATGCATCAAATGTGCCAGTCATAAGGTCTCATCACTTCAATAACGAAGACTTTTTCAAGAAGGTATCCATGGAAATACAATTCATAACGCCAAATCTCAACAAGGCTGATATAAATTAATCAACACCATTATTTAGAAGATAAAATGGTCTTTAATGCTTTAGTCTTACTTATTCAACCTGCTCCATCTGACACTAATGTCTCTCTGTTATGATCTTAAATCCTCTCATGCTTCCCAAATAATCCATATACTCTTGAAGAGAACTTATTTTGTTGCAACTTGAGACATTGATCTTAATATTGAATTTATTTTCTATGTATATATATCCATTAACATATTTATGTTAAAGGTTGTGCTACAATTTTGGAAAAGAGTTAATTTGATGATTACATTATAAGATTCTTTGGCATTGTTTCATGTACCTCCTATAGGCATATAGATATAGTTGAATAACCACTATTCCTCCTATCTAAACCATCAAGGGATAAGTGACCACTATTCTATAAAGATATGTTGTAGATTTCACTCGCACATTCTTGCATTTTCATGGAGAAATTTCCATCATCAAATATTTAGTTTTGTGGCATAGCAATCATGCAATATATATGCCAAATGGATTTCTTCCAAATAATGTTCATAACTTCTGACCATTCTTGTAGAGACATTTAAATTTTTTGGTGAGTCTAAAATTAAAACTATACTTTACAAATGGGTTTTTTTTTCTATTTTCCATGGATCGTATCATTCTTGTCAATTGTCTCTATAGATTCTAAAACAAAATTATTAATCCATCTTTTAAGGACGATACATATTAGATAGATATTTGACTGCTCAAGAATCACTGTAAACTCCATAATATTCGCCTTGGGAACTTATATCTTGGACAATATGCTTATTACTTGATAACCAAGAATGTTCATATAAGCCAATATTATCACATAATAAGGCAATGAACAAGCAAACATTTTACTTCTGAAGCAGAATCATATCCTATTGAAATTTATGAAGTTTCTTTATCCTTAGGTTCATTAACTGTGTCACAATTGATGCAATGATAGCACAATACAAAGCATCAATGAAATCTTCCATACCCAAAATTTTCATTGCAACAAAGTTAGAGATCATATATTCCAACATCCCATGAATGCCAACACAATATAGGAGCATTATTTCTAAATCAATGAAGGGATTTTCTCCACATTCCTTGGTAAACCTGTTGATCTATGACCTTTTGTCAAACATTAAAGACCAACACTAGGTCCCTTCAACTGCAATACAATATTCATAAAAAATTGGGTGAAGTTTGACAATTAGGAATTACTAAGGTCACGTTGTGGCTAGAACAATTCAACTCCACTTTTTCATTGTGAACAAATATTTATGTGTTGAGCCATGATTTCATGTGCACGAGAAGCATAGATTTTTCAATTTGTTGGGTAGAATAGCTCAACTAAGTTTGATAGAACACCAAAACAAGACTATTGTGTGAAGTGAAGTCCATAGGTATTTTACACAAATTACAATGTATATGAATTTTAGATAAGAAATCGTTACTGTTTAGATAGTAAAGAAATGTATTTTTTCACAGAATACAAAGTATATGAGTTCAGATTGGAAATCATCAACATTTAAATAGAAGTTAGAGAAATATTATAGATATATAGTTAAATATTGATTAGATCTCTTTTATTACAAAATATATGCATATGTGCATGGGAGGGTAGATTGATGAGGAATCCCCTCCAAGATTTCTTATGGACCATTCTTAACTCGTTTCTTAGTCTTGTATTCTCTTGTTATGAAGGAGGCTCTACGTAGGTGTGGCTTTTCCTTTTGGGGTTGGGCTAAGGTCCATGATAGATCACAAATTGGACCCTTTTTTCTTGGTCATGGCACAAGAATTGATATAGTTTTTCTAAATAGTAATGTTCCTACACTGCTTGAAATTCATTGGATTTTGTTCTTTAGGGGAATCCAAAAGATACATTAAGCACTTCCATCCCCAATCCACTTAGCTGTTAAGTACTCAATAGTTGCCACATAGATCAGTGAACTAATCATGATATCCACTTCCAAGAGAGACAACAACTTTCTTGCAAAGTGGTCCACTATATTTGGAATGATTTTTCACTGAAATTTACTTTCTTAGAAATAAATCACCATCTCCATATTTCCAGGACTTAAAATGTTAGGAATAAATTATGTTTAAATAGTAGGGTAAACAAAAACTTGTATTCATTCAATTTGAAAACTTTGCATGCTCTATCCAACAAACTTTAAATCATGCCCTTACAAATTGGAATATCAAAACCCCAAGCAACTTATTTGGCATATTTGCAAATATCTTGATGTCTTGTGTAGTTTTCCATGTTTTATTTGATACAATCGAGATGCTACTAAACTTTGAGGATGGAAAATACTTATTAAAAGCGATTATCAAGAAATTATTATTGCTCTTAAGATAGATAGATTCAACATTATTTTTCGAAAATATGACCAGTCAGTCCTATTCCTTTTCATTCTTAAACTTGTGTGAGGATCCATTTTAGCAAGTCACTTAGTGGAAATTTTTCAACTTAGAGTCTACGGTAATACATGAAACAACTCAATAACAATCCTCAACAATTGATTAATTAATTAATTTTATAATTCAATGTATTCCAGTAACCCATACATTTCAAGAACCAACTAGGGTACCTACTCGAAACTTTCTTATTGACTCTTCATAACTCCTTTCTCACTAACCTACTCCCATCATATGATGGAACATCTACTCTTTGAAGTGTGCCTTTATCCCTTATGATTGGGCCAAAATCTCTACTATATCTTCAACCTTCCTCTTAAATAGATATAATTTTCTCAATAAACGCAACAAATACATGAATATGAATTAAGTAGAAATCGCCCCTTGTATATTCCCTTAGGAAAATCCAACTTGAAAAAATATTTCTCCTAAAATAAAATTTTTTAAATTTCCTATAATTTGGTTAGTTGTAGCCGCGAATGAAGTATGCCAAAGTTACTAGAATA
The DNA here is from genome assembly GCA_031772625.1 of Pinus tabuliformis. Classification (NCBI taxonomy): domain Eukaryota; kingdom Viridiplantae; phylum Streptophyta; class Pinopsida; order Pinales; family Pinaceae; genus Pinus; species Pinus tabuliformis. The sequence continues at coordinate 685,645,877 of CM062812.1, read as the reverse complement.
TGTGGTTTAACATAGTTTTCCAACTGGTAGAGGAAGAATTTACCCTCTTCACCCATACTAGCATAGAAAATAGAGCTATCTAACCAAACTTTGGTTCAAGATTAGATGGGAACAAACGGCAATAAATATGATCAAGAAAAGGAAAAATGGAATTTTGTACTAATAAGCAAACTAAGAAATACAAATCCCATTAAGTATATGTGTGTAGGGCAAACCATTCACTACAAGAAAACAGGTTAATGGTGAGGGTCATTCTTGTGATGGACCTTTAAGGTCTGTCACCAATGTCACATATGGTGACGATCTTTAAAAAAGCATTGTTATAAGTGTATATAGTGATGGTCGTTTAAGATTTGTGACCAAAGCCATTTTCGATGACACTTTTGGTGAGGGTCATTAAAGGCCTATCACTAATTCTCTCTTTGGTGACACATTTGGTGAGGGTCGTTAAATGACCATCACTAATTCTCTATTTGGTGACACTTCTAGTGACGATCTTTTATTGACCCTCACCAATGCTCTTTTTGGTTACTTTTGGTGGTGGTAAAATTTTTTTCGTCATGATTGATCATTCCAATGAGTTTTGATGACACTATGTACCTGTTACTATATTTTTTGTCCGAAGATAACAACTTAAGACCATTGATGTGGAGTCTTTTTCATTATGTGTCCAAGGTCATAGTGGTTATAGTCACTCAATTTGTTAAGAAGTAATTAGTGTGTATCATTTCCCTCAAGTCATAAGAATATAGTTTTCCTATGAGTCAACACATGATTCATCTCTATTAGGATTATTATCTAGCAAATTTCCTTTAAATAAAGCTCCACTAGTGTGTGTAGGAACTATATTATTTAATACATAATCAAGCTCTGTCAATTATAAATGTGAGAGACCTAGCACTCCTCAACAGTCATGGCACACCTTAACATGCTTTGGAACAATACACTAACATTCCTTGGCACCTCGCATGTCTTGGAACATCTTTGTACCTGGAAAATATTTATACCTAGAACATCTTGCCATGAGTAAAATGCCCAATCACATGTTGGCATGCCCTAGTGTTGGCATATAGGGGCCTGACCTAGGTTCATAGTTAATTAGCCAAACAAATCCTGGTACTACTGGCCCTTTCGGCAACAGTCTGTGGAGCGCAGACTGAGGTCTTCCCTGAAGTAGTATGGGAAGGTGCTAGAACTAGGTTTCCACACCCTACAGATGTCTGATGAGTTCAAGTGGTCCATGGTTTGACCTTGCGTGCACGTTGCTACGCGCACTTTCCCGTACATCGCAGTCGGAGATGCTGCCTTCACGCAACCCTACTCAGGGCCCGAATGATGTTATTACCCAAGTCCTTACTAGAATTCCACTATTAGTTGATTAACTTAGCCTATTTGTATGCGTTAAGTTATACTTAGCAATATAAATCATTCATATAGGTGTGTGCAGTAAATAAACAATATATTTGAAATTTACATCAACCACACATTAATCCAGGAACAGATACACAAATGGGTAACAAAACCTTTTTTATTAATCTCTTCTTCTATTACAGACTCAACTCCACCCTGTGCACTCAACTCCAAGTGTCTGCGCACTTAGCTGCAGAGCCTTTTCCTACTCTATGACCCAAAGACACACTTAGCCCCTTAGGCTCTTCCTATCTCTCTCTTCTATTCCTCCTTAGTTCGTTCTTCTATACACTTAGAGGCTCGCTCTATTTATACAACACCATGGTCGATGGACCATGGGTAGGCCAACATTACATTAACAACTAAGACGGAAAACCCTGTGACTCTATCATACATTTTGCACTCAGCGCTCGCAATTCGCGGAGTCTTTACAACAATATTGGGTTAAAACTTAGGCTTTGAGCCACAAAACATGCCTTGTGGGTGTTCCATGCCCAATAGGCTGCCAACACAAACATCGTGACTTGCCCTCGAGTCACCTTATCGGTGCGATGATCTTGTTGCGGAGTCCCTCTAACCTTTCTCGAATTGTGCCGAGGTCAGCAGTGCACTAAGCTGTTGCTTGTTGAATCTGCTACATCCGCTAGTCTGAGGCCTCTAATTCTAGGGTGCTTCTCTACATTAATGTGTGCATCCCTTGTATATGCGCAAGCTTTCCTTTGATGTTCACCATGATAGTGAAGACCTCTTCGATCCACTGTTTGATGCATGCTTTGAGAACTGCCTCCTTGTGTCACACTGCATCCACCTGCTCCTTTAATGCCTTAACCTGCTGCATCCTCACAAGCCGCTGCGTGAGGACTACTATCTACGTAGTGCCTTGGACACTGTCATATTGCTGATGGATTTCTCGCGCTTCTATTTCTAAGTGCTTGATGTTGGGGTCCTCCTGCAGAGTTGTGAGAACCTCAAGTGCTTCCTCCAACATGCTGGTGCAGTCTTGCATTACACCTCCAATTTCCTCCAATCCCACTGTAATAGCGCTAGTGCATTGTTCTCTAACTTCCACGAAAGTGGATGGCTATGCCTTTAAATGTAGCTCGGTGATCTGAAGATTCAGCTCCAGCTGAACCTTGGTCATTTTTTCCCTGGCCTCGCAGAATCCTATAGCTAACCTGTGGATCTGCACCTCTACTGGTAGGTCTGCTGGGATGGCCAGCTCTGGGATGTGTTGGCAAGCATCATCTACCACTTACGCCAACTGTTGATTTTGCAACACCAATTCGTCACGCTGCAGGTTGAGTTGTTCCATGTTTATCTTTTGCTCACTGAGGACTTAGATCGTGTAGTTCTCCCTTGTGCGTAGCTCTACCGTTATCCCATCTTGTAGTAGATATAGTGTCTTGCACATAATTCCAGCCAGTTTAAGGCCAAGGCCTTTCATCATGCTCACCAAAAATCTATCAGCCTCATTCGCTGCTACTAGGGCCCCTTCTGGCAACACTATTGTGTTTTCCATCCATGTGCGCAACATCTGCTTTGTTGCCGAGGATCCTACTACAGGGTGGGTTGAAAGGGTCCTCGCCTAAGGGGGCCACACCTGTAACTCCTGTAGTTGTGCTCTCAAGGCCACCAACATAGTTTGGTGCTCCTGCATAAAATCTTGAAGGGCCTCATTTGTGACATTGTGAATCGTTTTGCTGACGTCCTGTAGATCACCTTCGGTTAAGGTGATTGGGTTAATGGCCAATTTCGAGGCCTTGAACTTCTTCCTCGGTCATGCACGCTCTACTGTGTGTGGGTGCTTCAGCTGTGTGGACGCAGTCCCTGGGTCTGTGATTCCTTCTGCTATTTTTGCTTCCTCTGCTTCCTGCCCCTACGAGGGAATTTCTTGGCCCTCGTCCGCTGTCGCGGTTGCCTCTTCTGCCTCCTATGTTGTTGTTGCTTCTGCGACATTTTTCTGCTCGATGGCTTTTTGTGCCGCTTCCTATCCTGCCCATTCTTTAGCTATTGTTGTTTCCTTCCATCTCTTCTCGGTCAACTGTGTGATGCGTAGCTTGGCATCGTCCTTCTTCTTCTGTGCTACCATCCTTTCAAGTTCTGCAAGATCAGGGGCATGCCATTCCGGGGGCCATGCCTCTAAGACCATGAAAATGGAAAAAGGTAGCCTCGTCCACTGCTTCACTGGATCCTTGTGCACCCTGATAAAAATGTTGTGCATATCATCTTTAAAGTCTACAAAACTATGTAGACTATTGTACACCATGGGTGAAAACCATGACTTCCAGTTGATCCACATATGGATGTTCATCTCCATGAGCACCTAGAATATCTTGGTGTCGCGTATCCTTTTCACATTGTTTATGGCCCAAAGCGAAGCGTACTTCGTGGCCTCGAGTAATTCCCTGTCAACACTAGAGAATTGACTGTCCTATGACAGTTCCCTTGCTATGATCACTAAGGATAGTAACAACCACGCATAGTGTAAGGTTTTACCCTGCTCCTGGGCTTTGTGATAATTTTTCAGAAATTCCTCACAAAGGAGTTCAGACCAGTTGAATTGGACCCCTCCGGGCATTGTTCGTCCAGTGCAATCACCAGCATCATTACCTCGTCAGTGCAGAACTTCTGCATAACTTTGCCTGCTAGGATCTGAGTGGCTACATAGACTGCTTTGTCCTTGATGTTGGAAATGGTGTAGCCCCTATTCTTCTTTTCCCTCTTATATTTGTTTTCATGGCTTCCATAAGGGCCAAATCACTACCCTTTCCTTTGGCTATGGTTGCAAGGTCCTTTCCTTTGTAGGGTAGTTGGGAAATGCAGTGAATTAGGTTTTCCATGAAGGGGATAGGCTTCCCCAACAATAGATACCCATCAAGCACCAGGCAGAGCAGCTGCCTGATGAAAAAAATGGTGATTGGCGTGCGGTGTAAATGTGGCACCCATAGTAAGTTCAAGAGCTTGGCCTTCTCCACACCACGCAACAACTTCTGCAACTCTAACGTTGTCACCAATCCTGCAGTGTTTTGCTTCATGAGGTTCCTGGTCTTCAGGTGAGGTAAGTTCTCGCGGTCAGCAAGGTCCCAATCTTCAAACTTCATGGTTGGCACACGGCTCAGGTGCGTGCCTTCAAACACAATGCCGTCAGGGAGGAGCGGGGTCTCGAGTGAACTCTTTCCTTTGTCTAGGTCCTTTTTCACTTTGGTCTTCCCTTTTCATGGAGGGATGTATGCGAGCAGTTTTGTCGCAGAGTGTGTAGGTTGAATATTCCCCTCCATGCCTTTGTTTTCTTACTCCGCAATGATAAGGGGCTGAAAATCTTCTTCTTCCTCATTTGTTTCTATTGTGATAGCTATCCCTTTCTTTGTCATCAATATTTTGCTGCGTAATGGGTTCCTCGGGGACATGCGCACAGGGGCCATTGCTTGTTTGTCCTTTTTGTTCCTTGGCGTATTTGGTGATTTGGGGATTTCTGTCACAACCCTGACACCTTCTGGAATGTCTTCCATAGTTAGGGTCTGTGGTCACTTCTTCAATTCTCAAACCGTCCTTAGTAGCTTTCATTATATCTGGGCTGTAATCTGGCACTCTTGAATTCAGGGGATCAATTATCACTTAGCTCTCAATGCTCAGGGATTTTCTCAATTTCTGAATTCTCAAATGACCAAGGGTTGTTTGCTGGGTAGCTCTTTGTGTTTTATAGCACCTTCTAAATTCAAATTTGGCCGTTCCCCTTAATTTTGGTCCATTAATGCTTTCTTGGTGGCAGATTTTCCCAAAACTTTCCCACAAATCGTGTCTTAAATGCCCGCCGCCCACTCCATTTTGCCTCAAGTCGAGAATCACATCGTGAATAGTGACTTCAACAGTCACTTTCTGGCCAACCCACATGGCAGAACAACCCTCCGTGCGTGGTTGCAGACGTTGTGACGCTTTGCTTCTAAGTGCATCCCCAATATCGTGCAGCTCCTGGGCAGAATAGTTTATAGTCTCGCGCTCCCTGCCAACTGCCTAGAACGCTAAGACTATCCTTCCCGCGGCTAGTCAGGTGGTTGCACCACCTGTGTGGGGCTCCATCCTATCCTCCATTGTGGTTCGGAGAGAATCCCCATGGTCTATTTTTGCAGTCGGTATCGTGCACTTCACCACTGGTAACGCACTACACTGGTCACTATGTTTGGCGATATGCAGTCCAAGCCAAGGTAGCAGACTAACCAACTCATGAAGATAGTGCTCAAACTTGTCAGTATGACTGTACATACCTTGCCTTACCATCCTAGTTTTTTGACGAGAAACGCCTCCTTTATCTCATCTTCCAGCTTCTTGACCTCCGCGTCCATCAAAACGCTTTTCTTCCTTAATCGTTCCCTTTCTTTTTCAAGTTCGTGGAGTCTAAAGCTTCCCTGTCGGATTTTTTTCCTCAAGTCCCATGTGGTATGTTTCTTGCGGTTGTGTGATTCCTTCTTTCTGGGCTTCACGAACCATCATATCTATGGGAACTACTATGTGCAGACTAAGCTTTGCATGCTCCATAGGGACTACATCCTGTGCTTCATACTTCAACTTCGGAAGTTCTCGCGCGGTCAGAGTTTGCACATGGTCCTATAAGCATAGAGAATCGCTGGTACGTGTAGGTCCCAATTAGTTTGTCTCACATGGTGGACCGCATTTAGTACTTCACACACTTTTTCAAAGGCTTTCATGTGGATAATCTTTGGCACACTTGGTCTTATCATACTTCATCGTTCGTGCCCTTGTCTTGCCTGCTCCTGCTTATTGGTCCCGTTTCCTATCGCGGAGATGGAGTGTGTTCCTACAGGTTACGTACCATACACCTGTACCCATTTGGAGAGGTTGGTAAGCATTTACCATCATATCTGGCTTTCATCCACATTTGAGGCTTTCTAAAATATATAAGCATCATTCTTTCGTAGTCGGGTCAGTTCTCAAAACTTCTCTGATGCATACACCACCATCTTACGGGCGTAGTGCACAGTGCCCATTTTAGAGCATCAAAACGCTACTATTCTGGTACTTCTCTTTAAAATTTGTTCAGGAAATCATCTACTGTGGTTAGTCCGTCATACCTAGGTAGATATCTTACCTCTGTTGCTACACAACGTAGTGACCTTATCATCATGCTGCAATTGAGCGTGATTACCTCGTGTAACCGGTTCTTCCATCTCTCTATCTCCTCATTTGAATCTGAGGTGTAGGAGCTTTCATGCTCCCATGAAATCCTGCCATCCGCTGTAGGATTCACCCAATCCTACTCCCGAAAGGTTATCTTGTAGATAGAGTCTAGATCATCGTTGTTGTCACAATCATGCACCGAGTTTGTGTAGCACGATCCTTCCGCTGGGTCTAAAGGTATCACTACGCACAGTGGAGTTTTCTCAAAAATCATCTTGTGCTTCTTCAAATTTATCACTCCATTCATATCAGTGGCCCAGTCTATTCCCAGTAGCGCGAGATAAGGATTTCTATTATCAACAATCTATATTACTTCGAAATCTACAAGCGCGCTCGCACCTTTGATATCTATCGTTATTCCCTACAATCTTCCCATCGATAGGATCTTTTGATGGTTCACCATTCTCAATTGAAAAGGAGACCATTGCAACATGGGCCTGCCCATGTGCTCCCATGTCTACTTTTGTAGAACATTCACGTCCGATCCTAGATCCAAAATCACTTGATCCATTTCATATTCCCCGATTTGTGCAGTTAATCTCATCTCCCTTCCTGTTTGCGTTGTGTGCTTCCCGAGCTTCCGGACTATGTGAGGTTCTCCAAGTCCCGTACATCTAGTGATGAGTTCTTGTAGCCATTTCACCACTTTGCTGTCATGCAACAACTTCATGCATGTCTCTAGAAAGGTAGTGAACATTGATGGGTCCATCTTTGGGTCTAGTTTGTCTTTACTACCTGAAGTGGAGGCCTCCGTGAAGCTCTTCTTAGCTTCCATGAATGTCTCCTTCACACACTCCAAATCAGACTCTCGTTCCTTTGTTGGAGCCTTGCGAACCCAAGCACTCTCCTCGGGCTGCTTGCCCTTGTCACCACCTGTCATGATACTGCTTCAGAGCATGATGTTCACATTGGGGTCCTCCTCATGTGGCTCAAACCTCATAATATGTAGGTTCTGAGTCGGGGGAGGCTAGAGTGTTCCTTTATCGCACAACCTCGCTATCAATGTGGGGAATTCCTCCATCTCATGATCGAACTAGGTACAATATAAACATGATGCTCTCATTGAATTTGTACAATTGCGGGCATAGTGCCCTGGTCATCCACAATTGTAATAGATCAGCTGTTCGCGACCTCTTCCTGGTCCCATTCCACCTCGACCTGATCTGCACCATCCTTGCATTTTGCTCGAGGGCTCGCGTTTTGGTCTGAACTCTGTAGGTAGGAGTCTAATCCATCATCAGTTCATAACTTCTACAGGTACGCTCATCATGGGCTACTAACCTGTAGAAATTATAGAACAACTGCTGGGACATCTGTGTATACTTCTATAATAGATGACAGTTATATGTAGCGTGCTTCCCTCCTATCTGACAAATCATGCACCATAATGTAGGCGTCGCGCTCGGTCCTGCTTATGCCTCTAGTCTCAATGGCATTGGCCCTCTTCTCGCTAGGTAGTTTGCGAAGACTGGACAATGGTCCTTGTGATGCCCTTGGCCTTTACACCTTATGCACCATACCTCCTCGCACATTTCTAGGCGAGCTTTCCTATCTTGTTTCAAGATCTGCATCTCGAGACACAAGTTTTTCAACTATGCATGGATCTATTGGAATCCTAAATTAGGATCTTGTATGAGGGTCTCGTGCAGTCTCATTCCGATCTCCAAGGCCTCGGCCTAAGTCGACAGTTTCTGTTGTGACAGCGCATTCCTAAGATGCTTTGTTAGTGATGCCACAAACCATGCATGGTATTGCCCATCTGTCAAGGTCATGTTGGCTTCAAGAATCATACACTTCAGTCTTTGATCTAGTTCCTCGGGGGTCTCACCTGGAAGCATCGTGATTTCCCTAAACTCAATAATCAACTGTGTCTCTAATCTTGGTCTGCTAGATTACTTGTTTAGCGGAGCTTGGATATCAACGATCCTTGTGTTTAGATTGTCATTGAAATGCTTAATGTACCATGTCAGTGTGCAATCCGGCAAGGTGCTAACCAGTGTTTCCTTCTTGATATTATCATCCATGACTCCTTGCGCTTCCCATATAGCCTTTACTATGAACCAAAATTGGTCCGGATCTTCGTTCTGTACTCCTTTGGATACTGGCAACTTTATTGTGCTTGCCATATTGAACTGTGGTGGTGGCAGAGGTGGTGTGGGAAAAGATGTGGGTGAAGATGGTGAAACTGGTGGTGGTGTAGGTGGGGGTGGTATGCATGGAATTTGCTGCCTTATCAGATTGATCACACTTCTCACGGAAGTGAAATTAAGGGACTAGTCTCTAATTCTTTGTACTTTTATTCCTATAGATCTTCCCACTTCGTGTAGTCCCAAACATCAATTTATTCACATAATTTGTTTTTCACACAGTAGCATTTTAATCCAAGTCTTCAAAGATTTAATGTACTTACCTCGCGATCCTTTGAGGAAGTGTCGTTCCACCTCGCTGTAGCTGACTGACGTGTCTACCGTGAATTTGGTGATAAACCCTCCTATAATCTGGTTGAGCCAATGGTCCACAACATGCGCGATCTTATCTCTTGATGCTTCTAGTCTGCGCACTAACTCTGTGATCCACACAATAGGTTTGTCGAGCCTGCACCTTCATTAACTATTTTCTAGTTTTATGATTCACTCGTACAACTCACACGGGAAGGATGTAAAGAAAATTTTGTGTATTTCCATATATAAGTAGCGCTCTAACCATTGTTCCTTTGATACCAGCGGATTCCTATTTTCCTGCGTTGCGAACTCGTGAATCTTTCTATCCAACTACCCTTCAATTTCTTTCTTTGTTAGATTCCAGTGACATGACATTAGAAATCTCTTATGAAAATATCAGTCCTGACAATGGAACCATTTGTTGGCTTATAGGGGCCTGACCCAAGTTGAGAGTTAATTAGCTAAACAAATCCTAGTACTACTGGTTATAAAATGGATAAGAACATATTCATGGAAGACATATAATTCCATAAATGAAGGGAATAAAAATGGGTCCAAGGTTAAATCACACATGCCTAAAATCCCATGTTATTAGCATAAATTGATTGTCATTACCACATAATCTCCATTTGACTTATTAAAACTAGTTGTTGAATGAATTTTTGAGGTTGGTAGAAGAGTCATATCAATTATTTATTGAAGCATGAGCTAAGTACATTCATGAGGAGAGTGGTTTTATTGAATGCATGTAAGAGGTGGGTGAGAGAGTCATCTCACCTAGATGTGAGAACATGTGATGAGTAAAATTGTTTTTTGAATCGCCCGAGTCAAAACATGTATAAGAAAAGGAATTTGAGTAGAGGAGATAGATAACATTCCAAAAGCAAGTGGACAAAAAAATAGAGTTTTGGTGCTACAAGAGGAGAAAATACAATTTGTGTTGAAAACCAATCTCTAGTGTTGATACTTATGATAAGAACTAGCTTTGCCTGTTTGTGAGGGGTTCTCATTTAGAAATCAATCAAGTGCTTCCATAAAGGTTGTTGTAAGTGCTCCACTAGTAGTTAGATTTCCTAAATCCCATAACTAAGATATTCCTTACCAATCAATGTTAGAGCCCTAGAGGGGATGTAGATTGTCTAAGGGACTATGATACGTAGAAATAAATATCATCCTTAGATTGTGAAATATGATGGGAAAGGGAGTTGGCTAGTAGGAATTATTATAGGGGTCACATCCCTCTTAATTTACTAGGTATTGGTCTCTTAGTGTTGACTATAGACATCCATAGGAGCACGCTCACCTTTGTGGAATCATAATCCTAGATTAGGCATAGACTATTGTAGAGAGAATTAGTCCAAAAATAACTATGGTTGGATGGAATATTTGACATTTGTAGCTAGTTGCGTAAAACATTTATAAGGATAAATATTCCAATCACTCTATTATTTAATATGTAAATGCTATGCTTGAATGTTTTGTCCAATTTATGTTGTGTATTCTTAAATGTTGTTGTGCACTATTAATTCATCTACATTCTTGAATTTTAAAATCATGGACAGTCACATGAGCCTATATGTCAGACAACATACATTCATCTCTTTCAAAATGGTATTTAAGTTGGATTTATGGTAACATGCCTTAGAATAAGGGTCTAGGTATTCCACTCATCATCTTATTTGTATGTTGTCAAAACCTAAAATTTTTTCAAGTAGAATAATAAGTGTGATGAGGTTTAATGATATTTATCTCAAGCATCCATAAATAAATGCAAAAAAAATTCCCAGAGAATAGAGAAAGTAAATCATAAATGAATCCCAAAGAAAAATTATTGGTTCTTATTCATTTGGCAATGGATTTTTTATAGTTTTACAAAGAGATCATCAATTGAAGAGTGAATCCTTAAATTTGGCATGCATACAAATTAAAGGCTAGAAGAAACAACAAAATATGAAACTAACTAACAAACGAGCATTTAATATCTAGATGGGGATCCTTCATGGGAGGTGAACTACTAGTGATGATTCTCCTTGGAGATCATGGCCTAATGTGTCACATTAAGTCCTCCTAGCTTAGATGGATATTTTCCCCACTTTCTTCTCAATTTAGTGATGGAGCTATGTATCTGAAATTGCTACTAGATAAGTTATCACTAAACTTTCCAGCGCTACTAAAAATGATATGATGAGCAAGGTTACAATGATGTGCATGAGCATATGAATCAAACCTTACTCAATGTGAAAATGAAAAAAATATTCTATGAAAAAAATGAAACACATGTTTTTGTTGTAAACTACTAAACACTACTAACATTATAGTTTTCCCATAAGAAAATTCTAATATATAAAATGAAACAAAGATCTTATCCAATATGTAAAAACTCATTAGGTCAAGTATCTCACTCTTACATCTCAAATATTTAATCTTTTAGAAGATTTTGACTTCCAAAATGATCAACATGCTGACTTTTGTGATATTTCACAATGAAGAACAATTTTTATTTTCCACACCATTAAAAAAAAACAAATGTCTAGAAGAAAACAAATATAAAAAATCTTCAAATAAATTTAAAATAGATTACTCAAAATTGAGTGCCTTCAAATATATCTATCCATCCCATAATGTCACACATATTTCTCAAAATTGGGCGCGTTGTGAAACATACTTTACCATGATCTAATTGCCACAAAAATAGGCCATAACAATAATTTGTTACGACAATATCGATCTCCAATATCTTCGCTGGGAATATATGGAAATAGGTACAGGTTATTCGATCAATCTTTAGTATACATATTTTTTGTATCTCCATTCAATACCCATCCACAAATAGAAACTTAAACGAGGCATTGAGAGAACTAGAAATACCCCTTAGTTCAGACCCATACCCAGATCTAGGTCCAGTTTTACTTACTTCGGGTCCAGATATATATGCTTTCTAATTACCCAGAACCATACACAGTTCAACGAGAAACACCTCGAAATAGATCGTGCAGCCAAGCCTCTTGTCTCTCTCTCGAAACCTATCCCAAGGTCTTATAGATGCCTATAAGATCGATTCTCGTTCTTCAAATCGATTGAATTATGATGCCCTAGATGTAGATTTGTTCAACGTTTTCACACAGATTTGTTCCAGGTTTTCATAGGAAATGCGACAGTGATTCACCTACAATTAGGGTTTCATGGTTGAATTTCGATATGTTGAGGGATTGGCAGATGGAGGAGAATATCTTCAATAGCTAGCCCCAAAAAACATTGATTTGTTCGATGCCTATTTTTCATGAATAAATAGTGAAAGAAAGATTAGCAGAAGAGCAGAGAGAAGTGGCCGACATTATAAACCTAAATTATGATCTCCTTATTTCTCTCTTATTTGATTTGATAGAGTAGAAACATAATTAATTTTCACTATTCTCATGACAAAAGGAGAGGAAAATATTAATGGATATTTAGCACCATAAATCAAGATATTAATGTCATAGATGAATAATTGGAGGTGCTGGGATCGATTTCCATGATGCAAATCTAATATGGAGGTGCTGGGATCGATTTCCATGATGCAAATCAAATCTGGAGGTGACGGGATCGATTTCCATGACGGAAATATACTATGTCACTCATTCCTTCTACCCCAATACTCTACTCGTGCCCTTGGATGGACCAATATTCATAACATCCACACACTAGTGCCTCAAGGAGGAATAGTTTCTGTGTGGTAAGTTCATAAAATTTGAGTCATTTTCTTTTTGCATTTACATTGATTTGATTCCTTTGTATTAGCACAAATTTGTGTGTAATTGGTTTTTAGCAATAAAAATGGATTTTTATCTTGGGAGTTGCATGGTACCTTTAGAAATGAAGTGAGCTACCGTATGTGATAGTTGAATTATCCAGGTCTCGGCGGTAAGGTTCAAGTTCTTAGGTCTAGGTTGAAATTAAAGGTGTAGGTCTCATTGGTCTATTAGGTTCATTCTACTAGGTTGAGGTTATCAAAGTTCATCACCTAGATGTTGGTTGTGGAGCCTGATTATCTTCTGTATTCAAAGGTATCGCCAGATTAGAACCCAGTTCGTCGTTGCTGCCCATAAAATATTCGTTGTAGGGGGGCTCCAGGGGGGGCAACCCTTCGCTAGATATGAGGGAATTGTATTGCTTATATGTAGATTTGTATTCTGAGTGAGGAAGAGAGAGGAGATTGAGAGCGAAGAGGGAATTACAACGGATCCGCTGTAGGTTGTATCTCTTCAATTTGTTGGATAATATAAAAACAAGGATTTGTTGTTTCTCCATGGACGTAGCCCAAACTGGGTGAACCACATATATCTGTGTCTCTCTTGTTTTATGTGTTTTCTATGTTTATATTTCTGCAATATTTTATGTGTTCCATTGCTCTGTAATATATAATTTTCTAACAACTGGTATCAAAGCTGAAGATCTATTTGTCTAATAAACTCGCAGGAGAAAAGGGTTCTTGGTTCGAGTGGGAGCAATGGTAGAAGATGGTAGGTTTAAGGTCAAAAAATTCAATGGCCAAAACTACCAATTGTGGAAGATGCAGATGGAAGATTATCTATATCAGAGAGATTTGTACCAACCATTGAGCAGAAAGACAAAGAAGTCGACAAGTATGACAGACACAGAATGGGATATTCTCGACAGAAAGGCACTTGGAACAATATGGCTATGCCTAGCGGCATCGGTAGTGTTTAATATTTTAAAGGAAATGACAACAGAGGGTTTAATGTTGAAATTGGCCAAACTATATGAAAAACCCTCAGCCTCAAATAAGGTGTTTCTTATGAAGCATTTATTTAATATGAAGATGTCAAAAGGTGGATCTGTTGCAGACCATTTAAATGATTTTAATATAGTTACAAGTCAGTTAAGTTTTGTAGGGGTAAATTTTGATGATGAAGTTAGGGCTCTATTATTTTTGTGCTCATTGCCAGAAAGTTGGAATGGTTTAGTTATGGCCATTAGTAACTTTGTCTCTGGATCTAGTACTTTAAAGTTTGATGATGTTGTCGGTGCAATCCTCCGGTGAGACATCAGGTAATGCTTTGACTGCAGAGACTAGGGGAAGAAAAATGGAAAGAGGAAAGAGCCTAGGATATCGCAGTAAGTCAAGAAAAGGAAGATCCAAGTCCAGATCGTGGATAGTGTGCTGGAAATGCGGGAAGAAAGGACACCTGAAGAAAGACTACAAGTCTCGAAAGGGAAAAGAAGGAGATGCACAAAAAGAAATTAATCATGAAGCAAACGTAGTAGGTGATGTGTTGCAAGATGCTTTGATTCTTTCATTAGAAAATATTATTGATGTCTGGGTGGTAGATTCAGGGGCCTCATTCCATGCCACACCTAATAGGAAACATTTTTATGATGATGTTCAAGGAGATTTTGGACAGGTTTGATTGGGTGATGATAAACCCTATAAAATCATTGGAATGGGTACAGTTTTCGTAAAAAAACAAAATGGAAATCAGTCGCTATTGAAGGAGGTAAGGCATGTTCCAAATCTGAATAAAAATATAATTTCAATGGGGCAGTTGGGAGGTGAAGGTTTCGTACCTACTTTCACAGATAAAACTTGGAAGGTCACTAAAGGATCCCTGGTAATAGCGAAAGGAGGAAAGGTTGGTACATTGTATTTATGCAATGGTATTTCTAATTATGTTAATTCTTTAACCTCTACAGGAGAAGATATGGCATTGTGGCATCATAAGCTCGGGAACATGAGTGAGAAGGGGATGCAGATTCTTCACTCAAGAAATTTGTTGCCAGGTTTGAAGCATGTTGATTTAAAATTTTCTGAGAATTGTGTTTATGGAAAACAGAAGAGAGTCATATTCCCTAGATTTGGGAAAGAAAAGAAGAGAAAAAAATTAGAGCTTGTGCATATAGATGTATGGGGACCTACTCAGGTATCATCTCTCAGTGTCTCTCATTATTATGTTACTTTTATTGATGATGCAACCAAAAAAACCTGGATTTATTGTATTCAAAATAAACCTGATGTATTTGATACTTTCAAGAAATGGAAAACTTTGGTTGAAAATGAGACAGGAAAAAAGTTGAAGTGTCTCATATCAGATAATGGAGGTGAATATTGCAGCAAAGAGTTTGATAGGTACTTTTTAGAGAATGTAATTCGTAGAGAGAAGACAGTTCCAGGAACACCACAAGGAAATGGTGTGTCAGAAAGAATGAACAAGACAATCATGGAGCATGCAAGGTATGAGATTGCATGCAGGATTGCCTTACAATTTTGGGCAAATGCTGTAGATACTGTTGTTTATCTAATAAACAGATGGCCTTCAAGTTCCTTGGATGGTGGTATTCTAGAGGAGGCATGGACAGGTGAAAAGGTAAACTACTCTTTTTTAATGACTTTTGGTTGTGAATCCTTTTTCCATATTAATAAAGAAAATAGAACAAAGCTTGAGGCAAAATCAAAGAAATGTACCTTTATTGGATATGGTGTTTATGATTTTGGTTATCGCTTTTATGATTATGAAACACACAAAATCATTAGGAGCAGAGATGTCATATTCAATGAAAAGGTTTTGTATAAGGATCAACTGTAGGAAAATAAACAAGAAAAAGAAAAAAGAGAATACACAGTGCTTGACAAGATCACAGAAAAAGTGATGGTGCCTGAAAATCATAATGATCAATAGCTAGAACAACAACCACAACAACATCAAGCACCTCAAACACCTGAAAGTGGCATTAGAAGATTTACCAAGACAATTAGACCCCTTGAACAATACTCTCCTTCATTATATTATGTATTGCTGACTGATTTTGGTGAACCAAAATGTTATGAGGAAGAAGTGCAGGTAGAAACCAGGAAGAAGTGGGGGCAAGCCACGAAAGAAGAGATGGACTTCTTAGCACATAACCAGACTTGGGACTTAGTCCGGTTGCATGCAGGTAAAACAACGTTACAAAATAAATGGGTTTACAAGTTGAAGGAAGAAGATGAAGGTAGAAAAAGGTACAAAGCTAGACTTGTGGTGTAGGGGTTTGCACAGAAGAAAGGTATTGATTTTGATGAAATATTTTCTCCTGTTATTAAAATGACTTCAATCAGAACTATTTTAAGTTTAGTAGCAGTTGGATATTTGCATCTTGAGCACTTAGATGTAAAGACAACCTTTCTCCATGGGGATTTGGAGGAAGAGATATATCTGTAGCAGCCACAAGGATATGAGGTAAAAGGGAAGGAGAAACTAGTGTGCAGGTTGAAGAAGAGCTTGTATGGCTTAAAATGGGCTCCAAGGCAGTGGTATCTAAAATTTGACAGGTTTATGTCTGAACAAGGTTATACTAGATGTCACTCTGATCATTGTGTTTATCTCAAAAAGAAAAATAATGGCAGCTATATTATATTGTTATTGTATGTAGATGACATGCTTGTTGTAGGGTTTAACATGTAGGAAATAAATGTGCTCAAAACAAAATTGGCAAATTCATTTGCAATGAAGGATTTGGGAGCTGCAAAACAAATTCTTGGTATGAGAATAACTAGAGACATAGAAAATCGCAAATTAACATTGTCTCAGAATGAGTACATACAAAAGGTGTTGAAAATATTTAATATGCAGAATGCAAAACCAGTTAGTACACCTTTTTCTAGCCATTTCAACTTAGTAAGGAGATGTTCCCAAATACCCATGAAGACATGGAGTATATGTCTAAATTTCCATATGCATCAGTAGTTGGAATCTTAGTGTATGCTCTGCACAAGACCTGATATTGCACATGCAGTGGGAGCTGTAAGCAGGTACATGAACAATCCAAGAAAAGAACATTGGATGGCAGTGAAAGGGATTCTCAGATATTTGAGAGGTACCAAAAATCGAGCATTATGCTTTGGTGGTTCAAACATTTCCCTACATGGATATGTTGATGTAGATATGGTGGGTGATAGAGATAACAGGAGGAGCACAACAGGGTATGTGTTTACTGTAGGTGGAAGAGCTGTCAGTTGGGTCTCAAAACTACAAAGTGTTGTTGCACTCTCAACAATAGAAGCAGAGTATGTTGCTGTTACAGAGGCTAGTAAAGAAATGATTTGGTTACAAAGGTTTTTGAATGAATTGGGTAAGAAGCAGGAGTTGGGCAGGTTATACAGTGACAGCCAGAGTGCCATACATCTTGCAAAGAACTCTGCATTTCATTCCAAGACTAAGCATATACAACTCAAGTACCATTTCATATAGTCAGCGCTGGAAGATGGACAATTGAAGTTGGAAAAGATACAAACTAGCCAAAATCCCGCAAATATGTTAACAAAAGTTGTAACCAGGGAGAAACTGAGAATCTGCTCAGTTTCAATTGGTCTTCAAGTGTGATGAAGAAGATGAGAAATAGCTAGGTCCAAAGTGGAGTCATTGTCCAGAAAATGAAGTAGCGGTGGAGTTGCTATAATCAGTCTCCAAGTGGGAGATTGTTGGGTGTGGAGCCTGATTATCTTTTGTATTCAAAGGTATTGCCGCATTGGACCCCAGCTCCAAATGGGGTGGCAATGCCACCCATAAAATATTCTTTGCAGGGGGGGTCCGGGGGGGGTGGTTGCGACCTTTTGGGAGCCCCCCCCCCCCCGGCCGCCCCATGGTGGGGCGATGGGGGGCAGCACCCCCGAAGCTAAGAATAGATGTAAAATTGCCTTATAAAATATTGTAATTTCATGGTCGATCTGGGTCGTTCATTAGGCGGAGATCTGACGGTAAAAGTTATGTTTAATTTAGGGTTTTTTGCCCTAAAACGCAACCCCTCGCTATATATGAGGGAATTGTTTTGCGTCTATGTAGATCTATATTCTGAGTGAGGAAGAGAGAGGAGATTGAGAGGAAAGAGGGAATTACAGTGGATTTGCTGTAGGTTGTATCTCTTCAGTTTGCTGGATAATATAAAAAGAAGGACTGGCTGTTTCTCTGTGGACGTAGCACAAACTGTGTGAACCACATATATCTATGTTTCTCTTGTTTTATGCATTTTCTGTGTTTATATTTCTGCAATATTTTATGTGTTCCATTGCTCTGTAATATATAATTTTCTAACACTGGAGGGTGCAAGTTACCTACTTCTGGTGTTTGATGTATCTCGGTTAAGGTGTAAAGTGATCTATAATGTTGTAGTTTAGCATAGAATTTTCCAATCATCCGAGCTAATGTCAAGCCCTAATGTTAGTGGTCATAAATCTCAATCTACACCCAAATTTGGAACTCTCGTCATGGGGCACTAGGAAATCAAGGTGTGTTTGTTATACTACTCGATCTCTATCTTTATATGTATCCCCATCCACCTCTCCCACCCTTATATCTATTTCTTACTTCGATGCTCGGAAGAGGGTAAAAAGGATATTTTATTAGTTCATCTGCTTATAGGACTTCACCTAGAATGGTATCCTCTACCTCTACCTCTTCTTTTATCTCTCTTGGATCAACTTCTTTCAGTCGATTAACAGGATCTACTACATTTGGAACTAGGAGAAGGGAAGATGGTACAGAAAATCGATCTACAACTCGTGGGACCACCACTCTAACAAAACTGGTATATTTATTTGGTGGAACCATTGAAACCACTTCTACTAACAGTACCTCCTCTACTGCTTTAAAAAATGCCATCTATTCCTTTAGTCTATGCCTTTGTCAATGCCTATGTGGGGTATCAATATCAACTTGCAGCAAGGGAAAAAACTAGATCTAAATATCAATCTGGTTATTAGATTCATATATTAATGGAACTTTATAAAGCCCTTTCGCTGCATTCTGACACCATGCCATTTCTTTCCCTTTTGTAGATCCAATTTATTATTTTTTTAAAGAAAAATATCCGTATATTTCATATTTCTGAGAATGAAATCAGAATATACTATGTTCAATCCTATACAAACTAAAGCCTCTCTTATTCTCTGCATTGTCTACCCCAGTCAGAATACTAAATCCACAATTTGAAGTCTTCTTGTAGTGTCTTATATACAATTGTTCCCTCAGAAAACATCAACCGGACATCTTTCTTATCCTCTGAATTTAAAACTCACAGTTCTTACAATGGATCTAAAAAAACTCCATGAAAAACCATCATCTGGTACTGAAAGAACAGTTAAATACAAATTTATTTTTGTAGTTGAAATGAGGGTGCCTCCTCAAGTTAAGTTAAGAAACCCTCATGCAAGAGAAAAGCTTATTTAGACAAATTATCTTCTTATGTCTTGAATTCACGGTATACATGTGAGAATGAAGTAATTTCAAAAGAGGCTTATATCTCTTAGACAATCTTCATAATTGGGAGTAGACTGCAATTACCAATGTTTCATCTCCATAGACTTGAATTTTTTCCAGTCCTCTTTCCTCTGCAATTTTCAACAAAATGCAAGGGGTACAGAATTTAGGTTGATTTTTTGAACCTTTTCCAACAACATACTTCATCTTAAGGTATTTCATAGTGTCAAAACATCGCTTGCTCCACATATACCTGCTTTTCCTTGACTTTCTCTATCGAAGAAGCCTTAAGGTATTTCATGGTCAATACATGGAATTGATAAGATTATAGGAGAAATCTATTTGAGAAGTACTTCATTATCATCTCAAGCCATTTTAACCTTGTGTGCTACCTCAGCAAATGTAACAACCAAATCTAGAAACATCATCTAATTTAGGTTCCCCCAAATCCCATAAGAAAACAGGCAGGCGAGAGTCTTATATGTTTCTATTGTCTTATCATATAAGCAGTCAAAAATCCAATCAACCAAAGTCATATTTTCCCATTTAGATTTTCCCATTGTGGCTTGAGTAACCTCATTCCAAACTACTCTAGAAAAAGGATAGGTCACAGATAACTGATCCATAGTTTTCTCACTACTCTTGTAAAATATACATATGTATGTCCCTACTTAGTTCCTCTTCTATTCATTATCCAAGGTAGAAATTTTATTGGCTAGGGCTAACCACAAGAGAATTATGCATATTAAATCTCGTGAAGAAATCTTGGAGGAGAAGAGTTTAAAAGAAAAAGCCAAAAGAATAAAAAAATTATTCAACCTAGCCACATTGGAATAGGTGCATAAATTATATAAGGGAAGGATTTTCCATAAAAGATAGGAAGTACCTAATCTATTGGAAGGAAGAGGAAAACATAATGAAAGGAGAAATGCATCAAAAATAAATTTGGTGCTAAAAAATATGAAAGAGGACATTGACATGTATGACCCAAGGTTCACTAGAGAAAGTAGGAGAGGTGGGGGAAAGGGGAGGTATTCTCTCAACCATGAGTCATTGGGTCAGAATGATTTGATCCAATATTATTCTGATTGAAATATGCAAGGAGGCTACTAGTGCTTGGGGAACATTAATTTTATTGTGGATTCTTTGGGTTGATCGCATTGGTTATTGTTAAAGTTGTAGCACTCTTGAACATTAAATTTAGGATCCATTAATGTTTAAGTCATAATATATGGTGAATATGTGACCAATACAAAAAATATCAATATTTGTGTTAGAGGTTAAGTGGTTAGACTACCTAACAAGTAGGGGTGCTATAAATAAGTTATATATGATGAACAATGTGTGTGTTGGAGATGTAAGGATGAAACTTTATCATCAAATATTTTATATTTTTTGTCCATCATTGTCTAACGTCTATGTGTGTTCCTTGACCATATGGACTTGATTTTGGTTGAAGATTATTCCCTTGAGATTTTTTGTTTTTGTTTGGATCACTATTTTTTCTAATGATCGTGAGATTTTTTGTGACCTCCAGAAAATCCCTCTTAGTTTAAGTACTACTTTTGTCTCTAAACTTCCATGATGGATTAATGTACTACTAAGTTTGTTGTCATTAATGATTTTCCTCAGCAATTATATGCATTTCTGTAATAAATATCCAATTTAAAAATGTTTTTGCATGTTTAGATAGATACGTGATGGATTTGGCTAAACTGATAAAGAATCTTGGCACGGCAATGAAATATATTTAGACTGATGATTGACCTCATTAGTGGAGAGGAACATGCTATAATAAAATATTGAAAAACTAAAAGTTGTCTTTCTTATCTTCTTGATGGTGAATACTATATAGGATATATAAATATATTTCATCATCCAGCTATTTTCTTGGCATTGTTTCTATTTGTGTTAGATATGAAGTGCATTTCCCTATTTATTGCTTGATGCAAAGCCAAACCTGTATGCAGTTTTTTTTCCTTCAACAATTAGGACACAATTCATTACTACATCTATTCATTGGTTGCTACTACTTATCACAGTTGAGGTAATCCATCTTAAGAATTGTAAAATCTCTCTAGTGACAACATTTTAATCTAAGGGTTGAATTCCTTGTGCCTGGTGTCGAGGAATGGATATGCATTATGTAGGTCCATGTAAGAGATATGAAATGCATATATTTGCCAATATGTTGGTTAGAGTTATGAAATGCATATATTTTCAAATATGTTGGTTTGTTTGACAATTTACCATATCGTTAATGTTTTGGTAATTCTATGGAGAATTTTGTCCTTGCACTGTCAAGGTTCCTTATGCAATTTTGAAGATGCAGTTGTTTAGTGAAATATTTATAAATTTTGAAGTATCTTGTAAAGGTTCCTTATGCAATTTTGAAGATGCAGTTGTTTAGTGAAATATTTATAAATTTTGAAGTATCTTGTAAATTTTAATTCAACTGGAAAAACAACATTTAAGTTATAACATAGAAGCACCACTTTCAAATGGGCATGACATACACATAATGCAGTGGGGGTTTTATGAACTACTGAATGGCTGCACATTTGTGATTTGTTAATGGCTTGCCATAATCTCCATGTAGAAATAGAGGACTTTTTTAAATCACTAAATACAAAGTTATTAACTTCAAACATGCTTATTTGACTTATATATTATCTTACTAGTAACAAATGCTAGGTCCTGAGGATGACTTGTTTTATAATGAGTGACTTCAGTTATCTACTAGTAGTTTGGGATTTTAGAAAGGTATGTGCTTTATGATTTATTTGAGATGAGTTAAGAGCATCTATGAAGGAAAAAAGAGAATTTTGGATTTAAAACTACTGCCAAATTTTTGTGATGCTTGTTTTCTTGAAGTAGATCCTCAAGAGTGTGATTTGTTTTTTTTTAGAGAGAGTGTAACTAAAATCTCACATTTGAGAACTTAACAAAAAACATTGAAGCATTTTCAAATAAAATATTACACATTATTTTATTAGTGGAAATTTGTGTCTAGAAGATATTGCCTTCAGTTGCGAGAGTTCGCATTCCACATAACCATTTCAAGAAGATGACTGGTATGTTTGATGTTTTCATTTGGGTTATTGTTTTTTAGAAGTTTAAGATTAAAGTTTTGCAAGATTCCATTGCTAAGGAAGTGGATTTGAAATTCAATGAAAGGTTGGACAATGATTTGTTGAATATGGCATTGTTCACATCTTTTGAGATGAAACAAAAAGAAGTATAAGAAAATAATATCAAAGGTGATGAAAATAGCTCTAGAAAAATTTGACAATGATGAGCTGAAATAATTTTTGTGGGACTTGTAGTTCAATACTACTGTAATCTACCAGGAAAGTCTTCTGCAAAATTTGGAAATGAAGTGTTGGCTTCATTTGTTGTGAATATTGGTGCTAAAGTTGTGTATGTTTTGTGTATTGAGGATGCAGTCACTATGCCAGCAATAGGTGCAACTCTCTCATTTGGTGGGGAAGATATATCAAGGTGTATCCCTAATCACAATTCTCTGATTATGACCCTCAAGCAATTATGGTGTTATTTCTTATGTTGTTCATGAAATAATCAATGACCCACATTGTCATGTGCAAAAAACATATAGTGCATTGTATTTGATAAAACAAGTACCCTCACAAAAGGAAAGCCTTTTGTTACTAGTGCTAAAGTTCTACCATATATGAAATTGGGAGAATTTCTCAAAATTGTTTCTCCTTGGTGTAATATTTCATAATATAATATTAATGTTACCCATGCAATTATGACCTTATTGCAATCTTCTAACTTCACCTTCCCATTCTAAAACTGGAGGTATTACTAAATTCCCACCAATTATAGCCATGAATGCTCAGTCATTTTCAATAGCATTGAAGTGCCAAAAGCACACGATATTTTTCAAGAATTGAATGCTAGATTTAATCCTAACCATTTATAAAACTAATTCAAAAATCCTCAGACTTCTTGGAGCATTGAGTTATGGTTCTCTCTATAATTTCATTGGATTTCAAATAGAGCTTGGGTATAAAATCATTCCCAGGATAGCAAAAACCATGCCACTCTTCCACATGCAATAGAGGTTCAGATCTAAGATAATTTATTATTTTCACTATGGTTCAAACAAGATTTCATTAGATTTCTATGGTGACCTCCACTTCAAACAAATTCAACAAAATCGATTCAAACAGAGTTGAGCAGTGAGCATCCATTGGAAAGGGTAGTGGTAGAATACATATATCACTTTGATTTCTTTTGCAAGCCACCTACAACTACGTATATGAAGGGGCTTGGGACCAGGAATACTGTTTGATTAACTTAAAAAAAAATTAAGCTCTTGCGGGAAAATATGTAAGATGTTTAATAGATGTGATAGATATTTTGGTTGGTAACTTGAATCTGATGTCTGAGTGTGGAGTGTCTACACCTTCATTTGCAGAGGATTATTTCAAGGATATGGAATAACATGCTAGAATAGGAATTTTGGTGGCCTTGATAAAATACTATTGACAATGTTGGCCATTTCTAATCCATTTAAAAGGGAGGTAGTTTTTGTCATAAAAGTTCTAAATAAAATGGGCATACACCTGATCATGGTTACAAGAGATGACTAGAAAACAAATCAAGTTATCTTGCAAGAGTCAGGTACTTAAGATGTCAAGGCTAAGGTCATTCCTATTAGAAAGGCTGAAACAATTAGCTCTCTTTAGAAGGATGGAGTTGATGATATGCAATAGGAAGCCATATACAAATCCTGGGAACTCAATTGGGTGAAAAGGAAGCACTTATGATTCTTAGTTTCTTGGATGAAAACTTCCCAAAAATTTAAAGTAATCTACTAATGAAATGAAACACAATAGCCCACATCAATATCTTCTGCTGAATATGTAAAGCTAACAATTTGGTAGTAGTCTGAAGTGCTCCCAAAATATGAAATCAAAAGACTTCTACCTAAATCTCACATTCACAATACTTATAAATTATATGGGTGATGGGGGATGTTCAAACACACATCGTTCGTTATGCACTAGATAAAACCATTTAACTGGAATTCGATATCATCCAAATAGACATTTTAAAGTGGTTCAAGCTCTAGATCAATGAAATGTAGGTCCCTTACCCCAGCCATACACCTTGCCTTATTAGAACTAGCTTCCCTAGAAGATTGATTTCTGCTCATCATAGGAGAGCCAAAACTAGCCATTGGTTGTGCTTTTTCTATCATCAATACTTCTAAGTTAATTAGAAAATCCTTGCAAAACAATTGGCTTCCTTCACATGATTATCATATACCTACAATAGAATATTGATATCATTCTTCCCTATCCCGAGGGAAACTTTAGACCTGCAGTTCCAAATAGGGCATCAATCCAAGATTCTTCTTATCCATTTTAGCAGCCAAATCCCTCTTTCATTGGGGAGTCAAACACATTAGGAATAATATTCCCAGGTTTATCAATCACAACCTTGATATGGAGGTTGGAATTAGTTTTAATGAGCCTTGATAGGTATGCATCAAATGTGCCAGTCATAAGGTCTCATCAATTCAATAACGAAGACTTTTTCAAGAAGGCATCCATAGAACTACAATCCATAATGCCAAATCTCAACAAGGCTGATATAAATTAATCAAAACCATGATTTAGAAGATAAAATGGTCTTTAATGCTTTAGTCTTACTTATTCTACCTGCTCCCTCTGACACTAATGCCTCTCTGTTATGATCTTAAATCCTCTCATGCTTCCCAAATGATCCATATACTTTTGGAGAGAACTTATTTTGTTGCAACTCGAGACATTGGTCTTAATATTGAATTTATTTTCTATGTATATATCTCCATTAACATATTTATGTTGAAGGTTGTGCTACAATTTTGGAAAACAGTTAATTTGATGATTACATTATGAGATTATTTGGTTTTGTTTCATGTACCTCCTATAGGAATATAAATATAGTTTAATAACCACTGTTCCTCCTATCTACACCCTCAAGGGATAAGTGACCACTATTCTATAAAGATATGTTACAGATTTTCACTCGCACATTCTTGCATTTTCATGGAGAAATTTCCATCGTCAAATCTTTAGTTTTGTGGCATAACAATCATGCAATATATATCCCAAATGGATTTCTTCCAAATAATGTTCATGACTTCTGACCACACTTGTAGAGATGTTTAAATTTTTTGGTGAGTCTAAAATTAAAACTATACTTTACAAATGGGTTTTCTTTCTATTTTCCATGGATCTTATCATTCTTGTCAATTGTATCTATAGATTCTAAAACAAAATTATTAATCCATCTACTTTTAAGCATGATACATATTAGATAGATCTTTGACTGCACAAGAGTCACTGTAAACTCCACAATATTCACCTTAGGAATTTATATCTTGGACAATATGCTTATTAATTGATAACCAAGAATGTTCCTATAAGCCAATACCATCACATAATAAGGCAATGAACAAGTAAAAATTTTACTTCTGAAGCATAATCATATCCTATTGAAATTTATGAAGTTTCTTTATCCTTAGGTTCATTAACTGTGTCACAATTGATGCAATGATGGCACAATACAAAGCATCAGTGAAAGCTTCCATACCCACAATTTTCATTGCAACGAAGTTAGAGAGCATATATTCCAACATCCCATGAATCCCAACACAATATAGGAGCATTGTTTCTAAATCAATGAAGGGATTTTCTCCACATTACATGGTAAACCTGTTGATCTACGACCTTTTGTCAAACATTAAAGACGAACACTGGGTCCCTTCAAATACAATACAATATTCATAAAAAATTGGGTGAAGTTTGACAATTAGGGATTATTAAGGTCACATTGTGGCTCGAACAATTCAACTCCACTTTTTCATTCTGAACAAATATGTATGTGTTGAGCCATGATTTCATGTGCACGAGAAGCATAGATTTTTCATTTTGTTGGGTAGAACAGCTCAACTAAGTTTGATAGAACACCAATACAAGACTATTGTGTGAAGTGAATTCCATAGGTATTTTACACAAACTACAAAGTATATGAACTTTAGATAAGAAATCGTTACTATTTAGACAATAAAGAAAGGTATTATTTCACAGATTACAAAGTATATGAATTTATATTGGAAATCATCAGCATTTAGATAGAAGTTAGAGAAATATTATAGATATATAGTTAAATATTGATCAGATCTTTGTTATTCCAAAATATATGCATAGGTGCATGGGAGGGTAGATTGATGAGGAATCCCCTCCAAGATTTCTTATCGACCATTCTTAACTCATTTCTTTGTCTTGTATTCTCCTGTTATGAAGGAGGATCTACACAGGAGTGTGTTGAGCACCAGAAAAGGTATGTAATTGCCACTTATTCCTCTATCTTTTCCCTTAATTCATAACTTCTTTACATTCTAAGATGGTCACATGATAAAGGATTATGATAGAGTTAAGGGGATTTGTGACTGATGTAAAATGATTAATTATTGTCTTTTTCTATGCAGAAAGTGAAGGAAATGGAAAATTGCCATTCCAGAGGAAAAGACAAGGCAAAACCAACTGTTGTCCCTTTGATAGGGAATTGAATCCAGACAAGGAAATCGAGATCGAAGTGCATGGGCCAATAATAGGAAAAAGAAATGTAGTATCAGTGCAAGAGGCTGAAAAGATAACTAAAGGTTAAAGATATGGAGAATCCCTCAGGATCCTTTGATCCTGAGGGATCGCTACCTCAAGGCTATCTGTATTTTTGGTATTCCTGCCTGGCCATTATAAAAAGGGACAGTGCTACTAGCCCAAGGGGCAGATTATTGTTGATTTATAGAATTTGCTGTTGCAATCTGAACTTTGATCATCGACTCTCTTTAAAGAGCGATCACTATAACTCTGTTTTTATGATTAATACATAAACTTTGTTGTTGTTCCATTATCTGATTCTAGAGTAACCGCAGCAGTGCGTCCCTGGTGGCTAAGGGCCTAGCCCTAGTGGATCACTTGCTTTCTGTATCATTACTTTCCGATTATAGTTGTGTGTGGTTTGATTTCCTTTACTTGCTTTATTCAGTAATCTTCTGTTCCTAAACATTTCATTGACTTGCTCTGTTATGTTGAATTAGTAATTGAATAGTAAGATTATTAATTGCAACTGAAAATGTTATGCTGAAATAATATCGCATTGTCTGATTCGGACATTGTTGTTCATTTACAGATTGACATTGTTGTTCATTTACAGATTGACATTGCTGTTCATTTACAGATTGACATTACTGTTCATTTGCAGATTGACATTGCTGTTCATTTAGCTACGGTTCACCTATAATTGTGATTGTTGTTCATTCGATTACTGTTCCATTACAACTGCAATTGTTGTTCCCTTATAACTGTGGTTAATGCTTATTACGCTACAACAAGATTACTGATTCAATCGTTCTAGATTCGTTGTGTGTTTACATTTGATTAAGTTTGTTGTTCAATATTTCGTAGACTTACTTAGGTTTTTCGTTCCTTTCTTAGTTGTTGTTCAATTCATTTATTAGTTAAAGATTGTTGTTCCATTCCTTTTGGTTAAGATTGCTGCTTAATTCATTCCTATAGATTAAGCTTTGCTGTCTGATCTTTTCAATAGATTAGTTGTTGTTCCTTTTCTGTTAATTGAATTGTTATTCCCAACATTTGCTTTGGTGTGAACAAAAAGATCCACAACTGTAGCGAACATTGACTACTGCTGTCTAGTTCCCAGATTGGAGATCTTGTCTTTGATTGATTCTCATTTGCATCAGTTTACAAAGGAAAGAGTTATCATTACTACATCCTTGACTGATGATTGCTGTAGTTTCTTGATTTAGTTCCAAAGCATTTAAGTTTCTTGCCATTACATTCAGAGTTGTTTCCAGCATTTGTTTACTTTTGTAAAACACTATACTGCTACCATTACTCTCGAACAAGTGACCACCTCAGATTGGGTACACTCTTGAGATAAAAAAATCGTACTTGTATTGATAGTTAATGTAGGGTAAATAGAGGTTTAAAAGACCCTTTTTATTTCTCAACACTGTGGCTTTTCCTTTTGAGGTTGGGCTAAGATCTTTGATAGATCACAAATTGGACCCTTTTGTTTTGGTCATGGCACAAGAATTGATTTAGTTTTTCTAAATAGTAATGTTCCTACACTGCCTGAAATTCATTGGATTTTATTCTTCAGGGGAATCCAAAAGATACATCAAGCAATTCCATCCCCAGTCCACGTAGTTGTGAAGTATTCAATAACTGCCACATAGATCAATGAATTGATCATGATATCCACTACCAAGAGAGATGAAAACTTTCTTGCAAAGTGGTCCACTATATTTGGAATGATTTTTCAATGAAATTTTCTTTCTTAGAAATAAATCACCATCTCCATATTTCCAGGACTTAAAATGTTAGGAATAAATTATGTTTAAATAGTAGGGTAAACAAAAACTTGTATTCATTCAATTTGAAAACTTTGCATGCTCTATCCACCAAACTTTAAATCATGCCCTTACAAATTGGAATATCAAAACCCCAAGAAACTTTTTTGGCATATATGCAAATATCTTGATGTCTTGTGTAGTTTTCCATGTTTTATTTAATACAATCGAGATGCTACTAAACTTTGAATATGGAAAATACTTATTAAAAGTGATTATCAAGAAATCACTATTACTCTTGAAATAGATAGATTCAACATTATTTTTTGAAAATATGACCAGTTAGTACTATTCCTTGTCATTCTTAAACTTGTGTGAGGATTCGTTTTAGCAAGTCACTTAAAGTGGAAATTGTTCAACTTAAAGTCTGTGGTAATACATGAAACAACTCAATAAAAATTCTCAACAATTGATTAATTAATTAATTGTATAATTCAATGTATTCCAGTAACACATACATTTCAAGAACCAGCTAGGGTACCTACTTGAAACTTTCTTATTGACTCTTCATAGCTCCTTTCTCACGAACCTACTCCCATCATATGATGGAACATATACTCTTTGAAGTGTGCCTTTACGCCTTATGATTGGGCCAAAATCTCTACTATATCTTCAACCTTCCTTTTAAATATCTATAATTTTCTCAATAAACCCAAAAAATACATGAATATGAATCAAGTAGAAATCCCCCCTTGTATCTTCCCTTAGGAAAATCCAACTTGAAAAAATATTTCTCCTAAATTAAAACATGTTAAATTTCCTATCATTTGGTTAGTTGTAGTCGCGAATGAAGTATGCAAAAGTTACTAGAATATGTGGTTTAACATAGTTTTGCAACTGGTTGAGGAAGAATTTATCCTCTTCACCCATACTAGCATAGGCAATAGAGCTATCTAACCAAAATTTGGTTCAAGATTAGATGGGAACAAATGGCAATAAATATGAAGAAGAAAAGGAAAAATGGAATTTTGTAATAATAAGCAAACTAAGAAATAAAAATCCCATTAAGTATATGTGTGTAGGGCAGACCATTCACTACAATGAAAAGGGTTAGTGGTGAGGTTCATTCTTGTGATGGACCTTTAAGGTCCATCACGAATGTCACATATGCTGATGATCTTTAAAAAACATTGTTATATGTGTATATAGTGATGGTCCTTTAAGGTTTGTCACCAAAGCCATTTTCAATGACACTTTCGGTGAGGGTCACTAAAGGTTCATCACTAATTTTCTCTTTGGTGACACTTTTGGTGAGGGTCATTTAAGGACCATCACTAATTCTCTCTTTAGTGACACTTCTAGTGACAGTCTTTTATTGACCCTCACCAATGCTATTTTTGGTAACTTTTGGTGGCGGTAAAAAAAATTTCGTCATGATTGATCATTCCAATGAGTTTTTGATGACTCTATGTACCTATTACTATATTTTTTGTCAAAAGATAATGATTTAAGACCATTGTTGTGGAGTCTTTTTCATTATGTGTCCAAGGTCATAGTGGTTATAGTCACTCAATTTGTTAAAAAGTAATTAGTGTGTATCATTTCCCTCAAGTCATAAGAATATAGTTTTCCTATGAGTCAACACATGATTCATATCTATTAGGATTATTATCTAGCAAATTTCCTTTAAATAAAGTTCCACTAGTGTGTAGGAACTATATTATTTAATACATGTTCAAACTCTGTCAATTCTATTAATGAGAGAGACCTAGCACTCCTCAACAATCATGGCACACCTTAACATGCTTTGAAACAATACACTAACATTCCTTGGCACCTCGCATGTCTTGCAACATCTTTGTACCTGGAACATCTTTGTACCTAGGACATCTTGCCATGAGTATAATTCCCAATCACATTTGGCATGCCCTAGTCTTGGTTTATAGGGGCCTGACCCAAGTTCATAGTTAATTAACCAAACATATCCCGGTACTACTAGCCCTTTGGTCAATAGTCCACGAAGCGTGGACTGAGGTCTCACCCAAAGTAGTATGGGAGGGTGCTAGAACCAGGTTTCGCACCCTGGAGATGTCTGATGAGTTCATGTGGTTCGTGGTTTGACCCTACATGCATGTCGCTATGTGCACTTTCCCATACCACGCAGTCGGCGATACTGCCTTCGTTCAACCCTACTTGGGGCCCAAACGTTGTTATTACCCAAGTCCTTACTAGAATTCCACTATTAGTTGATTAACTTAGCCTATTTATATGCGTTAAGTTATATTTAGCAATATAAATCATTCATTCAGGTGCGCATAGTAAATAAACAATATATTTGCAATTTACATCAACCATGCATTAGTCCAAGAACAAATACACAAATGGGTAACAAAACCTTTCTTTATTAATCTCTTCTTCAGTTACAGACTTGACTCTGCCCTGCAAATTTAGCTGTAGGGGTCTCGCACTCAACTATCAACTTCTAGGCCTCTGCGCACTCAGCTACAGAGCCCTTTCCTACTCTATGACCCAAAGACACACTTAGCCCCTTAGGCTCTTCCTATCTCTCTCTTCTATTCCTCCTTAGTTCGTTCTCCTTTACACTTAGAGCCTCGCTCTATTTATACAACACCATGGTCTGTGGACCATGAGTAGGCCGTCATTACATTACAAAACTAGGGCAGACAACCCTGTGACTCTATCATACCTTTCGCGCTTTGTGACCGTAATTCGCGGAGTTTTTACAACAATATTGGGTCAAAACTCGAGATTTGAGCCCCAAAACATGCCTTGGGGGGATTCCATGCCCAACACCTAGCATAGCATAACACTCCCCTAGCATGTGTTGGCATGCCCTGTAGTCCCTAGCATCCCCTCGCACAATTTGGCATAATATTGCATTGACAAACATTAGCACTTGGTAGTTGGCATGTATTGGAACATATTATTAGTGTGCCAAGCATGTCCCTTTTGAAAAATATAAGGTCCCAACTTATTAACCCTTTTATATTTTCATTTCCTTCAATTTTAGCTTTGTTATTCCTTTCGTTGCCTTGAAACTCCTTGACACATATTGGCAATACACTTTGGTACCTTGTACATCCTAGCATGTCTTAGCACCTGGCATGCCTTGGCACTATTTGGCACATGTTAGCACACCCCGAAACTGCCTAGCACACTCTATCACTTCTTGACATGCCCTGATATTCCCTGGTATGCCTTACTCATGCTTAGAATACCTTGTCACTCCCTCCTTGGCATGACAGCTAACACTCATTGACACTCACTGACACACCCTCATATTCATTCGCTTCCATGCATTTTGACCTAGTGCTCCCTTGTGTTGTCCTAGTACTCCCTAACACTCCTCAACATGCATTGGAACTCTCTAGCACACCATACTACTCTTCGATATGCTCTGCCACTTCATAGCACACATCACACTCCCTGACACTCATTGGCACTCGGCACGTGTTGGCACTTGGCAAGTCTTAGCATGTTTGGCATGCATTGACTTTATATGCTTTGGCATGGTTTAATATTAAAGTTATTTGAGATCAATTATTGGAAAGTAGATGAGAACAAACAGAGGAATATTTGGCACTTAGAATGGATTGACTCTTGGTACTTGGCACCTATTCGCACCTAGTGTTGGTGTGCCTAGCATGCCCCTCATGGAAAAGGTAATTTGATGACTTATTAACCCTATTATGTGTTCATTTCCTTGTAGTTTAACTTGTTCCTCCCTTTTGTTTCCTTGATAGTCCCTAGCAGGCATTGTCACACCCTTGCACATCTTGGCATGCCTTAGCACTTGGAACATATTAGCTTGCTTGACATGTCTCCGTACTATCTGGTGCATGTTATCATGCCCTAGCATTCCCTAACATACCTTGGCAGTCATGACCTCACAACTAGCATTACATTTTTCCATGATTTGGGAACCTTGCATTCACTAGAACACCTTGGCACTCCCTAGTTGTCATGCCATCATAGATAACAATACCTTTTTTGCCACTTGGGAACCCAACCAATTCATTAGAAAAACAATATTGTGCCCAACCAAAAGTCTCACTTTCTCTAAAATTTCTTTGTCCACACCTTATCACAACCATAGGCGTAAAACCTGCAAGTCCTATTTTGAACTTCTCCTAAAACACTTCATCCTGGGGACACTCGGAATTCACTGATACTCCTTGGCACACACTCTTATCATTTCAAAGCATTTTGACCTAGTTCTCCCTTGTGTTCCCTTGACACTCCCTAACACTCCTCAACATCCAATGACATTGCCCGCCATGTGTTAACACACCTTTTCATTCCTTGGCATGCCCTAACACTTGTTAGCTATCATGCCCTCACAACTAACCTTACTTTTTTTTAGACTTGGACATAACCCAACGAAGTCTTTCCCCGACTACAACAACCTAACCAACTACTACAACTAGACTATGCCTTGTTCACCTAAGAACTACCTATAACACATCTTAGGCTACTCATCCAATATCAACTCATCCCACTTAACAAGTTACCAAGTCAATTCTCACATCCAACCATGGCCATAAAAAAACTAAGAAACATAGTTTACATCTTGACATGCCGTAGCATATGGCACGTCTAACAATTCCTTAGCCCTGTGTGGTATGTGTTAACATCCCCTAAATTTCTTACAAGAATTATTTTCACTCCCTAGCACACCCTAGCACTCCGTGACATGCCCTGGCACTCTAGCATGCCTTGGCACTGCCTAACATATAACCTTGTTGCTCCCTCCTTAGAACACTTGGAACTCATTGACACTCCCTATCACACATTCTTATCTCTTCATTTCCATGCATTTTGAACTAGTTCTCCCTTGTCTTCCTGTGGTACTCCCTAACATTCATTGACACACATTGACACACCCTGGCACATGGCAAATCTTGGTATGTTTCCTTGGAGCTCTAGCATTCCTTGGTATTACCTAACATATCTTGTCGCTCCCTCCTTACCATACCAAGAACTCATTAATACTCCCTGTCACAAACTCTTATTCTTTCATTTCCATGTATTTGAAACTAGTGATCCCTTTTGTTTCCTTGGCACTCCATAACACTCCCTGGTATGCATTGGCACACCCTAGCACCTCGAACATCTTGGCATGTTTCCCTGGCCTCTAGCATGCCTTAGCACTGCCTACCATACCTTGTTACTCCATCAACACACCTGTATCTCACTGAAACTTCCTGTCAAAAACTCTTATTTTTTCATTTGCATGCATTAATTTGACCTAGTGCCCTTGTGTTTCCCTGACACTCCTTAACACTTCCTAGCACATGTTGACACAACCTGGGACTTGGAACATCTTGGATGCATGTCATTGTAGCAATCTAGCATGACTTAGCACAACCTCGCATACCATGTCACTCTCTCCTTATCACACTCGGAACTCGCTGATACTCCCAGTGACACACTCTTATTCATTAATTTCCATGCATTTTGACCTAGTGCTCCCTTATGTTTCTCTAGCACTCCCTAAACCTCCTTAGCATGCATTGGAACACCTTGGCACTTGGCACATCTTGGTATGCTTCCCTAGCAGTCTAGCATTCCTTATTAGTACTGCATAGCATACCTTGTCACTCCCTCCTTAGCACACCTGGAACTTGCTCACTGTAATGTTCCAAACTAGGAAATATAGTGCTATGCAAAGCGGACAATAAAAATAACGCCATAAAATTAAATCAAACCATCAAACCACAAAATTGGCAACCAAACTGCGTTGTCTACTCATTATATTAAATGGGAAGAGGTGTACAAAAAGGTGTTGGAATGTGTGCACCTATGCTTGTTCTAGGAAAGATAACAAAATCCCAAAATGAAAAATGGAACACCCTCCTCAAATCTGCTTGTAATCTGACCCAAGAGCTGCATTGTTATTGCCAAGAAAGGTGTTGTTGCTATTATCACTTTAAAATTTCCCTAGGGTTTTCATGTTGTGTTTGAAGAGATAATAGAGGTAACCACAAACCTTCTTTTGAGATCAGGATCTAGCCTTCCTAATGCTCAGACAGGGCTCTCTCTTAATGATTTAACTTTGTTGGATTAATTAATTTTAGGATAGTTTTTTTTCCCATAGGAAAGAACTGAGCTGATCAACTCTGAAGGGGATCAAGCCCCACGTCCTACTAGCAGAGACTAACCCCAAGGGAATCAAGGAGAATTGACCCTATGACCTCCCGATCGGCGAGGTACTTTAACAACAGGGATTCGACCAGTTGAGCTAACCCTTGGGGATATTTCTTTTTTTTTTAGGCTAGTTATTTAAACTTGGTTGGTTTTTAATTTGATTTGGTGGTGGAATCACTTATTTAGATGGATAGAAAAGTGTCTTTTTATCATTGGGCCATGGAGTCCAAATGTCAAGAAAACAGGATTGAATCAAGTTCTAAAGATAGTGTTCACAGGGCAAGGTAGTTGAGTAAATTCAGATCATTTAGGCTAGATGATGAAGTGGTTTTCTAATCGGGGTCAAGGATCAATTAAGGATTCCTCAAATCAGATAATGAAAGAAATGAAAGAGGTCAATCAAAACTAGCGAGCAATGAAGAATTCCCTACTCTAGATATACGAAGAAAACATCAAAATGAATAATGGTTCAAGACAGAGTGTACTTAAACAAATTCTAAAGTAACATTCCAGTTATTTCATTCAAATTAGAAAACATGTATGTATATGAAGTACTTAAGAAAATAACAATATAACAAATGAGAGATACTTCACTGAGGTGGCCCAACAAATGAATCCTGTAATGCAATGCCTTTATTACTCAGTCTAGTCTGCTGACTTGAAAAGGTTACAATAAACCCTAAGGTTTTCAGATCAATAATAACTATAGAAATATTCGGAAATCCACCCTCTATACTTCGAATTATGAAGTATTTATACAAAAAAATGTTTCAAAATATCCTAAACTATTTTAGGAATTATTCAAGGAAAATAAAATATCTTCATGCAAGAAGATAGAGACACCTAGGATACTAAAAGGCTAATTGTCCATTCTTTTTTTGATTTTGATGTTTGTTGTTTGATCTTTTGCTACTTTCTCTCTTTGGCTATTGCTCTATGTTGGATGTCCTTTTACCCTGCCTTTCACTGATACTTTTTAACTTAGTTGATCTATTGCTTTACCTTCACTGCTATGTATTCACTGTTTACCTTGCACTTTTACAGTAAATCATTCAACTTTTCCCAAGTCTCTGCATTTGGTAATTTAATATTTACCATTCTTCTATAGCCTTCATTAGTTTCTATGTATTTTTCAAAAGTGGGCTTGTTTACGAAAATATGTTTTACCTCGTGCTGGAGGTAAAAGAGGTTCTCAAAAGTCTGGTAAAGGAATTTTCTTGTAGGCATCCCTTTCATAGAGGAATTGTTGGCTTGTTCCTTTGCCACTTCTCTTATTTTCTTATCATAGTCTTCAAGTGGCATCAAATTGCCATTAATAACCAGTGGATTAGACAGACCTTTCTGCCTAAAAGCATCAAATTTTACCATAAACCTAGCTATTGTTAGCTCCATTTTTTAGCATTTACCCTCAAGTTGTGTCATCAGGTTCCTCTTGGCAGTTACCTTCTTTACCTCTAGTATGGTCCTAGTTCTGTCAGCTATTCCAAGATCCTGCAGTTCATACTTTTTCTTTTAGTTAAGGAACTGGATTATTCTTGAGGCTTCTTCTGGCATATTTCCAAGTTCAGCTCTAACCCTTTCAATTGCCTCACCAGCCTCTTTAACCAAATCGTTCTGATCAAGTATCACGTGTATAGATGGCCAAATATCATTGACTAAGTCAATGATATTGGCCCATAAAAGTTGTTTTTCTTGGGCTAGTGGCTCTTTCAGTGTTAATTCTTTCTCCAACTTCTGTATCCTTTCATTCAACCTGTTTGATTTCTGAGCTTCATTCTTATGCATGATTTGAGCCAGTTTCTTTTCATCCTCTAGACTTTTTATTTGTTCCTTAAGTCTATTTATTTCAGTGGTTTGGATGGACATATCCTCCATGGATTTGACCAGTTTACTTGCTTCATCACTAGGATGAGTTGTTACTGTTGTTGAATCTATTGCTGATGTAGCTGCTGATACAGTTGGAAGTGTTGTAGCTACTAGAGTTGCTGGGGCCAATGAAGCTACCAAAGTAGAATGAACTATTGTAGTAATTGTATGAATAACAGTGACAGTAGCTACTTCCATGCTGGCCTATTTCCCATGTACTAACTTGTCCATTTTATTCTCCTTTTCTTTTAATTGAGAATTTAACTGGAGAATGAGGTCCATCATCTCATCTTTCTGGCTTTGGCTCTCTAGGACTTCCTTGGTGTGTGGATGTTCAGAAGGAGGCAACTTCAATTAATTCTTCAATGCAACAATGTCTTCATTCTTCTTTTTTATGAGCTTTTTTGCAGCCTCGATGTCATTTGGATTATATCCAATCTCAATAACCAATTCTTCTAATGACTTAATTTGGTTATCCTTTGCTTGTGAGGATGCATTCTCCAGCTTAAAATGTGTTGTGATGTTCTCTAGAGAATTTGAAGTTTTTGTAGACTCATAGCCTTGTTGGTCATTGTTGAGTATATCATTTCTTCTGATTTCTTATGAAATTCAATCTAGTCTATGGGATGAACATCCCTAGACAAAACTTCAAATTCTGTCTTTCTGTAATCTACTGATGACTTAGGCTACTGTACTATAGGCTTCAAAAAGGTCATTTGCATTTCCCTCTTTTAATGTCAAAAGCTAAAAGTAACCTATTCTGATTTATAGGAGTCTGTTTGAAATATTGGGCATAGGTTTCAGCTTTCAATGCTTCATTTCTCAAATTGATCTCTTTATACTTCTCCTTTATGTCTTTTTCCTTATCCACTGGTTTTCTTGATGATGAGACCTCAATGCTAATTTGTTTCTGAATACTATGAGTATTAGAGGTGGAAGGCTGATGAGTTTCCTATGAAACTGCTGGAGCTGTGTTCTCTTTGATCACTATATCTGTATCAATGATTTGATGTGGCTCAACTGTCTCAACTGTCTATTATTTCTCATTTACAGGATTTAGCTTGGGCTTTTTCTTGTACATGATTTCAAATCTATCATGTGTTGTATCTATGTTTGAGGAAGAACCTTCTTCCCTGGTCCTTTTTACATTTCTATCCTACAGGGCTGGAGTATGCAGAATGGAACTAGTATCCATCCATTTCTCCATATCTACGAAGGTGTTTTCCAACCACTTTGACTGGTAGGCATATTTTTCAATGTCTGGCCTGGACACATGCATAAAAGGGCTCAATTTAAACATGAGACTTAGTCTTTTTATGACTCCTAAAGGGTCATACTCCCACATGAAACTGCTACTGAACTTCATTTCTTGTAAACATTTATTTGCTTGTTCTCCAACCTCCCTATTATTACAGATAAAAGGACCAAGTTGGTTTTTTATTTTGAACTGTGTTTTCTTACTAGTTGATAGAAAATTTACATCATCTGAATTTATCATTTTCTTGATATACTCTAATGAAAATATCCTCATGGGGAGATATTTGCACAGCTTATAGGGAGTGAGTTGGCATCCATACACCCTAATTTCAGTGTGGTCCTGGTATAAATACCAGTCCCTTATTCTACTATTTTTAGACAACTGCAAAACTCTCTTTATCTCATCATTGATCCTGGGTTTATTGCTATTGTTTAGCATATTAAGCACTGGATAAACGCAGGAATCAATGAACTCCTTGTAGCTGAAAATAGTGGAATATTTTTGGATCAAGGGTGTCCAAAAGATACTAGATCTAGGATGGCCCTTAGTGTCCAAATTTTGGATGTTGACTGGAAACTTGTTTGATTGGAAATGTAACAACTTGTGGAACAATACTGAAGAGTATTTGAATACTATTTCATTTGGCAATCTGATCAATTGATCATGGATTTTGTCTGCTAAGAACTGGGCAAAGTTGAAAACTGTAGCTAGAGGCTTGCCTAGCCAAAAAATAGAGAGGAAAGCAAGTATAGGCTCATCTACATGCTCATCAATGGTATATCCTAGAATACAAGAGAGCATGGTTACAATTTTTCTAGCCCTCTCAAAGAAAATGGTGGCAGAGTATGGAGGATTGTTTGTAGGAATGTGAGCCTCTTCTAGCATGAAACTCTGAAAAATTTGAGAGGTCTTGGGAAGGTCCAACTTCAAGTACAATTCAAGTAGGTTTTCAATAGAAAATGGGGTTTCATTTGGCTTTGGATGGACTTGCAACATTTGGTTTATTAACTCTGCAGTGATTGTAAATAAAAGCTGTTAGTTAGGAGAGATTATGGCTCTTTGGCTTGGGATATAACAGAGTTGGCATAGGTGGATGATTTCAAGGAACCGGTATACCTATGGGAACAAGTATTTTGGCAAATTTGATTCCCATAACTGAATATCATCACTGTGGTTGAGGAATTTGTCTTTCCTCCAGCAGTGGAGTCTCAATAGATGGCTTGGGGAAACTGTGTCTTTGATTTTAAAATCTCTGTCAGCCAATGGGAGGTGGTCAATATCCAGGTGAGGGGTTTGTAGGGGTTTTTCATTCAAAATGCTTTGGGAAGCTATAATTTTGTTTATTTTGCTGAATTAATTACTATTTGGCTTAAGTAGTAATCTTAGGACTTCTGGAATAGTGCAAAAGGTGAATATAGTTAGCATAAAAGGGTTTTCGGATGCACAATGGGGTTCTTTTGGTTTGACAAGGTTTTTTAATTCATTCAATTGATTAACCTTTTATAAACACTTTGCGGAACTTAAGTACAGGGCCTTTCTGGCACTTTCAGGAATACTTAGAAAACAAAGATTTGGTGTGCAGTCAGGGTTCTGTGGGAGTAGCGGAGGCTTTCTGGGGCTTCAATTGTCAATATGTTTCTTC
This sequence comes from Pinus tabuliformis, assembly GCA_031772625.1. Classification (NCBI taxonomy): domain Eukaryota; kingdom Viridiplantae; phylum Streptophyta; class Pinopsida; order Pinales; family Pinaceae; genus Pinus; species Pinus tabuliformis. The sequence goes on along the minus strand of CM062812.1, from coordinate 685,606,276 downwards.
AAATTGGTGTCTGCATCATCTTCTTGTTTAAAAATGGGTTAGAACAGTTGATCAAAGCTTCTGGGGTTTAGAATTGGCCGGCAAAGGTTCGTGGCAACGGAATAACAACGAAAAGGGTAAAAAGTGAAACTTTTTGGTTTTTAACCCACAGTGGTTAATTTGGGGGACAAAATTAATGTGTGAATAGTAGGCGATTTCATCCTATGCAGAGAGGTAGTATTATGGCTTATCGCACGACTTGTGAGTGTAGGGTGGTATTTTTTGAGAGCACACAATATAACGTGGGGCTACCACCTAGAAAAAATGTGATTGGGAAAAACTGCGAACCTCGCTTGATTTTGAGATCTTAACAGTCGGATGATGGGAGCATGCGATATGGGTATGGGCCGTAGGATCTAGAGGTTGGTGATCAAAGGGTTATCGCATTGATTAGCGGGGCCTGGGGGATAAATAGCGTGGTGGGCTAAATATTTACAAAGGTTTTGTGAGGGTTGGGGAATTATAAAGTGGGGGTTTTGAAATAAATAAAGTGGGACTATAGGTTAGAATAAATTTAGGATAAGGGGGATTTAGTGGTTTTATAAGGGAAAATGAGAAATTGATAAGGGGAGAATGATTTTTAAAGGGAAATGTGTAGGGAGAGGGGAAATGTAAAGGGAAAGGGGAAATGAGTGAATGAAATGTAATAAAGGGGTAATGGAGGGAAATTAATAAATTAGACATGTAAGGGTTTAGTGAAATGAGAGGAAATTAGTGAATGAACTTTAGTATTCAGGCCTAAGATTATATAGAACTTTTTTTTAGGGTAAATACCCCAAAGTAACATACAAATTTTGTGAATGTCCTTTCTCTTTGATAATTCCTCCTGCACATGAAACATAGGATCAAGCATGATGAATGTGCATTTGAGTTAGCAACCTTATGCATTCCAAACCTCTTTTACCTACCCTTTATTTACCCTAGAATTTTATCTTCATTAATTGGGTGCATTTAAGCTTGTTAATCCTTTATTTCTTTTTCTTTGATAAGAAAACTATCTAATTCTAATCTTATAACTTCCAATGGCTCATATTAAACTGTTGAGCTCATTATTATTCTCTACCTAACTTCTGATTTGCCAAGATTAAATAGTTTGGCTAGATCTTTATTCTTTATCTATCAGCATAAAACTTAAAGCATGAATGAATCAATATTAAACTATTTGGCCATCATGGATTGTGGCATTTTTGACAAGACGCACACAATCTTATTTTGCAATGCAAAGTAAAAAGTAGTGGCATTTGAATTTGCATCACTTTCAAAATCTTTTTTTTATCTCTTTTGGCGGGGTTCATATTTTATTTTCTTTTTTGGTCCTTTTTCTTTAGTCCTTTGACTTTTATTTTAGTACTTACCCTCTTTACATTTTTTATTTTTAATATGGGAAAACATTTTATAGAAAGAAAAAGTATCTACAATATTACAAGACTAATCATAGCCAATTCAAAATTATTAATCCTATTACTATAGGACCCTAACACTGGCTCCACTTGGGGATGGCATTCCCTGGTGAAATTTCAAGAACTTTAAGATCAGTAGCCTTTGAAACTTTGACTATGGTTGCCTTGTAACTGCTTCTTTATGATCTTATTTATTCATACATATGATGGTGCACCTTTCAAATCTTAGGGCCTTCTCTTCGGGATTTAACCTCAAAAGATAATCATCCAATCTAATCTAAAATTTGTAATGTTATATACAATGAGCAAAGTAAACAACTAAACTAATGTTAATATGGGGATAAGTAATGCTTCAACATTCTTCTATTGATTAGTCCACTTGGTACATCTATTCCATCTAAGTGATTCAAGAAAAATGCATTGTTACCTCTGTAACCATAAATGATATAGGGGCCTTGCCATATGAAATCAAATTTACCATGTTTACCCTTTTCTTCTCTTCTGGAATCATATTTGAGTACTTTTTCACTTATGTAAAATCATCAGCTTTGGTTTTCTTGTCAAAAATCTTTTTGATTTTATCTTGGGTCACTTGGGATTTGACATAGAATTCTTCCCTGGTTTACTGCAAATGTATTATTTGATTTATCCTCCTTTGGATATCATTTGATTCTACCTACAGTTCTTGAATCCTTTTAATCATTGGTACTCCTAAAGAGGATGGAAAAATAACATACATTCCATATACTAGTTGATAAGGAGACGTACCAATGGACTTTTTTGTAGTGAGTTTGTCTGCCCATAAAGCCTTAACCAACTTTTTGTTCCAGGTCTTCTTATTTTCTTCTAATAGTTTCTTGATGATATTAACAAGGCTTTTGTTTTAGGATTTTGCAAGCCCATTTCCTTGAGGGTAATAAGCAGTGGAATGGTCAAGGGTAATGTGATATCTGTTACAAAAGTCTACCATTTTCTTGGATTTGAAAGCAACTGCATTATCAATAATGAGCTTTTGTGGGCTTCCAAATCTTGAAAGGATATTGTTTTCAAGGAATGAGATGATGACAAAATCTGTGGCTTGTCTAGAAGGAATGGCTTCTATCCATTTAGTGAAGTAATCAGTGGCTTTCAAAATCCATTTATGTTGGGCTAAGGAGGATGGGTGAATTTCACCAATGAAGTCTAGTCCCCATTGCTGAAATGGAATTTCTGTGGAGATGGGTTTGAGGGGTAATGGGAAGAGTTTCTTATTGCCTTCAAATATTTGGTACCTGTGACAGGAGATAACATATTTTATGACATCTACAAAAAGAGCGGGCCAGTAAAATCCTGCCCTTAAAATCTTATCAGTAGTTGTTTTCCAGTATCGGTGTCCTCCACAATGTTCTGCATGAAATTCTTTCATGACTTTGTCAGCTTCATCTTTTAATAAACAATTTAACAAAATGCCACCATTATCTTTCCAAAATAAAGCATTGTCTATGATACATACATCCTTTTTAATTCCTTTTCTATCAATGGCATAAGAACTAGATTAATCCTCATAAGAATTTTTTTAAAGGGTTTCTGATCTTCTTTGATGGGTATTTTATGTTGAATAATGTTGGTGTCATAAGACTTGAGGTCTTCATAACTCCAGGCAATGACATCTTGAAATTATTTAAACAAACTTATGTATTTCAACTTTTCAACTGGAGGTAATTCTTTGGATAATTTAATAAGCTTAGGTTTTTCTTATGTTCCTAGGTTGCATTCTTCTATGTCTGATCTTAAAGGATCCATTTTTGGTTTTCTAGCTACATCAGTTCAATCAAACAGATCTTCTAATGGGACTAATCCCTTAGGTAAGAAGTTATTTAATGTTTAAAATCTCAAAATCATCATTAACTAATTCTTCTATTTGTACTTTCTCTAAGTTATCTACTTCTACTTTAGTGAATGTAGTGGGTTTATTTACATCTACAACATTTATATCTATCTCACTATCTATGTTGTTTTCTAATGTACAATTAGTATCTATGTTACAATTTTGGAATTCTCCCTCATCATTCATAAAATCATAGATTTGACAGTCTTGTGAAGAAATCTGCCAATATTTCAAATTATCAGGTACAACAGGCCTATGTCTTACCTCTGCAGTGTACTGGTGATAGGGCTGAAAAGTCCATTTGTAAGTGCTAGCAAAAGTGGCCAAACTGTGAGCTTGCATGTTCTTTTTCCTAGGAAGAGCAACAAAATCAATTTCAAGAAGTTCTTTAATCAGATCTAGAACAGTTTCTCTGTATTGGCTAAGTTTAGGATTATTTATAGAATACTCTCCTTTAATTTGTTTTATGATTAATTCCGAGTCTCCCATGATAGAAACTCTCTTAGCTCCAAGGTTTCTTACAATTTGCAATCCTAAGATTAAAGCTTCATACTCTGCCATGTTGTTTGTGAATTTAAAGTTTAATCTAAAGGCATGACCTTCAGAATGATTACTTTCCATGTTATGAATCCAAACTCCTGCACTGGCTCCTAATCTGTTCACTGAACCATGAAAGTCTAGGTGCCACCTAGATTCATGAAATATATTATCACTGTTAGGTTCTTTGTGGTTTTCTTTTACAACTGTGTTATTGTCCTTTTTAGTGTCTTAATTACATAAAATGAAAGAATCCATATCAAAATGTACAAAATAAATAGGATAGTTATGTGGTTTATCTGTACTAGTGACCATGTATTTCATTAAAGTTTCTCTATAAAGAATTTTGTGTTGACCAAACACTGAAATTGTGGCATAAGACATGTCTAACTGTAGAGATCCCTGTAATTTTGCTCCCCATGAGTGAGATAATAGCATTCCATACTTTGGAGGGATATCAACAACTACAATATCCATGACAATACTCTTACCTGGGTATTGAACTAGAGTGACACACAAGTCTTTTATTAGGCCCAGGCATTTGACTTTACTAGAATCAAAAGAGAAAAGATCTTTGTATGGTTTGGTTATATCTAAATCCAATGTTTCCATGATTGCTTTAGGCATTAAATTGTGAGATGCTCCTGAATCTAACATAGAATTGTGTAAGATTTGATCATGAATAGTCAAGCTAATGTAGAATGGAGGAACACCACTTTGTTCATGTTTATCATTTAACTTAGGAGCAAAGATTAATTCTGGTTGGTCATCGTTTAGATTGACAAAGTCTTCTCCTTCATCTATATTCAATGTTTCAGTGATTTGGGCTTTGTAGGAATCATTTTTTATCAATTCTATTAAAGGAACTGATATTTTCAATTTGGAAATTTCAGTTTGGATATTAGATGGAGTCCGTATTTTGCTTGACTGAATGACTTCCTCCTCGGTAATTGGAGTTTTTGTAGTCTTTCCTTTCTTATCTTCAGTTGGTAATTCAGTTTCTGTTTTGGTGTCTACTGTTTTAATATTTTCAATTCTTTGATTTGGAATAGTTTGGGAAGAAGTTGAAATCTTAATAACATTTGAAGCTTGAGTATCATTTGATTTTTGGACATCTTTTGAAGTTTTGATAGCAGTTGATTTTTGAATATCAGCTGAATTTTTGATAGCAGTATTTGTAATGTCTACAATTTTTGGACTGGCTGCAATCTTTGGAGTGAAAGTTTTTTTGGTTTCCCTAGAGAGAATTTACAACACTTTGGTTGCAGGAGATCCCATTGCTTTCTTAGTTTGAGTTTGGATAGTTTTATTAGTAGGGGCTTCTGTGTTTTTTCTTACTCCTAAAGTTATATTGCTTATGAAATTCATTAATGGCAAATTCATAACCTTGTTTATAATCAAAGGAATCTCCAGATTGTAACTGTAATTGTTTTAACATGCATAATTCCTATTCTTCTTGGGTAAGAAAAATAGTATTACCATCATTTATTCCCATTAAGTTAATCTGAGTGCCTTGATATTCTTCATTTTGGTGAGAACTTTCAACATAGTTTTCTTGGAAAGGTGGTATAATCTGTTGATTAGGTGGCCCTTCTCTAGATTTACTAGCATTGGGATTCTTCCTAAAGTTTGGATTTCTGATTTTAGGACCTTGTTGTTGATTATCCCATTGTGGTTTTCTTTCCATAATTTCTAATCTATCCACTATTGTTTCTAAACTTTTATCCAAAGTATCTATTTTAACATCTGAAGTGGATGGTTCTTCCTTAATGGTAACCCTCATCTCATTTCTCATTCTAGCTCTTTTAGCCAAAAAGTTAGCTTCTACACTAACTGCATAACTCTGCATCTTTTATAGAGTTGTAGGGTTTCTTTCTCTCAATTGGTAAGACATATCAATGTTAAAACCATCAGGAAATTTGATTAGTGCCAAGTCTAGGGGAGTTTTGATATTTGCAGGGATTGCATTATAAATACTGTTAAACCTAGTACAATAGTCCTGAAAAGATTCATTAGGAGCTCTTCTAATGTTTTCATATTCAGATAATATTTGTAAAGGTATTTTATTCCTTTCCCATCTATTGATAAATAATTTATGGAAAACAGGTAAATTAGCAATGTGACTAGTGGGTAAAGATTTAAACCATTTCTTGACATCTCCTGCTAGTGTTTGTGCAAATTAACTCATTTGAACATATTCTTCATCAATTTCATGTAATTCAAAATAATCATTCATTTTATTTACATGTTGATGTGCAGTATATTGACTAGTACCATCAAACTAAAATATTTTACTCTGATAGTCTTGGGGCATGGCATGTACTTGAGCCGGTAAGGTCAAAGGAGCATACCTGGCAACCATGGCTAAGATTCTAGCTTGGTTAGGAGGTAAAGTTGTAGTGCTTGAAGATGAACTTGAAGGGATTACAGTTGAGCTTCAAGGGCTAGAAAATGTAGCGGAAGTGCTAAAATATGAATTTGAAGTATTGGGAGATGGAAATAAAACTCTAGGATGAAGAGGAAGCTTGGGGATGAATGATTATGTGGAACGAAGTGTAATGGAAATAATATATGAGGTGGTACTAATATAGATGAATTTATAGACTCTGAAGGAATGGTAGAAGGTTTAGGAGTAGTAGCAATTAGGGCGTCTAATTCAACTGACTATTGAAAATAGGCTTCGTCTATGTGCCTTATCAAATTTGAGGTCAAAGCATTAGATTTTTCAAAAGTTTCTACAACATGTTGATCTAAATCAGGATGAATAGTATTCTTCTTTGATTCAATAAATTGAATAAAAGAGGGGTATATTACATTATCATGGACTGAAGTTTCAGATTTGGTACGAAACAATGAATGCTCAAATGTTAAATCAAATTGAAGATCCTCTAAGTTTGATAACTCTTTAGGAAGTGAATTTTCTTTGTTTAGCTGACTAATGCTTTCTTGACTTTCTACTTTATTGCTTTTTCTCAAGATTTTGTCTAGATTATTAACAATTATAATAGGGTTTGGATCTAGATGTGCCCTAGTATAGTATGTTCTTTTGGAAGCCATAATTTTAATTTTTTTATTTTTTAATGAAACCTTTGACAACCCTAAAATGGCCTTATGGTGCAAAGATGAGATTTAGGATTTCCTTTTAAGGTTTATTAAAGTGAGGACTGATTCCCTAGTATGGTAACCACTATGTTATCACAAATATTATCTGAATATTATCTGAATATTTGATATTTTGCCACTTTCTCTATTTGGTTGTTGCTCTACGCTAGCTGTCCTTTTACCCTTGCTTTGATTGCTACTTTTTGACTTAGTTGATTTGCTATTTTACCTTCACTACTCTATATTTATTGTTTACCTTTCACTTTTACAATAAATCATTCAACTTTTCCCAAGTATTTGCATCTGGTAATTTAATATTTACCATTCTTTTGTAGACTTCATCAGTTTTTGTGTATTTTGCAAAAGTGGGATTCTTTACAAAAAGATGTTTTACCTCATGTTGGAGGTAAAAGAGGTTCTCAAAAGTCTGGTAAAGGACTTTTCCTATAGGCATCCCATTCATAGAGGAATTGTTGGCTTGTTCCTTTGCCACTTCTCTAATTTTCTTATCATAGTCTTCAAGTGGCATCAACCTGTCATTAACGAACAATGGATTAGGTAGACCATTCTGCCTCAAAGCATCAAATTTTACCATAAACCTAGCTATTGCTAGCTCCATTGTTTTGCACTTATCTTCAAGTTGTGTCATCAGGTTCCCCTTGGTGATTACTTGCTTTACCTCTAGTATGTTCCCAATTGTGTCAGCTATTCCAAGCTCCTACAGTACATACTTGTTCTTTGAGTTAAGGAACTGGATTATTCTTGAGGTTTCTTCTGGCATATTTCCAAGTTTGGCTCTAACTCTTTGAATTGCCTCACCAACCTCTTTGACCAAATCATTCTACTCAAATATCACCTGTATAGATGGCTAAATATCATCGACGAAGTCAATGATATTGGCCCATAAAAGTTGTTTTGGTTAGGCTAGTGGCTCTTTCAGTGTTAATTCTTTCTCCAACTTCTATATCCTTTCATTCAACCTGTTTGATTTCTGAGCTTCATTCTTATGCATGATTTGAGCCAGTTTCTTTTCATCCTCTAGACTTTTTATTTGTTCCTTAATTCCATTTATTTCAATGGTTTGGATGGACATATCCTCCATGGCTTTGACCAGTTTACTTGCTTCATCACTAGGATGAGTTGCTGCTGTTGTTGAACCTATTGCTGATTTAGTTGCTGATGTAATTGGAAGTGTTGTAGCTACTAGAGCTGTTGGGGCCAATGAAGCTGCCAAAGTAGAAGGAATGTTGTAGTAACTATAGAAATAGTAGTGACAGTAGCTGCTTCCATGCTGACCTATTTCTCCTATACTAAGTTGTCCATTTCATTCTCCATTTCTTTTAATTGAGCATTTAACTAGAGAATGAGGTCCATCATCTAATCTTTTTGGCTTTGGCTCTCTAGAACTTCATTGGTCTGTGGATGTTCAGAAGGAGGAAACTTTAGTTGCTTCTTTAACGTAGCAATGTCTTCATTCTTCTTTTTTATGAGATTTTCTGTAGCCTTGATGTCATTTGGATTATATCCAATATCAATAACCAATTCTTCTAATGACTTAATTCGCTTATCCTTTTCTTGTGAGGATGCCTTCTCTAGCTTAAACTATGTTGTGATGTTCTCTAGATAATTTTGAAGTTTCTATACACTCATAGCCTTGTTGGTCATTTTTGAGTATATAATTTCTCCTCCTTGCTTATGAAATTCAATCTGATTTATGGGATGAACATCCCTGGCCAAAAATTCAAATTTTGTCTTTCTGTAGTCTATTGATGACTTAGGTTATTGTACTATAGGTTGAAAAAAAGTCATTTGCATTTTCCTTGTTTTAATGTCAAAAGCTGAAAGTAACCAATTCTGATTAGTAGGAGTCTGTTTGAAACACTGGGCATATGTTTCAACTTTCAATGCTTCATTTCTCAACTTGATCTATTTATACTTATCCTTTATGTCTTTTTCCTTATCCACTAGTTTTCTTGATGATGAGACCTCAATTCTAAGCTATTTTTGAATACTCTGAGTATTAGAGGTGGAAGGCTGATGAGTTTCCTCTGAAATTGTTGGAGTTGTGTTCTCTTTGACCATTGTATCTATATCAATGATTTGAAGTGTCTTAACTATCTCAACTGTCTCTTCTTGCTCATTTACAGGATTTAGCTTGGGCTTCTTCCTGTACATGATTTCAAATACATCATGTGTTGTATCTATGTTTGAACAAGAACCTTATTCCCTGGTCCTTTTTACATTTCTGTCATGCAGGGCTGGAGTATACAGAATGGAATTAGTATCCATCTATTTCTCCATATCTATTAAGGTGTTTTCAAACCACTCTGACTAGTTGGAATATTTTTCAATGTTTGGCCTGGATTGATGCATAAAAGGGATCAATTTAAACTTGAGTCTTAGTTTTTTTATGACTCCTAAAGGGTCGTACTACCACATGAAACTTTTACTTAACTTTATTTCATGTAAACATTTTTCTACTTCTTCTCCAGCCTCCCTATTATTACAGGTAAAAGGACCAAGCTAGTTTTTAATTTTTAACTGTGTTTTCTCCTTGGATAATAAAAAATTTACATCATCTGAATTTATAATCTACTTGATATACTCTAATGCAAATATCCTCATGGGGAGATATTTGGGAAACTTATAGGGAGTGAGCTGGCATCCATACACCCTAATTTCAGTGTGGTCCTAGTATAAATACTAGTATCCTATTCTACTGTTTTTAGACAACTGCAAAACTCTCTTTATCTCATCATTGATCCTGGGTTGATTGCTACTACTTTTCATATTAACCACTAGATGAACAAAGGAATCAATGAACTCCTTATAGTTGAAAATAGTGGAATATTTTTGGATCAAGGGTGTCCAAAAGATAACAAATCTAGGATGGCCCTTAGTGTCCAACTTTTGGATGTTGACTGGAAACTTGTCTGATTGGAAATATTAGAACATGTGGAACAATACTTAAGAGTATTTGAATACTCTTTCATTTGGAAATATGATCAATTGATCATTCATTTTGTCTGCTAAGAAGTAGGCAAAGTTGAAAACTGTAGCTGGAGGCTTGCTTGGAAAAAAAATAGAGCAAAAAGAAAGTATAGGCTCATCTACATGCTCATCAGTGGTATATCCTATAATACAAGAGAGCATGGTTACAATTTGTCTGGCCCTCTTAGAGAAAATGGTGGTAGAGTACGGTGGACTATTTGTAGGAATATGAGACTCTTCTAGGATGAAAGTCTGAAAAATTTGAGACCTCTCGGGAAGGTCCAGCTTCAAGTACAATTCAAGTAGGTTTTCAATAGAAAATGGAGTTTCATTTGGCTTTGGCTAGACCTACAACATTTAGTTTATTGACTCTGCAATGATTGTAAATAAAATCTACTCGTTAGGAGATACTATGGCTCTTTGGCTTTGAAGATTACAGAGTTGGCAGAGGTGGATGATTTCAGGGAGCTGGTATACTTGCGGGAACAAGTATCTGGGTAAATTTGATTTCCATAATTGAATATCATCATTGTGGTTGAGGAATTTGTCTTTACTTCAGCAATGGGGTTTCAATAGATGGCTAGGGGAAATTGTGCCTTTGAAATGAAAATATTTATTAGCCAATGGGAGGTGGTCAATATCCAAGTGAGGGGTTTGCAGGGGTTTTTCATTTAGAATGCTTTGTGAAGCCATAGTTTCATTTATTTTACCGAATTAATTACTATTTGGCTTAAGGAGTAAGCTCAAGACTTTTGGAATAATGCAATAGGTGAATATAGTATGTGGAATAGGGTTTTCAGATGCACAGTGGGGTTCTTTTAGTTTGGCAAGGTTTTTTAATTAATTGAAATGATTAACCTTTTATAAACACTGTGAAGAACTTAAGTACAGGGCCTTTCTGGTACTTTCAGGAATACCTGGAAAACAGAGATTTGGTGTGTAGTTAGGGTTCTGTGTGAGCAGTGGAGGATTTCTGAGGCTTCAGTTGTATTTATGTTGCTTCAAATTGGTGTCTGCAGCATCCTCTAGTTGAAAAATGGTTTAAAACCATTGAGAAGAGCTTCTAGGGTTTAGAATTGGCGAGGAGAGGTTCTTGGCAACAAAATAACAACGAAAAGGGTAAAAAGGGAGGCTTTATGGTTTTTAACCAACAATGGTTAATTTTGGGCGTGGAATTAATGTCTGAAAAATAGGCGGTTTCATCCTACACTGGGAGGTGGTATTATGGCTTATCGCATCACTTTTGGGTGTAGGATGGTATTTTTTGAGAGCACACGATATAACGTGGGGCTGCCACATAGCAAAAAGATGATCGAGCAAAACCACAAATCTCGTGTGCTTTTGAGATCTTAATAGTCGGACGATGGGAGTGCATGATATGGGTATGGGCCTTTGGATCTAAAGGTTGATGATCAGAGGGTTATCGCGTGACGAAGTTGCGAGGGATGAGTCGAGGATTGATTGGCGGGGCCCGAGGATAAATAATGCGGCAGGTTAAATATATACAAAGGTTTTGTGAGGGTTGGGGAATTATAAAGTGGGGGGTTTGAAATATTTAAGGCGGTACTATAAGTTAGAACAAACTTAGGATAAGGGAGTTTTAGTGGGTTTACAAGGGAAAATGAGAAATTGATAAGGGGAGAATGATTTTAAAGGGGAAATGTAAAGGGAAAGGGGAAATGAGTGAATGAAAAGTAATGAAGGGGTAATGGAGGGAAATTAATAAATAAGACATGTAAGGGGTTTAGTGAAATGTGAGGAAATTAGTGAATGAGCTTTAGTATTCAGGCCTAAAACTATAGAGAACTTTTTTTAGGGTAAATACCCCAAAGTAACATACAACTTTTGTGAATGTCCTTTCTCTTTGATAATTTCTCCTGCACATGAAACATAGGATCAATAATGATGAATGTGCATTTGAACTAGCAACCTTATGCATTCCAAACCTATTTTACCTACTCTTTATTTACCCTAGCATTTTCTCTTCATTAATTGGGTGCATTTAAGTTTGCTGACCCTTTGTTTCTTTTTCTTTGATAAGCAAACTATCTAATTCTAATATTATAACTTCCAATGGCTCAGATTAAACTGTTGAGCTCATTATTATTCTCTATCTAACTTTTGATCTGCCAAGATTAAACAGTTTGGCTAGTTCTTTATTCTCTTTCTATCAGCATAAAATTTAAAGCATGAATAAATCAAGATTAACTATTTGACCATCATGGATTGTGGCATTTTTGACAAGCTACACACAATATTATTTTATAAGGAAAAGTAAAAATTAGTGGCATTTGAATTTGCATCACTTTCAAAATCTACTTTTATCTCTTTTGGTGGGGTTCATATTTTATTTTCTTTTTTGATCCTTTTCTTTTAGTCCTTTGATTTTTCTTTTAGGACTTACCCTCTTTACATTTTTTATTTTTAATATGGGAAAACATTTTGTGGAAATCAAAAGTATGTACAATATTACAAGACTAATCATAGTCAATTCAAAATTATGAATCCTGTTATTATATGACCCTAACAGCTGCTTGAAATGATATGTCGTTAGACCCTTTCCCATTTCTCAGAAAATTCTAGGAAATTAATCCTAGCCTCTACACAAGAAACCCATAATAACCCACAAAGGAGTTGGCCAAATGTTGACCTTGGAATTTTGGCCCAAATTCCCCTCAGCTCCTCTAGCTGCTAGCTGAGTTAGGACCCTTGTTTTACCCCTCAGATCTACCCAGAAAATTCTATAAAATTAGGAGAGTGATCCTCTCCCAAAACGGAGAAAAACCCATAAAGGGTTTCCCTTGGTTCCAACGTTCAAAAATTCACCCTTCACATCTTGACCCTCCTCCAATTTCGAATTATGTTGTTGTGACTGATCCTATAATCTCTGCTCTCCCAACTCGATAAATCCTCCTCAAATTACCCTCCAAATGATCTCTTACTTCTCCTGGTCTTTTCTAGCTCTACAATTCCTTCCTCCAACTCCCATGTGAGCCTAGCGATTGCTCTCTGTGCAGGCCTTGGTTACTGTAAATCAAACTGTAACAATGTCGTAACCTCCTGATCCAAAACTCTCTCAAAAGTTTTATCCACCAATATAGCTACAATGCCCAAACTCCCCCAGTAGTTGCTTCCCGAATGAACCCATAAGCAACAACATCTTCCAAAAACACGCATTGGCTAAGAAAAATACTGAATGATGTGACTTTGAAACTCCACCGGCTCTCCTCCAAGGTAGTACAAATTTCCTTCCTAGGGTGGCACTCGAATTCCACTGAAGCAAGGGTTGATATATCCACTAGGAGAGACTCATGTGGTAAACAACACAGTAACCTGGTTAAGTAGCTCGAGCAACTAAGGTTGAGTTCAATATGTAAAAAGGATGAGGCTGAGCCCCCTATATTTATAATTTGTGGGCCTCTTTTCCCATGTGGACCCCCTCCAACAAGCAATTCGACTTTCCCTCCTTAGTCATTCGAACTTCCCTCTAAGGTGGTGTGTATTTCCTCATGTGGGTGGCTCCCATGTTATGCCAAAAAAAAATTGGCCCCTTTTTCCTTCCTAAGTCTTTTCCAAAAATCACATGGGTCCCTTGGCCTCCAAAATTGTCAAAATTGTAGAATAAATAAACTTGTAACAATTTAATTTTGGAAGGGACATTACACAAACACTTCATTTCCATGCATATAAAACTAGTGTTTCCTTGTGTCTCCTTGGCACTTGTTCCTAACACTCCCTAGCATGCATTCATGCCACATCTTGGCATGTGGCACATATTGGCATGCCTTAGCAGTTGGCTTGTCTTAGCATGCTTAACATGCGTGGAATTGTCTAGCATGTATTAGTACTTCCTAGCATTCCGTTGCACACCTTGGAAATACCTAATTATCATGTCGTCATAAATAACTTTATTATATTTAGAACTTGGGAACCCAACCAAGTCATTGAAAAAACAATGTTGTGCGCAACCCAAAGTCTCCCTTTGTCTGAAACTTCTTTGACCAACCCCTTATAATTGTAACCATAGGATTGCCTCGTACAATTCCTATTCTGACCTTCTGCTAACACACTTTGTCCTTGAGACACATGGAATTCATTGACACTCCTTGGCACACACGCTCATTTGTTCATTTCCATGTATTTTGACCTAGTTCTCCCTTGTGATACCTAACACTTTCTAACATTCCTCAACATGCACTGGTAATGTTCGACATGTGTTAGCATGCCTTTTCATTCATTGACATGACTTGACACTCCTTAGCTATAATGCCCTCACAACTAACCTTACATTTATGGGACTTGGGAAACCAACCAAGTCTTGCCTCGACTACAACAAATTGTCCAAGTTACAGTTACTACAACTAGACTATGCCTTGTTCACCTAAGAACTGAATATAACTCATCTTAGGCTACTCATGTATAATTTCAACTTATCCATCTTAACAATTTACAAGTTACCATGTCGAGGCACACGTCCAACCATGGCCATAAAACAATTGAGAAAATAGTTCATCTTGATATGCCATAGCACGTGGCACATCTAATAATACCTTGGCACTATGTGGCGCGTGTTAGTAACCCCTACATTGCTTGGTGTGCTTTGGCACTCCCTATCACTCCCTGACATGCCTTGGAAATCTAGCATGCCTTGGAATTTCCTACCATATAACCTTGTCACTCCCTCTTTAACACACCTGAAACTCACTAACACTCCCTATCACACACTCTTATTCATTCATTTGCATGCATTTTGAGCTAGTTCTCCCTTGTTTTTCCATGGTACTCCCTCGCACTTGACACGTATTGGCATGTCACCCTAGCATTATATCATTCCTTGGCACTACCTAAAATACCTTGTCACTCACTCCTTAACACACTTATAACTCATTGACACTCGTCACATACTCTTATTCATTCATTTCCATGCATTTGAAACTAGTGCTTCCTTGTGTTTTCATGGCACTCCCTAACACTCCCTGGCATGCATTGGCACACCCTAGAACTCGGCACATCTTGGCATATTGTTGCCCTAGCCTCTAGCATGCCTTAGCACTGCAAAGAATATCTTGCCACTCCCTCAACACAACTAGAACTCACTAACACTTCCTATCACAAAATATTATTCATTCATTTCCATGCATTATTTTGACCTAATGGTCCATTGTGTTTCCATGGCACTCTGTAACACTTCCTAACACGCATTGGCACACCCTGGCACCTGGCACATCTTGGTTAGATGTTTCCCTCGCACTCTAGAATGCCTTAGCACTACCTAACATACCGTGTCACTCTGTCCATAACACAGCTGGAACTCTCTGCACTCCCTGTCACACACTCGTATTCATTAATTTCCATCCATTTTGACCTAGTTCTCCCTTATGTTTCCTCAGGAATCACTGACATTCCTTATCA
Organism: Pinus tabuliformis; assembly: GCA_031772625.1. Taxonomy (NCBI): domain Eukaryota; kingdom Viridiplantae; phylum Streptophyta; class Pinopsida; order Pinales; family Pinaceae; genus Pinus; species Pinus tabuliformis. The sequence goes on along the minus strand of CM062812.1, from coordinate 685,590,928 downwards.
CACATTATCACACATTGGAACTTGGTACATCTTGGCATGCTTCCTTAGAACTATAGCATGCCTTGGCACTGCCTATCATACCTTGTCACTCCCTCCATTGCACACTTGGAACTTACTAACACTTCCTATCTGTTGAAGCCCCGAAAATTGAGTGTACAACAAGGGGGATACCCGCCCGGTCTGGACCTTGGTTGGCAGATCCTTTTTCGTTTGGTATAGCGGGTCTGACTGGGGATATGGGACCAGTTCCCCAATTTCAGTGTGTGTGTGGGAAAGATTGATATTTCTGTTTCTAACAGTTTCTAAATGGAATACTTCTACTCTAATTCTAATCTAATAATAAAGAAATTATATTCTAATAACAGGAATATGTAAATCTACACTAACCCGAGGTGATACCTTTCCTCTATGCGATCTAAAATGATTTCAAACAACAACTGGTAATAAAGATCATTCAGCTGCCATGAGAAAATAATTCAATAAAGATGAACCACTTCGTATAAAAAGTTAGACGAAACAATTGTGAAAAACATATCGCATAACGAGCTATTCATACACTAAGCATAAATAAATAGCTATCACTGTAAAAAAGTGCCAAATGATAACTCAAGCATTCATACATTAATATATAAATAACTAAACTGAAAATCACTCTAACACAAGGCAGAAATAGTTAAGAGATAGAAATACCATTTATAACTAGTCCTACTCATGAGCTTCAAGCGATAACGATTTATTTCTCTTTGATCAACTATCCACTAAGAGTACAAAAGTGCAACATAAGTAGCAGATATCAAATGCAAACATCAATAAATCTTGTTCCATTCATTCATCAAAACCTCCTCAGAGGGTACAAAAGTGCATGTTCTAGGGATAAGTTTTTGATAAATTTCAGGACCCTTCTCTAAATGCATGAGAAGGGTTTAAATACTACTAACTAATTTTAAAAATAAATTATTACAAAAATATAGGATGCGGTTTAAATGACCGTCCTCTTTTCAGGAAAATAAAACAAAATTAAAGCTAAAATTGAATCTAACACTAAACTACTTTTGTATTTGGTCCTTGAAATTGCACGCATGTAGCATCTGTTTGAGAAGAGTCGGCTGGCTAAATTCCACTTTTAGCTGAGCTGAGAAAACAGAATCGACCAGAGTTGGCGCCATTTTTTTGGCCAAATTAATGATACACTTAACAATCATCCATTGGCTATGTGGCTTTACCAAGTATGCCCAATAATAATCTCAATTCAACTTGGTTAACCCTTGGATTGCTTTTGCCTTTTCTTGAGCTCTCTGTTTCCAATCTTCCTGTAGTTGTTGTGTGTTCTTGCGATTTTCAAGACTTGCAGGTGATTGGGCAACTAACAGCTTTCCTTTTTTAGAATTTTTTCTCAGTGATGCGCGGCTAATCGAGCATCGAAAACTGCCTCCGTTTCTTGATCCGGGTTTCCTTGATGCATTTTTCGCCTTTTGCGCTTTTTTCTTCCATCAGATATAAAGTTCAGTATTTGTAAACATAGTAGTTCCGTAAGCTCTTGAACCTGAGTTTTAAACTGTCTATTTCTGATATCTGTGTTGTCCAGTGTCCACTTGACCATGTTCGTGTATGGGAGGATTTTTGGCCTTGCTGCTATCCGGTGTAAGAATAAGCAAGCTAGCTCTGTAAGGGATGCTTCAGAAGAACCATTTGAGCCCGCGGTGGAAACTACTTCCATTACTCTAGGATTCTCCTCTTCGAGCAGATTATACATGCCTTCCCACGTAGCTATTCCTGCGTCTCTATTACAGGATGTGTCTGTATACAAGGGCGCCATTTCCTTTTCTTCAGTGCTCGGGGCTTTGCTTTTCTTTCCCATTTTATCCGGCGTATTGCTTCGTATTGGCCTCTGCTCTCCATTCCTGCAATTCACAAGTGAAGTGAAAATGAATGACAAGGAAGGGTGATGGGAAAGTTTTAAATGCCACAGACATACCAAGTATACCACCTTACGTGAAATGATTCTTTCGATAAACACGATCCCATATTCCATTAATAACTAACAACTAAATCATTTATTAGCATTAAAGCGCATAACTAGGTGTTAGCTTATGGAAAATACTTTTCTTGAATAGCGTGCTCGAAAGATCTGCGATGGAGCGATTTTCTTTACAACATCGCATCATCGCAAAATCGCAGAATCACAAAGTTGATAGCTCATGACATTGCATTATCGTATTATCACTGCATTGCTGTATCACGAAATCGCAATATCGGAATATCCCAAATCGCAGAATGTTATGCATGACAATATTTGTTAACCTATTTTCTATGAAATGCAATCTGGCGATCGGCGTCATATCATATTGGCAAATTGAAGTGTTTCAATGTGAGTTGTGCTGAATGCGATGCGATATTTGTTTATTATCGCATATCGCTATCTCGCAAATTTTGGAATTGTGCTTGTAAGGTGGCATTCCACTATTTTATGCGATGTGATATTTCCTAAGGAAATATTTTCATTTTACCTTATCATAAAACTTAGCTTTTTCAGGTTTTCCAAGAGGGTTTCCTAAGCTTATGATGGTAAGTTTATTCAAAAAGGAAATTTAAACACTACTTTGATTTTTTAGATTTTTAACTAAGGGTCCCCACTTATTTAGTATTAGGAATAACACTCAATAAGAAGGGGGGTTGTTGCTGGCCACAACAATTGGCGATTCACTTGGAAGAACTAGTTATCTCTGCTGCTTTTTTGAATTTTCAAAACTTCCAAAATAGAAAATTTTCCAGAAAGTTAAACTTTATTATAGAAAGATAGAGTACATTATATTCTAACATGTCAATGACATTTTGTTTCAACTATTTTCAACTTTGATTATTTGCTGCCTCAAGCTAGTCCTTGTATTTACATCAGTCATTACTTGGCTTGTAAAGATAAAACAAAGTCTTCTATGTAAACCAGTTTTAAATATGCTCATTTGTTGTAGGTAGAGCCTCTGCTGCCAGCAGGCGTTTATAGCCTCGACAAGGTTACCTGTTACCCAGCAATGATCCTTTATCCTACTTAAAGAAACCTACAATTCCCAAAGAAGAATCCACATCCACACTTATTGCTTTAATTTTCTTTTTTATTCTTAAAGAGCAATGTCTTGGTTTGGTAGCCAATTTATGACACCGTCATTCACTGATTTATAACTTTGCTGAACAAGCTGGCTCGTGATGAGACCCCTTGCCTTTTGATTGCAACAATATTCAGCCTTTGCCCTATTGTGGTATGCATTATTGGCAAAGTCAGCAAATTATAATATCTATGATTATGATAAGTTGGCTCGTGATGAGACCTCTCACTCTTTAAGATAAAGTGTATCCTTGGATTATTCCTTTGAAAGTTGTGATTTCCTTAGTAGGGAGGAAGTCATTGTTTCCTTAAGATAGCTCTGGACGACAATAGTATAGTTTTTGGAAATAGTTGTTCTACAGAGAATCTTTATTTTGTTATTGATACCTTTCGTTGCACTGATATAAAACAATTTCTCACTAAAGGTTGTGTTCATCAAATTTTATGAAGTTGAAACTAGTATCATATCTAGGCTAGAGTCTTTTAACTGTATCTTTCAATAATAAAGATCAATTTTCCAAAAGATTTGCTATTTATACAAGCGAAAGATCAAAATCTAGAAGAGAATTTGTGTCTTTTTCGTGAATCTCAAAAGTAACCATTCACAACCGGTTTTATTATGAAAAGAAAAACAAATACCCTAAAAAAAATAGAAGAATATTCTTCTATGGAAAATATTTCTTGAGAATTTGACCATTAACAGGTAGAGAATCTCTTTTCCCTGTTAAATCTTGTAACATGAAGATAGACGGACCTATGAATTCTACAATTTGAAAAGGACCAAGCCACATTCTTTGAAATTTTGTATGTTTTTCCCTTTTCTTCATGAGCCTTGTCCCATTTTAAAACCAAATCTCCTATCTGAAAATATTTTCTGGAACCATATTGGAATCAAAAGAGGCTTTCACCAATGCTTGATGATGAGCATGATTTACCTTAGCCCATTCTCGTTGTTCTTCTAATTTAATTAATTCCAGCTGCCTAAGTTGTAAAGAAGAAGTTGGTACTTCATTGATGTATTGAACCAAGGCTAAAGAGGGAATTGCCAGATGTGTTGGAAGAACTACTTCTTTCCCATAAACTAAATTAAAGGGAGAAGTGCTGATAGAGGCTTTCTGTGTTATTCGATCTGCCCATAAAGCATATATTAAAGACTTATGCCAATTCTTATGATTTTGGTCAATGGTTCTCTTGATGATTCTGATTAAGTTCTTATTTGTGGACTTAGCTAAACCATTGCCCTGCGGATAGTAATTGGCAGAATATTTAAGTTTGAAACCTCTTTTGAGTGCAAACTCAGTCATTACATTTCCAGAAAAGTATGATGCATTATCAAACATTAAAGCGGAAGGTAATCCAAACCTAGTGATTATGAACTGATTTATGAATTCAATGATATTTTTAGCGTTAGCCGTCTTGAGTGGAACTGCTTCTACCCATTTGGTAAAGTAATCTGTTGTTGTAAGGATGTATCTATGCTATTTAGAAGAGTGAGGAACGATCTCACCTATTATGTCCAATCTCCGTTGATCAAAAGGCTGTTCAATAGTAACTGGGTGCAGTGGCAAGGATGGTTTCTTTTGTCTTCCAACAGTAGTTTGGCAAACTTGACATTTCCTTACGTAGTTATGTGCATCTTTAAATAATGTGGGCCAGTAATAGCCTGTGCATAAGATCTTATGAGTAGTTGCATCTCCAACGTAGTGTCCACCTGCTAGCCCGTCGTGGAGTTCCTGCAAGACTTTTTCAGCTTTAGCCTTCTCAAGACATCTAAGTAGAACAGAATCATAATTTATTCTGAAAAGAACGTCATTTACAAGTTGATATTGTTTGGCTTTTAACCTCAAGGATCTTTTCTTGGTGTGATCAAGATTTGTAGGAGCATATCCATTCTTTAAATAATAAATAATCTCAGCATATAATGACTCAGCATCGTTTAGGCTTACCTCGTACACTTGTACCTCTTCAGATGGATTTTCAGGCATTAGCGATGCTCCTTCTAGCAGTTTGCAAAAGCCTTGACCTTTTACAATGTTTGCTGGTTTAATTTCTACGTCGTATTCTTGTAAGGCAGTAACCCAATTGGGCCTTTTCTCACCCACATCCTTCTGTACTAGAAGATTTCTTACCACTGGGAACGATACTATGACCTTGGTATGTGTTTTGAGTAAGAAAGGTCTAAAATATTTAATTGCTTTAAAAACAGCATAAGCTTGTTTTTCCACATCTAAATAATTCAATTCAGCACCTTGTAAATTGGAACTGAAAAAAGCAATTGGGGCTTCCGCCTTTTCTTGATTTGCTTGAGTGAGTATCGCAACATATGATTTATCTGAGGCAAAAGTATACAAAATAAAAGGATCAGAAAAATTCGGAGTTTCTAATGATGGAGCATTGATAATGGCTTGTTTGATCAGATTGAAAGCCTCATGTTCATCTTGACCCCATTTAAAGTTTGCGTTCTTTTTAATCATGGCTTGTAAAGGAGACACAATTCTTGAAAAGTCTGGAACGAATCTCTTTACAAAGTTGATCTGGCCAAGGAAAGATTGCATGGCTTTCTTGTTGTGAGGTAGGGGGACTGTGGAAATTTCCTTGATTCTGTCAGGATCAATGTGAATTCCAGATTTTGACACTATGAATCCTAGAAGCTTTCCTTCACTCAATGCGAAAAAGGATTTTTTTGGGTTAAGCGAAATCCCATACCTTAAACAACGTTGGAAGATTTGTTTTAAATCCCTGAGATGGTTGTTTTGTTTCTTGGAATAAACAGTTATATCATCCAAATAGATTACCACTGATTTGTTAACTAACCCTTTGAATGCAATGTCCATGGCTCTCTGAAATGTGGCACCCACGTTAATCAAACCAAATGGCATATTTTGATATGTGTATGTGCCCCATTTAGTTGTAAATGTCGGGATGTACCAGCACTTGGTTGGATCCTGAGAATCCATCCAAGAATGACATTAGTTCTGAGCCTGCAACTGCCTGCAGTATTTGTTCCATGGGAGGTAAAGGAAAATTATCCTTTTGGCAGGCCTTGTTAAGGTTTCGAAAGTCAATGCAGATTCTGATATCTCCGTTTTTCTTTCTAATAGGTACCATATTGGAAACCCATTTAGAATGTCTAATGGGAAAGATTATTTTGGCTTTCAATAACTTATTGAGTTCAGTTTTGATCTAATTTTCTAAATTTGGATGGATCTTTCTCAACTTCTGTTGGACAGGTCTTTCATTATTGATCATTGGGAGAGTATGTTGGATGATGGATGTGTTGTATGTTTTGAGTTCATCATAATTCCAGGAAAAACCATCTTTGTATTGTTTCAAGAGACGAATATATGCTAATTTCTCTTTAGGGGCTAGGCCGAGGCCTAGGTTGATGTTCTGTGGTTTAGCATCAGTTCCTAGATTTACTAATTCATAATTCAAAGTTGAAATTTGGAGTTTTGAATTGGTAGATCTTTTAAATCGATCTTTCAAATCATAAAGGTCTTCTAATTTGACAACTGATTTAGGTATAGCATTGTTAGTACTATCCTGTTGCAATTGTTGGTCATGTTGGTCTTCGTCAATTATTTGATTGGTGTAGGATCCTTCAGATGTGAGAAAACTCATGATATCAAGATCGTCATTGAAAATCCCCCAATTGGTGATGTTATCAGGGATAGATGGTCTAAAAATTAACTCAATTGAAAATCAGTTAGGGCTAAAATATTTTCAAGGAATGAGCTTGGAAGCTACGTTGGCTAAGAGGTCTGTGCTAGCATTCTGGAGTCTGGGAATTGACGAAATATTAAATGCTATAAAATGTTCAGTCATATCTTGAATTAAAGATCGGTAATGCTTTAAAGGACCTGATAAACAATAAATAGTATTACGTACTTGTCTAATTGCAATTTCAGAATCTCCGAAAACTTGCAGGTATTTGATGCCTAATCTGATTTCCTTGTACAAGCCTTGGACTAGAGTCTCATATTCAGCGGTATTGTTGGTGCATTTGAATTCGATTCTACAAGTTAACATGGCTTTATCTCCCTCTAGGCTTACTAATACACATCCTACTCCTGCTCCTTCGTTAGACTTAGAACCATCAAAGAATAATTTCCAAAACAAAGATTTATTTACAGGACTATCTATAAAATTAATGCATTTAGAACTATCTGTTTGAGAAAAATTTTCTACTTGAGATAAAACAGAATGTTCTAAGTAAGGTGAAGAATGAGAATAAAAATTTCCTAGGAAAGAATCTACTGAATAGTTGCCAATGATGTTAGAATTATATGCTATTGGTTCTTTTTCTCCCTCGAGTTCTGTTACTATGTATTTCTAATGTCGCTTGCGTTCAACTTTTATTTGGTTGGGTTTACCATTGTAAGGGAGCCACATGTGCGACAAATCAATTGCAAAGTATCCGTGAAGTTTTTCTGACCAATCTCTGCTAAGAATTAGGCCATAAAATTCAGGAATATCAACAACTAAAATGTCGATAACTTGACATACCTTCGGTTGGATGACAGCCTTATGGTAACCTGATTTAACTCACCAATCACTTCGACTTGCGATCGATCTGGCTGAACTATATGGAAAATGGATTTCTATGGTTGAACATTCTATTTTGCACAAATTGATCTTGGTAAAATATTCGATGAAGCTCCAGAATCCACTAAACAAGTATGCACATTTTTATTGAAAATTTCATAGGTAAGGAGAAATGGGCGAGTATGCGATCTCGATCTTCCTCCAATTAATGCGATATCATTTGGATCAACTTTATTCATCGTACTAGTTGGAGGTCTTCCCATATCATGAGAAGCTTGAGAGATTACAGCAGCTGGTAAAGGTGCAACTGGTATAGCATGCAATTCTTTCAGAAGTACTTTCTGCTGGTGCTTTAACTTGCTCAATTCAAAAAGAGTAATATTGGCCCTAGTCTTTTTCATGTCTTCTACAATATTATACTCCATTTCATATGAAACGATTATCATTTTAGAGGGAGTAGATGTGTCTATTTGGACTGGGCTGGTTTGAGTTGCTTTAGGTGATGATTTCTTGGCTGCGACTTTATCCTTAGTCATTGAGCTTGCGCTCTTTGGCTTAGGTGTAGATTAAGGAGGATCAAGCTAATTTCTGCTACGAGTACTAAACGGGAATGCCTCCTGATCCTCTTCATTTGGGAGGATGAAATCCCACATACCTTGTAATTCTACAACTTCTTCTTCATCGGTATGTTCTTCAGTAACGTTTTCCTCTTCTTCTTCTTATGATTCAGCATTTGAAATAGCGTTAGGGGGTTTGGAATCGGTTGAAGGGTTTCTTTTAAAAGGCCTGTATGGCTTTTTAGAAGAGGTTTCTTCCACTTGTTTCTTAATGTCGACCATTTCGTTAGACATGGTCTTCAAAACTTTTTGTAATCTTTCTAACTCAAATGGATCTTTGAGTTGTTTTTTCTTGGGATCTTCTTTCAAAGAGACCTTATTAGATTTTCCTTCTTCCATCGCATTTTTCTTTTCTAAGGCCGAAATACGTTTCTCTACTGCTATTGCTTCCTTCATGTTTTCAACTAAGGTTGGTTTGTTAGCCCTGTCAACAAAGATTGCTAAGTTTGATGGGAAAGCAGTAATGTACCATTCACTTCGCACTTCTTCACTAGGCTGAGAAGCAGTAGGAATTTTGTTTAAGATTTTATTGAAACATAAATTGAAATATTTGATAGTTTCTCTTGACTTGGCCCTAAGGTTGGACAAGTCATTGATCAGTGTTGCTATAGACCTGTCATCACCAAACTTGGTCAAGAATTGTTCTTGGAAGATGTCCCAACTAGTAATAGATCCAGATGGTAACGAGAAATACCATGATCCGGCTGTCCCTTGTAAAGTATAAGGGAAAAGTTGAAAAAAAACATCCTCATTAACAACTCCATTGAGATTTATGGACAACATAAATTTATTAATATGTTCTTCTGCTAGCATGCCTGCCTTAGGATTAAACTTAGGCAGCCATTTTTCAGGATGGGCCGGTATCTGACTCAAGGGTGCAGGCATTAGGACTGCCTCTGGGTTATTCCATGGAGATTGGGCCATTGCTGAACTACTAATAGAGGAAAGTGCAGAAGATGATCCTTGCGGTTGAGAAGATGCAGATATTATGACTCCAGATGGTTGAGAAGGAGTTGAGGAAGTTGCAATAGGTTGATGGACGATGATCTGAAGTGGAGGAGTGGATGGTTGACTTCGCGGTGAAGAGGTTGAGATGGATGATGATGATGAAAGAGTCTCACTATCAGATTCTTTAGGAGACTTCCTTGCTCTCTTCCTAGTAGGTAGAGGTAATTCGGTTGGCTGAACACCAAACTTTTCACTCTTTAACCTGGTAAGAGGATGAGCAGGGTTATATTGCGAAGTCACGCTGCCTTGAGATTTATCAGATTTCTGAGGAGATATAGAAAATCACTGAAGTTTGTGAATCAAAGATTCAACTTCAGGAGGTTCAATAGTAGATTGTTCTGAAATGTCAGGGTTTGTAGTAGCGGCTGTTGATCCAGCGACTTCTGACTCTGGATTTAAGGTTTCTGAATGTAATGGAGAAGTCAGAGGAGATGGTGAGGGTGATTTACTCTCACAATGGTATTTAGATTTAGATTTTCTTGCCATTCATAGTTCGGGGCCCTCCTTCTAGCGCCAAATATGTTGAAGCCTCAAAAATCGGGTCTACAACAAGGGGGATACCCGGCCGGTCCAGACCTTGGTTGGTAGCTCCTTTTCCGTTTGGTATAGCGGGTCTGACTGGGGATATGGGACCAGTTTCCCAATTTCAGTGTGTATGTGGGAAAGATTGATATTTCTGTTTCTAACAGTTTCTAAATGGAATACTTCTACTCTAATTCTAATCTAATAATAAAGAAATTATATTCTAATAATAGGAATATGTAAATCTACACTAACCCGGGGTGAGACCTTTACTCTATGCGATCTAAAATGATTTCAAACAACAACTGGTAATAAATATCATTCAGCTGCCATGAGAAAATAATTCAATAAAGATGAACCACTTCATATAAAACGTTAGACGAAACAGTTGTGAAAAACATATCGCATAACGAGCTATTCATACACTAAGCATAAATAAATAGCTATCATCGTACAAAAGTGCGAAATGATAACTCAAGCATTCGTACATTAATATATAAATAACTGAATTGAAAATCACTCTAACACAAGGCAGAAATAGTTAAGAGATAGAAATACCATTTATAACTAGTCCTACTCATGAGCTTCAAGTGATAACGATTTATTTCTCCTTGATCAAATATCCACTAAGAGTACAAAAGTGCAACATCAGTAGCATATATCAAATGCAAACATCAATAAATCCTATTTCATTCATTCATCAAAACCTCCTTAGATGGTACAGAAGTGCATGTTCTAGGGATAAGTTTTTGATAAATTTCAGGACCCTTCTCTAAATGCATGAGAAGGGTTTAAATACTACTAACTATTTTTGAAAAATAAATTATTACAAAAACATAGGATGTGGTTTAAATGACCGTCCTCTTTTTAGGAAAATAAAACAAAATTAAAGCTAAAATTGAATCTAACACTAAATTACTTCTGTATCTGGTCCTTGAAATCGCACGCATGCAGCATCTGTTTTGAGAAGAATCGGCTGGCTGACTTCCGCTTTTAGCTGAGCTGAGAAAACAGAATCGACAAGAGATGGAGCCATTTTTTCAGTCGGATTAATGATACACTTAACAGTCATCCACTGGCTATGTGGGTTTACCGATTATGCCCAGTAATAATCCCAGTTCAACTTGGTTAACCCTTGGATTGCTTTTGCCTTTTCTTGAGCTCTCTGTTTCCAATCTGCCTCTAGTTGTTGTGCGTTCTTGCGATTTTTAGGACTTGCAGGTGACTGGGCAACCAGCAGCTTTCCTTTTCTAGAAATTTTTCTCAGCGATGCGTGATTAGCGCTAGGTGCTAATCGTGCATCGGAAACTGCCTCCGTTTCTTTATCTAGGTTTCCTTGATGCGTTTTTTGCCTTTTGCGCTTTTTTCTTCTAGCAGATATAAAGTTCAATATTTGTAAACATAACAGTTTCGTAAGCTCTTGACCCTAAGTTTTAAACTGTCTATTTCTGATATCTGTGCTGTCCAGTATCCACTTGACCATGTCCATGTATGGGAGGATTTTTGGCCTTGCTGCTATCCGGTGTAAGAATGAGAAAGCTAGCTCTGTAAGGGATGCTTCAGAAGAACCATTTGAGCCCGCGGTGGCAAATACTTCCATCACTCTGGGAGTCCTCTTCAAGCAAATTATACACGCCTTCCCATGTAGCTATTCCCGCGTCTATGTTACAGGTTGTGTCTGTATACAAGGGTGCCATTTCCTTTTCTTCAGTGCTCGGGGCTTTGCTTTTCTTTCCCATTTTATTTGGCGTATTGCTTCGTATTGTCCTCTGCTCTCTGTTCCTGCAATTCACAAGTGAAATGAAAATGAATGACAAGGAAGGTTGATGGGAAAGTTTTAAATGCCACAGACATACCAAGTATACCACCTTACATGAAATGATTCTTTTGATAAACACGATCCCATATTCCATTAATAACTGACAACTAACTCATTTATTAACATTAAAGTGCATAACCTGGTGTCAGCTTATGGAAAATACTTTTCTTGAATAGCGTGCCCGAAAGATCTGCGATGGAGTGATTTTGCGATTTGCTTTGCAACATTGCAGATCGCAACATCACATCATCGCAAAATTCCAAAGTTGATAGCTCATGACATCGCATTATCATATTATCACTACATCACTGTATCGCAAAATCGCAATATCGCAATATCGCAAATCACAGAATGTTATGCATGACAATCTTTGTTAACCTATTTTCTGCGAAATGTGATCTGGCGATCGACGTCATCGCATATCGGCAAATTGAAGTGTTTTAATGTGAGTTGTGCTGAATGCGATGTGATATTTGTTTATTATCGCATATCGCGATCTCACAAATGTTGGAATTGTGCTTGTAAGGTGGCATTCCGCTATTTTATGCGATGCGATATTTCCTAAGGAAAGATTTGCATTTTACCTTATCATAAAACTTAGCTTTTTTAGATTTTCCAAGAGGGCTTCCTAAGCTTATGATGGTAAGTTTATTCAAAAATGAAATTTAAACACTACTTTGATTTTTTAGATTTTTAACTAAGGGTCCCCTCTTATTTAGTATTAGGAATAACACTCAATAAGAAGGGGGGTTGTTGCTGGCCACAACACTATCACACACTCTTATTCATTCATTTCCATGTAATTGAAACTAGTGCTCCCTTGTGTTTCCTGGTAGTCCCTAACACTCACTAGAATGTGTTGGCACCACACCCTAACACCTTGCACATCTTGGCATGCCTTAGCACTTGGCATGACTTGGCATGTGTTGGCATGAAAATGGGAACAAGGAAGAGGCCCTGGGTTCAAGCATAATGGGCCAACAAGGCTCCACTATAGTCTGGAACAATGTCAACATTTTCACCTTACCTAGAGAGGGTAAGGAGTCTCATCTGAGGCATGCCATGACTGAAGTGTGAGGGGTAGGAATGAGGCATGAAGGGAAACACAACCCGCAACTGATATTAACTCATAATAATCAAGCACCTACTATAATCCAACCATACTATTCTACTCACATTACCTTAGGAAATCATACAACATATAAACAAATATTTAAAATTTTTAAAGAACAAATATAGAACTCAACAATACATCATAGGTGAAAACTCGTTCTTTCATTACACTTAATAGAAAGAAATACATAAATAAGTACATAAGGTTTGAAGCATGATCATGAATAACAAGAATGACCCAACCCATAGATCAGAGACCAACAGAGCAAGGTTGTACCCACCTTTCACAACTTAGGAAGGCTGCATTGATTTCTGGCTCACTTGGTTCATCAACAACTATTAATCACCAACGCTTTCCCATCTTTTCTTCTGCCTTTTATCCTCTTCTCTGCACCTATACTGCTAGTTCCACTTATTTCCTGCTCGGTTGACTCTGCCTTTGGCTACCTTTTCTCTCTACTTTCTCGGTTGCTCTTGCCCCCCCCGCGCCCACCCCAACCCCCCACTACCTTTCCGCAACTACCGGACCACTCCTGGTTCCTATTCCCCACCTCAGTTGTCAGCTTCGCAACTCCACTGATCATCCCCGCCACCTGTTCCTGTCTTGTCTTCTCGTAAAAACTCATAATGATGCCCCAACATCATGGCTAACATGCCTTGGAATTCTCTAGCATGTGTTTGAACTTATTGGCATTTCCTAGCAAATGTTGGCACTCCTTAGTTGTCATGTCCTTATATATATCCTTATCCTTTTTGCAACTTGGGAAACCAACCAAGTCATTGAAAAAATAATGTTGTGCCTAGCCCTGACACTCCCCAACACTCCTTGCATGCATTCACACTATCCAACATGTGTTAGCATGCCTTTTCATTCCTTAGCACGCCCTGGCACTCCTTAGCTATCATGCCCTCACAACTATCCTTTTTTTGCAACATGGGAAGCCAACAAAATCCTGCCTAAACTATAACAACAACTTTACTATAGCAACATCTTGATCAATTTACAATTACTACAACTAGACTATGCGTTGTTCACCTAAGAACTTCCTATAACTCATCTTAGGCTACTTGTGTATAATTTAAACTTATCCAACTTAACAAGTTACGAAGGCAATGCTCACATCTAACCGTGGTTGTAAAACTAAACAACTAAGCAAAAAAGTTTAAATCTTGACATGTCGTAACACCTAGCACGCCTAATAATCCCTTGGCACTATGTATCACATGTTAGCATCCCACACATTTCTTGGCATGCTTTGGCACTCCCTAGCACATCCTATCACTCATTGACACTTATCACACCTCATACTCACTAGCTAACACTCTCTATCACACTCTTATTCATTCATTTCCATGCATTTGAAACTACTGATCCCTTGTGTTTCCCTGGAAGTTGGCCCTAACACTCCCTAGCATGTGTTGGTGCCACACCCTGGTGCCTGGAACTTCTTGGCATGCCTTAGCACTTGGCATGCCTAAAATGCCTTGGAACTATCTAGCATGTGTTAGGACTTCCTAGCATTCCCTGAAAGACCTTGGCACTCCCTAGTTGTCATGCCTTCATAGATAGCCTTACCTTTTTTGTGACTTCGGAACCCAACCAAGTCATTGACAAAAAAATGTTGTGCCCAACCCAAATTCTCCCTTTGTATGAAACTACTTTGTACACACCTTATCACAACCATAGGTTTGCCTCATGCAAGTCCTATTTTGAACTTATCCTAACACACTTCATCCTTGGGACACCAGGAATTTGTTGACACTCATTCGTACACTGCACTCTTATTTGTTCATTTCCAAGCATTTTGACCTAGTTCTCCCTTGTGATGCCTTGGCAATGGCTAGTATACCTTTTCACTCCCTTCTTAGCACACCTGGAACTCATTGACAATTCATTTCCATGCATTTGAAATGAGTGCTCCCTTGTGTTTCCCTAGCACTTGGCCCTCACACTCCCTAGCATGCATTCACGCCACACCTTGGCACTGACAATACATCTTGCCATGCCTATCATGCCTTGGAACTGTCTAGCATGTGTTAGTACTTCACTTGTAAATAAAGAAAAACATCATTTCATTAACAAAGACAACTGATTATTTAAGTGTGAAATGCAGCTTAAGATCTGTAATGGATTAGTAATTTTACCTAAGGATATGTGGAAGACATCCTTCAAGATGTGACAAGGATTGCTTGCATGGCCACTAATGTCATTAAGTGTTACCAATTATGGCCTTGCAACATTCATGGGATGATGAACAAAGTTCTACAACCACATCTTTACTCAACTCTAATTGTGTACTTAGACATATTACTTCTCAACCAAACCTGGGATGAATAAATTGTAGCATGTGACAAGTTATTTGTGAACATGAGTAGAAGAAACTTGATTATCTTGGATTTTTGTGTGAACCATGATTGACTAAGAACTGATCCAATGAAGTTTTCAACCATTGTTATTTGTCCACCAAAAAAGATCAACCTTGACCTAAAATGTTTCAAGAAAATGGTTAACTATCTCAGGAATTACATTGCATAGTTTCCCCATGACATGCATCCCCTCAATGATTACAAGCACCTAGGATATGAAATCAAAATATTACTATTTTTTTTCTATAGCTTGGTTTGAGGCATCCTAACATAGATCACAATATTTATGGTTACATGTGAATGATGTAGTTCTCTTAATTTTGATTCATGTGCATGATTTGATTATCACTAGAAATAATGGTGATTCAATTTAAGTCTAAAGTCACAATTGAAAGATACATTTCAAATGAATAACTTAGATTTGTAGCATTTATTACATGGCATTAAAGTTATGTAATTGGGTGATACTATCTTCATTTCTTCGCTAAAGTATGCTTTGGATATCCTGAAGATATTTAAATGGATTATCTGTAAGCCTCATTCTACTCCATTTCAATCATAAGCATGTGAATGATTTGATTATCACTAGAAATAATGGTGATTCAATTTATAAGTCTAAAGTCACAATTGAAAGATACATTTGAAATGACTAACTTAGATCTGTAGCATTTATTTCTTGGCATCAAAGTTTTGCAATTGGGTGATAGTATCTTCATTTCTCTGCCAAAGTATGCTTTGGATATCCCAGAGATATTTAAAATGTATTATGTGTAAGCATCATTGTACTCCATTTCAATCAAAAGCTAAGACGACTAAGGATTGTGACTCTTTGAAAGTCAATGTGTTGGTAGTCTCATTTATTTGAATCATAGCCAACTTTATATTGCCTTCACCATTAGTCGAGTCTCTAGGTTCATGTATGATTTGATGGAAAGCCATATGAAGACTCCAAATAAGGAGTATAAATATATCAAAGCTACATATCAAGTTTCCATTAAGTATTTAAGAAAAAATCAAATCAATTGGTCAAATATACAAACACTAATTTGTAAACAAGGGAATTATACTATATAATCCTCATTGGAAATAAACATTGCAATCTAGCCACCACTCATTTTATCAACAAAAATCCTCTATGGAAATAAATAGTGTAATCTTCTCTACCTTCAGACTTGCTCACTTCTTGTTTTACTTTGCATGTGGTGGCTAGACTACTGCCAACTAAATTCCCAAACTGTGTTTGGTTTACTTTGCATGTGGTGGCCATAACGCTACCAAATAATTACCAAACCGTGTTTGGTTTACTTTGCATCCCAACACTCTATTAATGCCAACCAAACAACACTATTTTTACAACACAACACTCTAATAATCCCAACCACATGAAACTCTATTTTCTGCACACAAATAGCTATAACTATGCCCAATCACAAAACCAACAATTAAAATAGATGCATATATATCACAAGCAATTTGTTATGGATTCAAGCCTAGCGTCGCAATGATTTATGAATCTACTCATTTACCTAAATAGATGCGTATATTAATTTTCCAATGTGGCTGTTATAATAGATGACAACAAGCATATACTAAGACCTATAACTATAAGTGGAATGCCAACCAATGCACAATGTTCCTATCCTTAGACAGAGTCCAGCTAATGAGGAGAAACCAAAGTCCAAAGGTGAGATGCTTCCACTTGTGCAATTATGCTTCCAAATATGTGAACTCAACAATAAATCACACCTTAAAATACATGAATGTCTCTTATGGGGTGTTAGAGGGAAAAGTGTCTATGCAGAACTGCTAATCCCACTAAGGCTGGTAGCTACCTTAAAAACAAACAAAGTAAAACTACCTTCATTTTCCTTTATGAAAGATAGATGAGAGAAGAATAAAGGAGACCAACCTCTATCTTGCGCTTGGCTCCTTGCTCGATTCCTCTCTCTTCTGATAGTCCTTTGCTACATGCTTTCTCGTATACCCAGCTTCACAGAGTACTTGTAGAATCAAAGCAGCATAACACTATATGAGAACATAGATCTATTATCATAAACAATCTAGGATCAGATGTAAATTGACCATACAAATGTATAAAACATAAAACACACAAGAGTATGGAGGAAAACTTGAATAGCTTTATTGATAATCAAGAAAAAGCCAAGAGAGTTACAACTAGTTGTTCTGACCCAGCATCATCCTCTCAACAAGTAAGCCCTTCTTCACCTCATGAAAAGCTTAGATCACCCAACACTATGATGTTGCCTCAAGAAACCAACAACAATTCCTTACAAGATGCAAAATTCCCGCCTCTTGGATCTCTAGGATGAGGGATCCATATATACATGTCTGCAAGGGAGATGAGTCAGCTTGTGATTTGATTAGTGTCTTACCTCTGATAGTTCTTGATTCCACTTGGAGATTGATGATCTCTTACTCATCCCTGGTCGAATTCAGAGAGGCAAGTGTCACAGGAGAAGTTTTTAGAAGATTCCATGCTTCTCCACCTCGCGGATTGACACTGCGATTTGTCCCTTCTCGCCCATCACACCCCATAGAAGGGCTTTTTGAAATGCAATGCACCTATTGTGTGTATTTAGGTGAGATGCAACACACTTTGCCTATGGAGCAGGTGAAATGGTCTAGTTTTGACCAATTCTAAGCAGTTTTTCATGGAGAACTTCTGGGAGAAGCTGTAATCAGATGACCTTGTTCTTTTAGGGGCTGGAACAACACTTTTAGGGACTTAGGAGCCCTTAGTTTATGGACATTTATGCTTGGGGTTGCAATGCCCAAACATGTCTATAACAGTTTCCCCCTAAAGCATGAGGTCGTTAATCTTTTTTGATGTCGGGTGAAATGATTTATCATGAGGATCCGAAGTTCTTTCAAGCTGGAAGGAGACCTGTAATAAGATACAATACAATACATTATCTTCATTATATTTTCATGATCTAACTGAGGTGGGCATTCCCATGCTCAGCTTTATAAATTCATTTTCATGTACATAGGACAGAAAATCGTCTGAGTGTAGACTGATGATTCTGGTAGAGCCATCATCCCTTAGATTGGATGATTATCTGTGCAGCAATGATGTACATTTGATGTCTTTATTTTCCTGAATATATATCGTAGCCCAGATGGATGAAACTAGATCCGGGGTCTTCAATCTCGTTCGACCTTCACTCAATGTACAAGTCGATCCATGTGAGAGATGTTCTGGAGTCGAACATGGAAAGACATCGCCTGATTACCAGCCAATGATGTAAGTTGTTAACAGGCGCGAGAGGAATCACCGATAATGATAATGATCCTCAAGGTACTGTAGTACAATTCACGTGGTGTGAATAAAGGACTTGGCATTGAACACCACGCAAAATCTTTCGGTCGAAGGTCATTGATGTAAACCTGTCGCCGGAAGTGAGAAACTTGCCATTGAGGCATGCAAGCTTCAAAGTACTGAAAGGGGTGTTCCTAGATCAACTTCTTGGATAATGAGCTGATGTCGACAAGAAGCAATCCTTCATAGGAGGGCCTTAATGAATCCCACATCAATGACACGGAACGGAGCAAATGATTTTAATGGAGGTGAAAATGATTTGGTGATATAAGGTTCAGGGTGGCGGTCATGAAAGAATGGAGCGTAAATGTATTGCAGTGGGTGAGACAGGTGAATTCTCTGAGTGACTTCTCTTGAACATATCGTTGACACTGACATGATGAATTGGTAGCATTAACCCCAAATGTGGATGGTGTGGTGTGACCATGGTGATGTGACCGGTGAATGAAAACAACCCAACCCGACTTGGATGCGGAGTGAAAGTGTCATGTTCAAGAGTGGCTTGCTACCAACAAAGTTTCTTCAAGTTTTCTTCCCAATTTTTCCCCAATCATTGCTGACCAGTACCTCTTTATTTTTTTCAAGCTTGAGGAGGATAACATATGCTTTTTCTATCATTTTCCCTTTGGGCAAACCTATCGCTATGTTTTAACGAGCCTAGCGATAGTGAAACTCGTTCTTGTCTGTTATGGACAAGTTTGTCGCTATTAGGTTTTAACGAGTTTAACGACAAAGATAACTCAGTCCTTTTCAATTTTAGAGTGTCTGAAAAGGGACGTAAAGGAAACTCCAAAAAATCCTTTTTCATCATGTAATCCCTTAGGTCCGAAAAAGTATAAAACAATAAATAAGGGATGAATTTTCGGTACTTTTAACGAGCCGAACAAAAAAAACACTCGATCTTTTTGTGTAATAAACCCTCAGATCCAAAAAGATTAAAATCTAAAGGAGGGATAGCACTTCCGGTCACTTTAACGAGCTGGAGAGGCCAATGGCTCGGCAATCTTTTCATGTTTTACAAGTCAACTGAAAAGAGCTTAAAGGAGACTCGTTTTTTGAGGAACGAGTGATAAATTTGGGTAGCAGCTGATTCCGGGTAAGGTTTGGAATTTTCCAATCACGGCAGTGTTACAAGGATGGCTAACAGGATCACTCTTCGCAGATGTTCCTCAAAAGGGGTAAACAATCAAATGGAGGTGAATGATCGGCCAATACAGAGTGGAGGTGATGATGAGAACACGACCAAGGCTTTAAAGGCTGAAGTACTACATTCACGACAGTTATTTACCGAAAATTGGTTCATTTTTTAATGAGCTTAAACGCTGGGGGAAACATTTGCTCATTGCTTATGTTTATTTTTTAATGAGCATGAAGTCCACGTTAAAACTGCTCGATTAATCCAGTTGCATAATAAGGATGTCTCATATATAAAAATGGCAATTTTTTAAAGCTTTGCCACACATCCTTTCTTTATGCAAGTTAGGAAACGACCAATCCTACGAGTTTAAAGGGTTAGAGGACCTACAAATTTAAAAAATAAATGGTCACTCTTCACTTGCACGCCAAAAGGTTTGCATGGTCCCAGGTATAAAATAGAGTTTCAAGGTCACCTCTCAATCTACCAACAAAACATTTGCTTTATCGGGAAAGGCTTACCTCTTTCAGGTTACCAAAGATTGTTCTATCTGCACCTCAAACAAAACACTTCTTCGATGATGCCTACCGAAATAGACAAAGGCAAGTGGCACAGACGCCTCCACCCACATAACTTTGACAAGGGAATCTTATTCCAGTCTAACCCCCTTTTCCAATCACGGATGGGAGTGTCAGATTAGTCATATATCTCTCGCGGAAACCTACCCTATACCTGAAGTTTTCCTGCCGAAGCAGACCAGGGTGCATGCCCCCTAGGTTTCAGTCATGTCCCCTAAATCACTCGCGCTCATCAGGTGGACGGACTGGGGATTGATGAGACATTCCTTGCATGAAAAACCATTCAGGGATGGTATATGACTATTTGCCATGTGTGAACCGGGAAATGAAAGCTGGTCTATGAGCTTGACCACTCTTCCTTCGTGCGGAAAACACATTACTCTAAAGAGTGATGAGACAATGGCTCCCATGCAATAAATATAGTCTTATCCAAGGAGTAGATTATAATCCAGGGGTCCTTGGACTACCATTACATTCATTTGAACGATTTTCCCCCTCAATGTTATGGGCACATTGGGAAGGATCCCTAATGGTCGACTGGTTCCTTTGTCAAAGCCTGTTAGATTTCTCATCTCAGGCAAAAGCGATGGCGAACCAAGCGCTTTCCAAGCAGTCGAGGAAAGGATACTCACAAAAGCCCCTTCATCTATGATGGTACCGGCCATAACCATTCTATATATTTGAGCAATGATCCGGAATGGTACACTAGTCGGTAAACGGGGTCTGCCTAGTTGATTCCAGTCGAAGGAGACAACCAGGTTGCTTGGAGGTGGGACCGAATAGACGGTCGGATATGACTCTGATGAACTTCCTTCCTACGGTAAAGGAACAGGTAGACTGCCCCCATGTTCTTTAGAGTCTGTGCTGACGAAAATAATCTGGACGGTGTCATCCTTGTTCTCTTAGGTGACTGTATCATCTGAAGATGGAACCTCTGAAGGCAAGACCGGGTCAACTGCCACCTCGACCTTTTGAATTTTGTCTAGTATGGGTTCAGATGGTTTATCTTCAATGATAGATGCTTTGGCCGACCACAAGGGTGGGTTAGCCAAATTTTCAACTAGTGACGGACTCGGTAAGAGTTTCTTATATCCAGGAGGAAGTTGCAATGGTGAAACCGGACGATCGTCCAAAACTATTTTAGCCTCGTCTAAGAAGGGACAACGGTGGACGGTGTGATTACCTTCACACAGTTTACAAGGAAATTTGCACTTTCCTTTTTGTCCAGGGGCTTCACTTTCACTAGTCGACGGTCTGTTTTCAACATGATCATCAGAGGTTGATGACACCGGGTTGTGCAAATGAGGAGACCAGTCCCTTAAGATCCGAGGGATGCAAGGACAATCTCTATGATAGTGGTCTCCCTTGCAAATGACACATGGCGATTTAGTCCTGGTCGGTGCAGTGTGTGGGTTTTTGCTAGACGACGCTTGGTTTCCCCTTTTCGCCTTTGGCTCTTTCTTCTTCTTTTCCTTCTTCTTCTCAGGTACTTGATTTTTGGCTTTACCAGCCTCATCAAGAGAAGAGGAAGGAGGAGAGGAAGAATTAGATGAAGTAGAGGGTTGGGGGGTAACTCTGGAATTGTCTAGTTGCTGACTTGATTGTTCAGAAATTGCGGTGTTCTGAACGATGGAGGTTGAGAAAAGCCATACGAGCAAGCCGATTGTCAATCCTGGAAGCGACAATGTGGCCATATGGGGTGCACCAACATCTCCCCAAGAGGAGAAGGGACTAGGATTTCCTCCAAGGGGAACTCCTTGGTTGGTGGACTCCATTTTCTCAACCTAAGACCAACGTAGGAAAGGTGATGATTATTCCGTTTAAAATAAATTTTAGATGCTTTGACACAACTTGTTTTTTCAATTTTAAAGAGTCGAGAGAAAACAAAAGATGACTCTAGTCACCTTCGATTTTTAATGAGCCTGAAGTGACAAGTGCTCAGATGGACCTTTTCTGTTAAGGAGTCTGAAAAGGAATGAAAGGGACTGCTCTGGAAATCTAGACAAAGGGATTACCAAACCAATCCCAAAACTGCAGAATACTTTTTATGGCACGGCAGTCAATCTTCCCGAATGCTGTGTTCAGTGCATTGCGATCGATAGGGCAGCAGACACGGCTTCCTATGGATAAAGGATTGAGCCTGTTGTGGTCTCCCAAAATATACTCGACAGTACATGGGAGCACAAGTCTGTACTAGCACTTATCGTCTCAAAGTGGAGGAATCACCCAACCAACAGTGAAAACAATAGTTACCAGGCTTTACGACGTCGGAATACATATCTAGCCTAGACTTCTAGATGTTGTGCGTTAAGTTCCAAAGCGTTGTTAGATTCATTAAATTTATTTTATAGTTGATCTTGCTTAAGAAATTTGCCTTTCGGGTTCACCGCGTGATGTAGATGTACAATTCCTAAAATGCAATCTAAGATGACAAACAATCGTTTTATCTTCTTTGTGCAATGAAAATCCTAGCTACTAAGGAAAGAGAGACAATATTCTTTCAACAAAGAGCAAAGAGCACACACTATATGCACTGTCCTAAATAACAACCAATCAAACAGTCTAAATGCAAATGCACATGCATGTATTTGTTTTCAACCTTCTTCATATATGAATGATAAAAAGAAAGCTAATGCGTAAATCTGAATTATTTTTCAAAGCGACGATTACTAACAAGTTTCTTTTCAAAATCAAAATGAAGACAATGACAACACTTTGCGATTTGGAAATGAAAACTTGCTTTCGACACTAGAAAAACTACTAATTTAGATCAAATACAATAGTAACAGGGTAATTGACTATCAAGAAAAATCAGATTCTCTTCTATGACTGAAAACGACACTTGCGACACTTTCAAATCAAGAAACGACAGTACAATTACGTTACTTCTTTGTAAAGGAGAACTGGAAATGACTCAACAAATACATAAAAACATTTACAGTTATTTGCACAATGGAGGCGGAATAACTGCAAGGAAAGGGGTTTCAAACAGAGGTGTACTGACTACAGGCAGCAAAACTCATGAATAGATCTGAAAAGAGTGAACACAGAAACCAAAATTCAGGAACAAGCCCTTGTCTGATCAGCGCACATGTAACATAGTGAATTTGAAATGCAGCATACCTACTACACTCGGGAAGTGTGCTGAATTTGAGATTCACAGAATAGATAGTGCGCTGGACCAGGGACAAGACTTTGATTAGGTTCCGGGTCATAGTTTGCAGTTCAGTTCAGGGATTTTGGCTGAGCAAGTGGTAATCAGTAAATCAATCACATGGGTAGTTCTAAGGAGGTTACTAGAGCCACCACGAGGGCAATTAGAAAGCTTGTAAATCAATTGTTTAATTCATAAACAAAACCCGGAGATTGACTGAAGGAGTGTTGATCTACTTTGCATTTTCATAGCAAATGCAGTTCAAAGGCTAGCTAGCTTGACTTCAGGCTCCGTCTGTAAGTTTATAAAGTAAACAAATGTAGATAAACAATCAATCTATTTGCTCCCCAGTGGAGTCACCATTTTGTTACATGGAAAAGTGTCTATGTAGAACTGCTAATCCCACTAAGGCTGGTAGCTACCTTAGAAACAAACAAAGTAAAACTACTTTCGTTTTCCTTTATGAAAGATAGATGAGAGAAGAATAAAGGAGACCAGCCTTTGTCTTGCGCTTGGTTCCTTGCTCGATTCCTCTCTCTTCTGATAGTCCTTTGCTACTTGCTTTCTCGTATACCCAGCTTCACAGAGTACCTGTAGAATCAAAGCAGCATAACACTATACGAGAACATAGATCTATTATCATAAACAATCTAGGATCAGATGTAAATTGACCATACAAATGTATAAAACATAAAACACACAAGAGTATGGAGGAAAACTTGAATAGCTTTATTGATAATCAAGAAAAATCCAAGAGAGTT
The DNA here is from genome assembly GCA_031772625.1 of Pinus tabuliformis. NCBI lineage: Eukaryota > Viridiplantae > Streptophyta > Pinopsida > Pinales > Pinaceae > Pinus > Pinus tabuliformis. The sequence continues at coordinate 685,566,869 of CM062812.1, read as the reverse complement.
ACAACCAGTTGTTTTGACCCAGCATCATCCTCTCAACAAGTAAGCCCTTCTTCACCTCATGAAAAGCTTAGATCGCCCAACACTATGATGTTGCCTCAAGAAACCAACAACAATTCCTTACAAGATGTAAAATTCCCGCCTCTTGGATCTCTGGGATGAGGGATCCATATATAGATGTTTGCAAGGGAGATGAGTCAGCTTGTGATTTTATTAGTGTCTTCCCTCTGATAGTTCTTGATTCCACTTGGAGATTGATGATCTCTTACTCATCCCTGGTCGAATTCAGAGAGGCAAGTGTCACAGGAGAATTTTCTGGAAGATTCCATGCTTCTCCACCTCACGGATTGACACTCCCATTTGTACCTTCTCGCCCATCACACCCCATAGAAGGGATTTTTGAAATGCAACGCACCTACTGTATGTATTTAGGTGAGATGCAACGCACTTTGCCTATGAAGCAGGTGAAATGGTCCAGTTTTGACCAGTTCTGAGTAGGTTTTCATGGAGAACTTCTGGGAGAAGCTGTAATCATATGACCTTGTTCTTTTAGGGGTTGGAACAACACTTTTAGGGACTTAGGAGCCCTTAGTTTATGGACATTTATGATTGGGGTTGCAGTGCCCAAAAATGTCTATAACATGGGGTCTTTTATGTGACTATATCAGTAGCATTGGAAACCATCTTTACATTGGATGGTTTAACATCTTGATGATCCCTATCCTATGGACCACAACTTTTGTATTCATTATTTCTTTCATTACAACACCTCCAGTAGATATTGATGGTGTCCATGAGCCTATTTGTAGTTGTGATAAGGGGATTAGGGGCTCCCTTATCCCATCCCATAACCCTTAATGTGTTTAATCCCTTAGCCAAGGGGGCCCAAGGGTGTAGTTTTAGGGAATTGGGACCAAATTTGGGGGTTCATAACATTAGGAAGAGTGGAATGGAATGACCAAAAAGGTTGTGGGGTGGTATGTTATGGTGTATTGAACGGGGCAAGGGGACACAAAGGTAGCATGTATGGTAGAAGTCAGAGGTAAAAGAAGATTTATAATCTAGGGGTCGAGTTCCATCTAAAGAGTGTTGGGTGTGGAGCCCAGGGAAAATTTTAAGAACCACCCTAAATTTATATGAATAATAAATTGGCGAATCCCCATGATACATATGAAAAATGGGAGGAAATTTTATCACTAATATAATATGTATGGATATATATATATATATATATATATATTTTGGTGAATCTCTCACCAGATTATATTATCTTGTAAAGTCACGGTGAATCTTTCACTGAATTATAAAATCTTGTAAGATCTTGGAAAATCATTCACTGAATAATAAAACATTATGAAGTCTTGGCGAATGTTTTGTTAAAGTACGAAACCATATATGATAATAATAAAACATATTCATTAAATTGTAATATACTAACATACATGTTTGGAAAAAAGAAACATAATTTTCACTTCCTACAAACAATGTTGCAAGTTTTAGTGGCCATATTTGTCATGGTAGGAGAAATTAATGTTTTCTCTACCACTTTTGTCAATCTATCACTTTTGCCAAGCTATCAAATTTCTTTTGTATTCCATAGACTCCAACTGCCAGATAAAAAAAAAACACATCCAGTTTGTTTACCCCAACACGCCAACAAGTAGCAAGCCCCAACTATATAATATAATAAAGTAGTAGGTATCCCAAAGGCCTGAAGGGGATCTAATTGAAAGAAGTGACCATTTTCAGAAGTCTTCCAATCAATATATAAATATATAAATGTAGATTTATATTATTTTAATCGAAAATCTTCAATTAAATAATAAAATTTAATTACATCTCTCCCAATCTAAATTTCTTATTAGCATAATTCACTACCTTCATACCATTTTTAACAGCATTGTAACATGTGGATTAATTTCCTTTTTGGTGCACAATCTCCGCCTTTTCGGACAATAGGGTGTAGTGACCCAACCCCTATAGCTCCGCCTTTTAGGACAACATGGTGCAGTGATCCAACCCCTATAGATCATTACGACAAACTAAGAATAGCATAGAAGATGAAAGGTTGTACAAACCAGTGTATTTTTCAAACAACTAATCCAAGATCAGTACCTTAACATTTTCATGAATATATCATATTGAGAATGTTTGAAAAATGGTGGGAAATCTAGGCAGTGACTATCTCTCTTCTGTGAGGGTGATGCAGAAAGAGTTAAGATTTCATTGTTTTGAATTTTTTTTGTTAAATCAGAAAAACCAATATATTTTGTGAAGTGACTAAATGTAGCTTTAACCATTCACCTTAAGATTTTTTTTTTACATTATAATTTTCTAAGTCTATTTAGTATCTTCATTATCATGAAAACCAAGCTATATCCATCTTAACTCCACATCTACCACTCTTAGAGGGATGAAATCTATTTATCCCTCCCAGCGCGTACATCTGGAATTAAGATGGATCTAAGCTGATAGAATTTCCCCTTTAAATAGTCTATGCTCACATGAATACCACGGTATTACCATTGCTCAATACCATGGGTTATCATAAACCTGGAGCTTAAAAACTACTATTAGTAATTTATAAAAATTGATAAAATTAATAGTTGATTTTTATTTTATTTTTTTATTTTAGTCAAGTTAAAATGTTTAAGTGACATTAAATTACAAGATCCATTTTTACTCTTGATCTACCAAGCCCCGAGAGGAATCAAATATTTTTTCACTCTATGTTAGTTTGGATATCATGATATTTGATCCAGAGTAAAGATGGATCTATGCTAGTTTAATTCCCCCTTTTAAATAGGTTGCATTCCATGTGAATACCATGGGTTAATACCATGTACCATCTTTATTTTTATTAATACTAATATTAGGGTTAATAATGTTTTTTTGCATGGTATTAATAACAATTTGGCCCATGGTATTTAGCCCATAGGTTTCACCTAAATATAACACATCTTTTAAATGTTTGTAAATATAAGGTGGCTTATGGAGTAAATATAAAAAATGTTTTATTTATTTACGATACCTCTCATTTATTTATATTTTTATTAATTTACCATACCTTTTTTATAAATATGGTATTTGCCCCATAGGATTCAATTAAATAAAACCTCTTTTTTGAGCCTTCTTAAATAGAAAGAGGGTTATGGACTAAATATAGAAAGAGGTTTTATTTATTTACCATACCTCCACTTTATTTATATTTTAATTTATTTACACGCTTGCGTGTTTATAAATATAAGGTGGCATATGGAGTAAATATAAAAAAATGTTTTATTTATTTACCATACCTCTAATTTATTTATATTTTTATTAATTTACCATACCTCTTTTATAAATATGTTATTTGGCCCATAGGATTCACTTAATTGAAACCTCGTTTTTGAGCCTTCTTAAATAGAAAGAGGGTTATGGACTAAATATTAAAAGAGGTTTTATTTATTTACCATAACTCTAGTTTATTTGTATTTTTATTTATTTACCATACCTTTGGTGTAAGTATAAAAAGAGCTTTTATTTATTTACCATACCTCCACTGCATTTATATTTTTATTTGTAATTATCATAAATACATTTTCTTGAAAATGAAGGCGAATGGAAGATTGTAACTCCTAATTTGAAGGGCTAATTTTTTTTTTTTTACCCTCTCCCTTAAAATAAGGTGAGCTAACCTCCATACCTAATTCTTTTATAAAATAAATTTGAGGCGATTTGTAACAATGTACTATGGTACAAAATATTTTCCCAATAAAAATATAAAACCCCTTAATTTAGCCCAAGGGCGAAAATTCGCCCCTAAAATTTTCCATGGAGGACCATGATTATGTTCTGTATTCAAAGGTATCACCCCATTGGACCCCAACTCGTAATGGGGCAGCAATGCCACCCGTAAAATATTCACTGCGTGGGGGGTCCGGGGGGTGGCTGCGACCGTTGGGATCCCCCCTCGGCGGGGTGATCATGGGAAGCACCCCTGAAGCTAAAAATAGATGTAAAATTGCCTTGTAAAATATTGTAATTTCATAGTCAATCTAGGTCATTTATTAGGTGGAGATTTGACAGTAGAAGTTATGTTTAATTTAGGGTTTCTTGCCCTAGAAGGCAACCCCTCGCTATATATGAGGGAATTGTATTGTGTCTATGTAGATCTGTATTTTGAGGGAGGAAGAGAGAGGAGATTGAGAGCGAAGAGGGAATTACAGTGGATTTGTTGTAGGTTGTATCTCTTCAGTTTGCTGGATAATATAAAAATAAGGAATGGTTGTTTCTCAGTGGACGTAGCCAAAGCTGGGTGAACCGCATATATTTGTGTCTCTCTTGTTTTATGCGTTTTCTGTGTTTATATTTCTGCAATATTTTATGTGTTCCATTGCTTTATAATATATAATTATGTAACAACTGGTATTAGAGCCAAAGGTCTTTTTGGTTGATAAACTCACAGGAGAGAAGGGTTCTTGGTTCGAGTGGGAGCAATCATGGAAGATGGTAGGTTTAGGGTTGAAAAATTTAACAGCCAAAACTACCAGCTGTGGAAGATGCAGATGGAAGATTATATGTACTAGAGAGATCTGTACCAACCATTGAGTGGAAAGACAAAGAAGCCAACGAGTATGATGGACACAGAATGGGATATTCTCGATAGAAAATCACTTGGAACAATACGGCTATGCTTAGTGGTGTCGGTAGTGTTTAATATTTCAAAGAAAACGATAATAGAGGGTTTAATGTCGACATTGGCCAAACTATATGAAAAACCCTCAACCTCAAATAAGGTATTCCTTATGAAGTTTTTATTTAATATGAAGATGTCAGAAGGTGGATCTGTTTCTGATAATTTAAATGAGTTTAATACAGTTACCAATCAGTTAAGTTCTATAGGGGTAACTTTTGATGATGAATTTAGGGCTCTGTTATTTCTGTGCTCATTGCCAGAAAGTTGGAATGGTTTAGTTATGACCATTAGTAACTCTGTCTCTGGATATAGTGCTTTAAAGTTTGATGATGTTGTCGATGCAATCATTAACAAGGAAATGCGATGGAAAAGCACCGGTGAGACATCAGGTAATGCTTTGGCTGTAGAGACTAAGGGAAGAAAAATGGAAAGAGGAAAGAGTCTTAGATATTGCAGTAAGTCAAGAAAAGGCAAATCCAAGTCTAGATCAGAGATAGTGTGCTAGAAATGTGGGAAGAAAGGACACTTGAAGAAAGACTGCAAGTCTCGAAAGGGAAAAGAAGTAGACATGCAACAGGAAACTAATCATGAAGTGAATGTAACAGGTGATGTGTTGCAAGATGCTTTGATTCTTTCATTATAAAATATTATTGATGCCTAGGTGGTAGATTCAGGGGCCTCATTCCATGCCACACCTGATAGGAAACATTTTTATGATTATGTTCAAGGAGATTTTTGTCAGGTTCGATTGGGTGATGATAAACCCTACAAAACCATTTTAATGGGTACAATTTTCATAAAACAACAAAATGTAAATCAGTAGCTATTGAAGGAGGTAAGGCATGTTTCAGATCTGAATAAAAATCTGATTTCAACAAGGCAGTTTGGAGGTGAAGGTTTCGTATCTACTTTCATAGATAAAACCTGGAAGATCACTAAAGGATCCTTGGTAATAGTGAAAGGAGGAAAGGTTGGTACATTGTATTTATGCAATGGTATTTCTAATTTTGTGAATGCTTTAACCTCTACAAGAGAAGATATGTCATTGTGGCATCATAGGCTCAGGCACATGAGTGAGAAGGGGATGTTAATTCTTCACTCAAGAAATTTTTTGCCAAGTTTGAAGCATGTTGATTTAAAATTCTATGAGAATTGTGTTTATGGAAAATAGAAGAGAGCCGGATTCCTTAGATTTGGGAAAGAAAAGAAAAACGAAAAATTAGAGCTTGTGCATACAAATGTATGGGGACCTACTCAGGTATCATCTCTTGGTGGCTCTCACTATTATGTTACTTTTATTGACGATGCAACCAAGAAAACCTGGATTTATTTTATTCGAAATAAATCTGATGTATTTGATACTTTCAAGAAATGGAAAGCTTTAGTTGAAAATGAGACAGGAAAAAGGTTGAAGTGTCTCAGATTAGACAATGGATGTGAATATTGTAGCAAAGAATTTGATAGGTACTATTCAGGGAATGGAAATCGTAGAGAGAAGACAGTTCCAGGAACACCACAAGAAAATGGTGTGTCAAAAAGGATGAACAAGACAATCATGGAGCGTGCAAGGTGCATGAGATTGCATGCAGGATTGCCTTTACAATTTTGGGAAGATGCTGTATATATTGCTAGTTATCTAATAAAGAGAGGGCCTTCAATTTCCTTGGACGGTGGTATTCCAGAGCAGGCATGGACAGGTAAAAATGTAAACTACTCTTTTTTAAAGACTTTTGGTTGTGAAGCCTTTGTCCACATTAATAAAGAAAATAGAACAAAGCTTGAGGCAAAATCAAAGAGATGTACCTTTATTGGATATGGTGTTAATGATTTTGGTTATCGCTTTTATGATTATGAAAAACAAAAAATCATTAGGAGCAGAGATGTCATATTCAATGAAAAGGTTTCGTATAAGGATCAGCTGTAGGAAATGAAACAGGAAAAAGAAAACAGAGAATACACAGTGCTTGATGAGATCACAGGAAAAGTGATGGTGCTTGAAAATCATAATGATACACAGCCAGAACAACAACCACAATAACAACAATCACCTTAAACACCTGAAAGTGCTGTTAGAAGATCTACTAGGATAAGTAGACCCACTGAACGATACTCTCCTTCATTATATTATGTATTGTTGACTGATTCTAGTGAACTAGAATGTTATGAAGAAGCAGTGCAGGTAGAAACTAGGAAGAAGTGGGAGTAAGCCATGAAAGAAGAGATGGACTCATTAGCACATAACCAGACTTGGGACTTAGTCAGGTTGCCTGTAGGTAAAACAACATTGTAGAATAAATGTGTTTACAAGTTGAAGGAAGAAGATGGAGGTAGAAAAAGGTATAATGCTAGACTTGTGGTGAAAGGGTTTGCACAGAAAAAGGGTATAGACTTTGATGACATATTTTCTCTTATTTTTAAAATGACTTCAATTAGAACTATTTTAAGTCTAGTAGCAGCTGAAGATTTGCATCTTGAACAGTTAGATGTAAATACAACCTTTCTCCATCGAGATTTGGAGGAAGATATATATATGCATTAGCCACAAGGATATGAGGTAAAAGGGAAGGAGAAACTAATGTGCAGGTTGAAGAAGAGGTTGTATGGCTTAAAACAGTCTCCAAGGCAGTGGTATCTAAAATTTCACAGGTTTATGTCTGAACAAGGTTATACCAGATGTCACTCTGATCATTGTGTTTATCTCAAAAGGCAAAATGATGGTATCTATATTATATTGTTATTGTATGTAGATGACATGCTTGTTGCAGGTTCTAGCATTTAGGAAATAAATGTGCTCAAAATAAAATTGGCACTCATTTGAAATGAAGGATTTGGGTGCTACAAAACAAATCCTTGGTATGAGAATAACTAGAGATAGAAAGAATTGCAAATTAACATTGTCTCAAAGTGAGTACATAGAAAAGGTGTTAAAAAGGTTTAATATGCAGAATGCAAAACCAGTTAGTATACTTTTGGCTAGCTATTTCAAATTAAGTAAGGAGGAGTGTCCCAAGACTCAGGAAGAAATGGCTCATATGTCTAAAGTTCCATATGCATCAGCAGTTGGAAGCTTAATGTAATGCAATGGTCTGTATAAGTCCTGATATTGCACATGCAGTGGGAGTTGTAAGCGAGTACATGAAATATCCAGGAAAAGAACATTAGATGGTGGTGGAGTGGATTCTCAGGTATTTGAGAGGTACCACAAATCAAGCATTATGCTTTGGTGGTTCAAACATTGCTCTACAGGGATATGTTGATGTAGATATGGCGGGTGATAGAGATAACATGAGGATCACAACAGGGTATGTGTTTATTGTAGCTAGAAAAACTGTCAGCTAGGTCTCAAAAATGTAATGTGTTGTTGCACTCTCAACAACAGAAGCAGAGTATGTTATTGCTATAGAGGCTAGTAAAGAAATGATTTGGTTACAAAGGTTTATGGATGAATTGGGTAAGAAGTAGGAGTTGGGCAAGTTATACAGTGATAGCCAGAGTGTTATACATCTTGCAAATAACTCTGCATTTCATTCCAGGACTAAACATATACAGCTCAAGTATCATTTCATACGGTCAGCATTGGAAGATGGACAATTGAAGCCGAAAAAGATACACACTAGCCAGAATCCTACAGATATGTTAACAAAAGTTGTAACTAGGGAGAAACTGAGATTTTTCTTAGTTTCAATTTGTCTTCAAGTATGATGAAGAAGATGAGAAACAACCAGGTCCAAAGTGGAGTCATTGTCTAGCAAATGAAGCAGCGGTGGAGTTGCTATAATCAGTCTCTAAGTGGGAGATTGTTGGGTGTGGAGCCTGATTATCTTCTGTATTCAAATTTATCGCCACATTGGACCCCAGCTTGTAATGGGGCGGAAACGCCACCTATAAAATATTCACTGCATGGTGGGTCCATGGGGGGTGGATATGACCTTTGGGAGGCCCCCTTAGTGGGAGGATTGGGGGCAGAGCCTCCGAAGCTAAGAATAGATGTAAAATTTCCTTGTAAAATGTTGTAATTTCGTAGTTAATCTGGGCCATTCATTAGGTGGAGATCTGACGGTAAAAGTTATGTTTAATTTAGGGTTTTTTACCCTAGAAGGCAACCCCTTGCTATATATGATGGAATTGTATTGTGTCTATGTAGATCTGTATTTTGAGTGAGGAAGAGAGAGGAGATTGAGAGTGAAGAGGGAATTACAACGGATATATTGTAGGTTGTATCTCTTCATTTCGCTGGATAATATAAAAGGAAGGACTTGTTGTTTCTCCATGGACGTAGCCCATGCTAGGTGAACCACGTATATCTGTGTCTCTCTTGTTTTTATGCATTTTCTATGTTTATATTTTTGCAATATTTTATGTGTTCCATAACTTTGTAATATATAATTATCTAACAAAGAGGCTGAGTTATCCTGGTTTTTTCCAGTCGAGTTGCTTGGTATTTGTGTCGAATCTCCCACTACTAAAGAGACTAAGTTGCTATTTTTAGACAGGTTGAGTTTCTCTTTATTTCTGAGTTGGGAGTGTCATTTCAAGAGCCAAATGTGAGTTCTCTTGCTGGTCAAGTACATATTTCCTTGTTGGCAGAGAGATGATAATAACAAGGAGGGTCAAGTATTGTAACTTCAGAGGGTCGAGTCCATTCTTTCATGCTAGAAGAGTGATGGGGAGAGACCATGAGACTGTGACTGAGTTTTCCAATTGAAGGTGTAGAGATTACTAGTGTTGTAGTGACCACAAATTACCTAACTTGCTGGTTATGTGAACCAAAGTGCATTTATAGTCAATCTAGAAGCTAAACATGAAAGATGAGGTCGACTTGCTTCTAGTTTAAAGGCTAGTGTAGACAATCTTTGCATGGACTAATATTTCTAGGTGAAAGGGGAATGAGCTAAGCCATTTGGAAGCCTATTTCTCTTAGTATTGTATTGTTGGAACCACGTTATAAAGCACTTAATATATTGAAGTTCACATTGTTGAGTTATTACCAAGTTCCTCTACTCCTTTTTCTCACTATGTATTTATGTGCCATGTTAATGAAATGATATATTATGTTCAAGTTATGGTTATACAAACTTGTATGGGAAATATATGAATTTATGGGTTTAGTCCAAAGAACATAATTTTGCCTTGAAGCATTTCTTTGGCATGTGTTAGCCACTGTGTATATCTATTTGAAATTAAAACCAAGATAGTGCATCTATATAGCCAAGTACACATAAATTGTTTTAGAAAATGCCACACTGAACACTGAGACCAGACTCAGAAAATTTAATGGAAAATTTAAGATACTTCAGGGAGGGTATCTTACACTTGTCCTACATTCTAATCAAATGAGGAGATACTTATATACATATTGAGTGAGTGCATTCACATACATTCAATTGCAATAACTCTATCGTAGAGAAATATTAATTACACCAAGCACCAACTAAATGGAACTCACATGCTTTGAGGAGATAAATACAGATCAATCTAAATTAGAAAAACACACCATCCAATCACATTCCAAAAATTATTACAACCATGAATATGGAAATTTCATAAAACTTGCATATACCAGCCAAAATAAAAAAAATGTTATATTAGAGAATTGAGAATAAAATAAAAACCTTTATAGGTAAATTGATAAATAAATAAAAATCATTAAAATAAAAGATCAACTATGATTATGAATTTAATCTTTAAATATATAGACCATGAAACTTGTTTAACTCATAAACACTTAAACATACCTCTAAAACTATAGACAATACTTACATATATAATCCAATTTATGTAATGACACTTTAACAATTTAGAAAAATATTTATTTCTACAAATAAAGACTCCATTGTCTTAGAAATAAAAAAAATATTGTTTCCCAATTGTTTAGTGTATGTGTTTGGAGCGTTTTTGGACATATACACTAAATATTTATTGGAATCACAAGTTTAAAATGTGAACTCTCCACATTCTCAACATCCTAGGAGTTTCACACGGTAGAATCCATATATAGTCAAAATGCATTTTAAATGACAAAAAATTCACAATTTGATAAAAAATTATTTCCCCAAATTCTAGCAAAACACTTAAAAAATATATAATAATTAGACAATGCCTTATTCAATTAGACAACACACTCCAAAAAAAGAAGTTCTTGTTATTCAATATTACAACATACTGTAATTGGCCCAAATCCATACTATAATAATGGTTAGAGCTACAGATATGGTAAAAGACCTCAAGCTATTGTTGGAATTCAAAACAGGGCTACCCTTTAGATTGCAATGCCTTCTTTTTAAATGTAAGCAAATGGAATATCTCTTTATTCTCTCTATTTATAATATACACAAGGATGTCATAGTTTTCTTGGCTCTTCGACTGCATGGGGGAGCTTTGGGAAAGCATTCCTCTTCCCAAGCCTCCTCTTATAAAGACGAGGTCTAAAACTAAGATCCCCAAAGTGCAAAGCCACCTTAAAAACATCGCATGCCCTTGGGCAAGTTGGATTAGATCCACATTATTGCGAGTACTTTTATAATAGACAAAGCTGAGTATGTTCCTTCCATGGAAATCACTCATCCATATCTAGATAGAATCTATGAGTTGTTCATAGGTAATGGCCTCATTTGTTGTTTCAATGGGCTATGGCCATGTACAACCAACCTTTACCAATGGATCCATTCAACTTGGACCAAGGCATGCAAGGTCCTCTTATGTTGCAAGGTCTTATTCATCATCAATTTTGACAATGATGCAGATTATCAAAATGCTCTTTCTAAGGGCCCTGGTCTTGGGGAAAAGTTGGGCTCTTCCTAGCCCCTTGATTCGTAGATTTTGACCCCTCCACAACTATGATCACAACGGTACCCATTTGGGTTAGGCTCATAAATTTGTTGGGCCATCTATGGCATTCTTCAGTGTTTCTAGGGATTGGAAACACCTTGGGTTGTTTTCTGGCTATAGATCCCTCGTGAGGGTAGTGTGGAGTCCTCAACTATGTCAGGATTTGCATAGAACTCAACATCAACAATGACTTTCATGGAAAAAATAATTTAAAAATAAGTGATTTTCAATGCATCCAACAACTAGACTATGAGAACACTACTTTTCTATGTCGTCTTTGCCATAAAACAGGTCATCTTCAAAACTTCTGTTCTCAAAGGCCCAAGATTCATATCTCCAAAAGCCTCATGAAGGATATCAAGAGATTCGAGTTTTGTTAGCCAAAATAGAAATAACTTAGTAACAATATTCCGATCGGTGCCATGAAGATTGCCCGTGAAGCAACCTCTTCAGACTCTATCAAATATGCCTCCTTGGATTATCAAAACAATCTTATGGTGGCTTTGGTAGCCATACCTCTAGAAGGTTAGATCAAAGTAACAAAGAAGAAAGGAAAGAAAAGGAATAATGGTGATCAATCCCAAATCCCAATCTGCAGGATTCCAATGTCTCTATTTTCTCATTTCCTATATGTGTTATGGACTTTGTTTCATGGCCATCCATAAAGCTACTTTGTCTATAGCCATATTTAAATGGGTTTTATCATATACTATTAATGTAAAACTTTTTATATTAATAAAAATCCTTTTGTATTGAATTACTAAAAAACCAGCCTAATATAATATTAATATCAATATAATACGCATATTGTATTACTTTGAAAGACTGTTCCAATACATGGATAATACTCTAAACAAATTTAATGTAACACTATTACTTGGGGATGGTTACATATGTCATCCACCTACCATGCTGCTACCATGAGAAACTGTTATTAAATGAAATTTTCATGTTCAAAAGCTCCCACCATAAACTTTTCCAGTGAAACTTTCTCATGGGTATTGAAACTTTCCGCATTTAATCCTAAGCGGACTTTTGGATCTGGAACCATAAAGAAGGGTTAAGTCCAGCTGGATAGAATTTAGATATATCAAGAGTCTCAAGATCGATAGACAGACCCAAATGGGGGACTCAACAGTGGGAAGGTGGAGTTGGCAGCTCCCCGGATTTGAGAAAAGGAAGTCTTTTGAGATGTGTGATGACGAGGACGTGGAGAATGATTGGGGTAAAGCTGTGCTTCCCACTTCATACAACAAGAGCCCTCCATTGGATAGACGGTATTCCATATCCACCATGGTGCCTCAGGTTGAGGTTTCCAGACACAGGATGACCAATCTTTCTGCGAAGGTCCAAAAACTGAAGGACCGAGTCTTGGTATGTATTTCTTGTCTTTTGAAGTTTGTAATTATATTCTGATGCCATTAGTGTGAGCGACTTATTATCTATCATTTGAATTAGGGCGTTCGGTTTATTAGTATTTTATATATCGAAAAGAGATCAAACTGCAACCAGATACTTGAATGGCAGAAGATAATGTCATGGCACGGAACAAATTGATGGTTGTATCATGAATTTCATCATTCTACTCTATTTATAGGTATTCTGTCGAGTATATCAGAATCTCATGATTCTAGAAGATATCAAACTTGAATTTAAAAAGAGAAGATCACACGGATCACTATCAAATGTAAATAAGGGGCACCATATATAGTGCTCAACATAGGATGAATAGTAAACTAAGTGCTCTTGGGGATTGTGACCGCAATCCCCTCAACAGGAGTCCAGACTTGCGTTGCTGTTGGATATTTGCAATGCCTTCTCAATGTCAATTGTTTCTTGTCAACAATGCTTGTTCATTTCTGTTACCAAGAAGACTCTTTGAGGAAGGAGCTATCAGAATATCAAAATTTTTTTGGTTGCAGATATCAAACAAAAACATAAAGAAACATCTCAGAATGGACCATTTTCCAAATATCAGGGCCTTTCCTTGAAACCACATTTCTAGAACATGGTGAATACAGGGTACCATATAGAGCCCCTAATAGATGGACACCATAAGCCAACCTACCTTAGTGATTGAGGCCCAATTCCCCAAACATGAGTACACTATGCCTTTAGCTTTTGAACCTATATACTGTGCTATGTGGCATCTAGATAGTCATTATATTTGTCACAACTGATTTAATATTGCTGCTTTAATGCACCTTGCCAATTCATAAGAAACATTTGCCAGCTTGATTACAAAATGATGAAGCATTTAGACTTGTACTGATAACTTTTTCCTCCCATATTATATGTAATTGTTTTTTTCATGATGCCCACCTATCTATTATATCACTATCATGCATGTATCAGATTTATGCCAACCTGATGAAAATAATAGAAACCAATTGATAGAATAATTTTCCAGTGAGACCTTTTCTTTTGCAACATGGGTTACAAATATTATTTGCAAATTCAACCAAATTTGGAGGATTCCAAGTGATGAGATTAATGTACGATGTCAGTCAAACACTCTAATTGCAAAATGACTGAATGGGATAGGAGTGAGGAAGGAGGTGCTAATGTGGTGTGTGGTCCCTGTTGAAGATGATCTCGGAAAATGGACGCTCCTCGAAACTTAAAACTTCGTCCATGCAAATGGCAGTCATGTAACAGATGATGATGAGAATTTTAGCCCCCTTACCTCCATGGTTGAATTCATGTCGAAAGGAATTTTAATTTTGTTTCAAGCAAAAAAATTAAAATCTTTTCTTCAAATCTATATTTTGCAACATTAATTTTTTAACTTTGTTTGCTATATTTATGTTGGATTTTTAGTTGCCTTGGGGTTTGGTAGCTTGTGTTATTAGAGAAATGAAAATAACAGTTTATCAAGTTGTTGTCCTTTTTCCTCTAGGGTTTTTATTTTATTACTCGTTTAAAGATTTTATATTGAACTAAGGCTTACAAATTGAGATCATACCCTATAGTTCATGAAAAAAATCATTTGGATCCCTAAAATTTCACAATGCACTTCCTGCCTCACTATGTAGGCTTTCAGTACATCAATTTTTGTACATGTACATAATATTTATGTATTTTTACTTCAAACATATATCTTTAACACTGCCAAATTGTTAAACTGCACATCAAAGACTGCCTTAAAAATATTCACCTATTTTTTGAAGACAAAAATTACAAGGGGAATGCACATGGTCGTCATTTTCAACTATCGTTGGACTTGACCATGCAATAAACATTGTCTTTTGACCACTCACTAAATTCCTAAAGGATTTTTTTGAAGTACTATCATAATATTTGCAAAATAGATTTTATGATTTCACTGCTTTTGTTAAGTTCACATGGATTGATGGGTATTCTTGGACATTATCTAATGAATTTAATTAGATCTAAATCTTTAGGTCAAATATTTAATTACTTTTTTCCCCTCCTCATGATGCATAGGGTTTCAATCATCTTTGGAAAAAGCTGAGGATAACATCTCTTCACATAGAGTAATGACAGTTCCTTATATGACATCACATTCACTTGATACACATAACTGCAAGCCCCATTCTTCAAAGTTCCCCAATAACTAATAAAGTAGTAAGCCAAATGAGAAATTCTTCATTGAAAAAGAAGGTGTTGAGTATGGTTCTATCTTGATACAGAATAATGCGGCTGCTCCACAGCTTCCTCCCCAAATTCCAAACAAGGACATCGAAAGTGTAAATAATTTCCAAAAACCTAGTAGAAAACACGCACCTCTTAGATTGTCTTTGAGGGGAGGAGACGTGATTTATAAGCATTGTACAAAGAATGATGCTCTATCGAATTCATTTCCTTCTATAAGTTCTAATCATGAGAGGTTGAGATGTAAAGGAGAAGTTGGAGAGCCAACAGCCATTTTCTAGACAGCTGGAGGGAAACCTATAAGCATACCATGTGAATCTTTAAAAAAAGAAAGGGCTATTCTTAGTGAAGATATTTGTTCATAATATCCCAAAAATATGTTAGTTGGGTCCCTATAAATTATTAAATTTGCAAAAATGTTCCAAGGTGTTTTGGGAAATTATGTGGCTGTATCATCCTCCTTCAAGAGAGCAAGGGTTATTTTTCATGAAGATCTTATGTTGGTGCTGTAACCTCATGGTATGTCACTGTCTCATATGATGAATAAGTCAACAACAATTGTTTGCAAAGATACTAATTCAGGAGTGCATGAATCATATGGTAGGAATGAACCCAAAGCAATGGGTAAAGCCATCAAAGTGTGTGATGGTGCTACAGAAAACCACCCGAAATATCACCCTTGTCTATAGTCCCCCCTTTGGAAGCAATAGAATCACATGGTAGGTTTGGGACTCAAACAATTGATAATACCAAATCTATGCTTAATGCTACTATTGGAAATCTTGTAAATTTGACATCTTCCTCCACATATAAATTAAATTTTAGTTCCAGTGAAGATTGTACTTTAGAGGTTCTAATAGTACCAAATTTGTGCAACCTACTCTTGTAAGCTAATCTGTGATGAAGCAATAACCAACCCCAAATTTTATGTTTAAAAGGGACATGACCCTTTCCAATGAACTGACAACATTGCAACTATCTCTCCACTAGATCTCCAAGACCCTACCTTTTTATTAAAGTGCAGCTTGATGTTAGAGGATTGCTGCACAAACTCATAAATGCCCTTCATCTCATAGATATAAATAGGCTCCCACTTCACCATCTCCAATTATCTACATAGGACCTTTCCCCTACATCTGCATTTAATATAAATAATGCTTTGGAATTATACATCAAAAACTCGTTAGAACAATCTTGTAAAAAATAGAAAGCTTAGATTTTACATGTGCCATTATTGAGTGTTTTGTGAGATTGTACATGTTGCTCAACCATTCTTCTTTGTACACTTGTTTACGTTTGGAATAGTGGTGCACTAGATAATCCACTAGGAATGTACAACAATTAGGTAGGAAACTAGTGTGTGAGACACATACATGTGCTATCTTTAGATGAGTAGGGTTTTGATGTAAGTTTAGTCTTAGACAGAGTGCATGATTTAGCTGAGCTTCCATATTTATACTTGCCATTATTTCCAAGGTTGGAAGGTGCATGAATATTTACACTTTGTTTTCTTCAGTGCGTATTCTATTCTAGGTAACGTATTCCATGCATGAGGGCAATCTCTCCAAGGAACAGTAGGGTCACGAAACTTTACTTAAGATATGTGTTTGTTGGTTTTTTCCATATTCATTGTAACCCTTTCTCTCTAGTTCTATAAAGGGAGATAGGGTGCTTCATTACAGAAATGTTTTAGGAGTGAAAAAGTTTGTTGTGGAAGTCTTTTCCAGTTAATATATATGTGGTTGTGTGCTGCAAATTCCTCTCAATGTCCTAGTTTCCAGAACTATGTTTTACACAAAATCAGAATTTACATCTATTGTTTCGAATCTCTATAGCCCGATGTTATGATTTTTAGAGTTATGTGTTAGTAGAACTGGTGCTTAGAATTCCCCTATTTAGATAGTATTCTAAGCAGTCTTAGTTTACTTTCTTTAGGGTTTTAAGTGTAGATCTGCCCACCATGTCGTGAAACTGAAAATTTAACATTGTATCAAACTTGTACGTCTGAAATACATTTGTGGAGAAGGTTGTGGCATGTGAGATGGAGTTGTTGGAGGAATTCATTAGGCTCGCCTTATACCCCTTCCTAAAATGTATTCCCTAAAACAATGGTGTTCCTCTTTAAGAGAATTTTATACAAGTTAATTTATGCTTATGAGATATTTGTGTGACCACAGTACTACTACAAAATCCCTTGATATTCATTTTGAGACATTATCCCCCAACCTTGTTTGACTATTCTTTGGGCCTTAATGCCATAGTCTTGGTGTGCATGTATCATAATTTATATATATGTGTGTGAGTGTATTTTGTATTCTATATTCTATATGACATATGTGTGTGTGTATTTTGTATTGTACTATAAAATTGTAAAACCAAAAAGCTTTCATTATCAACCTCAACTATTTCTTTCTGCCCTTATCAAGAGAGAGATGTTAATTCCTTTCAATGTAACTTCTTACTTACTAGAATTTGATGCACCATGGTTAGTGACTCAGAGCTTGAGACGTTTGGAACCTGCTAGAGAGCATTTTTGACCTATACCATTGCAGAATGAAAATGGGCTCATATCTGTAGCAGGAAATAAAATTGAATTGGCCTCAGTCACCACTACTTGCCTTCTTGAATCTGTGGCTTGTCTTGATGTGCAACTGCTTTGACCAATAGATGGAAGCCACATACCTTGTGGTTTTAAGATCCATATGCCTCCCTGCAAATCCAACTTGCATTGCATTTTATTGTCAACCACATTTCCTATTGTTAGCAACATTTTCCATCCCTCGATGAAAACCCACATCAAGAGATTATTCATAAAATCATTTGTCCTTTTGGATCTAGGGATATTTTATTTTTTCAGGGATCATCTTCTATACAATCCATCAGTCTTTTCTTC
Organism: Pinus tabuliformis; assembly: GCA_031772625.1. NCBI lineage: Eukaryota > Viridiplantae > Streptophyta > Pinopsida > Pinales > Pinaceae > Pinus > Pinus tabuliformis. The sequence goes on along the minus strand of CM062812.1, from coordinate 685,548,858 downwards.
CAAGGGATGCATTATTTTGTACTCTTACCTACAACTTACCCAATTGTGTTGAAGCCTGCACTCTTAAAAATTTAACATAGCTATCTACCATTTTGAAAGTGTTGTTGTATGCCATAAACCTTGCAGCATCTTTATATGTCTTCCTTTTGAGGGGATTTCGTGGCTGACTTTGTTTCATATTGGGAAAGTGGACTGAATTGCATTATGGGTATGTTGTAGATAGAGTGCAAATGATGTATCCCTTAGAAGACAAGACCAATCATTTTATTGAAAACACACTGGAAAACTAGACTGTGTTGTATACATGCTTAAGTAGAAATATTTTTATGAATAAATATCCTTTGTGGGTTTGCACCAAGGGATGGCAAAGATTACTAAAAATAAGATGATACGGTAACTTAGATGCACATGTAGGAATTGGGATCATATAACTATAGAATTGGCATACTGCCCAGTTTTCAGTAGTAGGCAAGTAGTGGTGATAGTTGACAAAGGTGTACACTAGTGTTGGATCAACCTTGTACACCATTGAATCAACCTCAGCCACCCTGCTGCCTGGTGCTCAACTCAATGTGCCATTACTCTGACCAACAAAGGACAGACACATATCTTGTGGTTTTGTGATCCCGACACAACAATGCTCCCAACAAATATAAGTTACATTATTATGTTATTTTCAACCACCTTTTCTATTATCATTTTTATTTTTAGCATCCCCTTTGCCATCCATTGGTAAAAAATCACGAAAGGGCCTATGCAACATAACCTATCTTTTCAAAATTCAGAGTGTGCCTTATGCACAAGGCACAATGGTCCTTTCTTCAAAGGAACACATTGTTGTATTCTACCTCACACATACCCAAACACACTTAAAAGTTCAACTTATTCCCAAAATTTGAAACAAATCCAACCACAATATTCCCTCAAAAGGAAAAATAGAGAAAGATGCTCCAAGCACTTCAATTTTCCTAGCGAAAATGTTCTTTTAACATCTAACCAAAGATTGAAATGCAACTAATAATTTGGGAATCGTAGAGAACTATTTTGTTCCTATGATTTGCAACAAATGGAATTCTACCCAAGAACAAATAAATCACCTCTTACTATAAAATAATTAATTATTTTCCTACTATTCCAGTCATTTATCTGAAATATATTTGAGAATAGAAAAGATTGATATCAGACTAATGTCAAGCATTTATAGATTTGTGCCAACATCTACATATATTTTTTTCTTTTTCATTTTATGGAAGGAAATTACTTAGCTTGTACTATATTTGGATCCTTTGGGGATAGACTATCTGCTGTTGGATTTTTGTCCATTGCAGAGTGCAGAATGTGCTTCCATGTTATGTATTTTTTCTTTTAACATTAATTTCTAGTTTTCCTACTTTTGTGTAGCCTTTTAGGTAACAATTGTTCTTGGTTTTACAAGTCCTTGACCGGGGTGAAAAGATAGAGCATTTGGTTGACAAAACAAAGCACCTTCAATTTCAGGTTTAATCTCGAATCTAGCTAGCAATTTAATGGGAGGGAAATATTCCATTATATCTCTGTTTGTGTATTTTGTATTCTATATTATGTGTATTGTATTGTAAAATTGTAAAACCAGAAAGCTTCCATTATCAACCTCAACTACTTCTTTCTACCATTATCAGGAGAGACACATTAATGCCTTTCAATGTAACTTCATACTTACTAGAATTTGATGCACCATGGTTAGTGAGTCAGAGCTTCAAACCTTCGGAAACTATTGGAGAGAATTGTTTACCCATAACACTGCAGAATGAAAATGAGCTCATATCTCTAGTAGGAGACAAAGTTGAATTGGCCTTAGTCACCACTACTTTGCTTCTTCAATTTGTGGCTTGTCTTGATGTGGAGCTACTCTGACCAATAGATGACAGGAACATACCTTGTGGTTTTGTGATCCCTATGCCTCCCTACAAATCCAACTTGCATTACCTTTTATTGTCAACCACCTTTCCTATTGTTGGTAACATTTTCCATCCCTTGGTGAAAACCCACATCAAGAGATTAAATGATAAAATAATTTGTACTTATGGATCTAGATTCTAGGGATAGTTTCTTTTTATCATCTTCTATAAAATCCATCAGTCCTTTCTTCCAAGGGATGCATTATTTTGTACTCTTACCTACAACTTACCCAATTGTGTTGAAGCCTGTACTCTTAAAAATTTAACGTAGCTATCTACCATTCTGAAAGTGTTGTTGTATGCCATAAACCTTGCAACATCTTTCTCTATCTTCCTTTTTTAAGGATTTTGTGGCTGACTTTGTTTCATTTTGGGAAAGTGGACTGAATTTCATTCTGGGTATGTTGTAGATAGAGTACAAAGGATGTATTCCTAAGAAGACAAGACCAATCCTTTTATTGAAAAAAACTGGAAAAATAGACTGTGTTGTATAGATCCTTAAGTACAAATATTTTTATGAATAAATCTCCTTTGTGGGTTTGCACCAAGGGATGGCAAAGATTACTGATGATAAGATGATACTATAACTTTGATTCACAGTTAGGCATTTTGATCTCTTTTACAGTCCTTATCATATGCCTTCTCACCATGCCTTTTGCATACTCTTATGTATCCAGTGCCTTGACCAAACCCATCTCCTTGATAGCCATCTTTAGAAGCACACCTCACATTGTTAGTTACATCTACCGCATGTTGATAGACCACATTGGGGTCTTAGTGAACATCATCAAAAAGATCCCATAACACACAACTCCCACTGATGAGCACCATTATTACAAAAAGAATGTTGTAACTCCTAGGGCTACCAACTTTACTTTATCAACCAGGGTTCGTACAAACTTGGAGGTGACAGTGTTGTATACACAAGCAGATGCAATGGGTCCACTATTGGTTACTACTGATTTGGCAATAGACCACTAGGGTTTCTCAAACCAACCTTTTATTGGCTTAGAATAAGTTTGATTACCAATGGAGAAAGGGGAATTTTACCCTAATTGGGGGAATTGAAAGATTATCTACTACAGTAATGAAAGACTGAAATGAATGCTTTAGAAAAACCACTCATCTAGCTACTTGTTATGAGAGCTTGCTTCTAAAAAATTCTAAGGTAACACATGTGGAACCCTAACTATCCTAAGCATGCAATCTGATCTGATCAAACACTTTACATGAACACAATAACCTTTTTTCTTTTTGTCCTTTTTGTGAAAACATGAATGCTAATTCTTCTTGATTGTATGTCAGGTGTGTTAGGTGTGGAGAGAGATGGTTGTGAAGGGTCAGATGTCTTAAGAGGAAATTAAGAGTCTTCTCCTATCTTTATGGATGCATTTTTCACACATCGGCCTCAAAACATGCCACTACAGGTCGTCTTACAGGATGTCCTCATGGATGTACAGGATCCCCTATATTCCTACATGATTCGATCGAAAGCATAAGAAGTGATTTGGAAGGTGGTATAAGGCTTAGGGAAGGTGAGTGATGGAAGGAATCAAGTAAGGGAGTGGCTAGGACTTCCTCAGAACTCAAACCAAAGGTTGTGGGATGGTTGGATTTGCTCAACAAACATGGCAAGTTGTTCTTATGAAATGATAACTTGGTTTATGGACTTAGTGTCTTTTGGCGATCATGGATGGATGAGGTTAGGCTGGGGCTACTAACATGACATCTTCCTACACTATTGAAACTCCTGCAATACACATCATTGGAATTTACCCATAAATCATGTCAAAATAAGAAAGGTTTCCAACAACATAAGAAAACAAAATTTCATCATTCATTTGCCTAGTTCATGCATGGAAATACTTGCAACCTATTGTGAAACATCATGAAATATAATACAAATCTGGAGATATCATAAATAACAGCTTCAACCTATCCTTCAAGACTAAAAATGTGTTGGCCTAATTAGCAGAAAGCCCTAAATTCCATAAGAAATCAGAATTTTGTCTTTTTGGGGTTGAATAGGAGTTTTTCCTCAAACCATGGTCGCTGAAGGGAGGACTGAGGAAACATCCACATATTATCATCATTTTGGTATTCCTTTATGTATCTGAAGCTACTTCTAAAACTATGCACAAATGGAATAAAACTAATCAAAATTCACCAATACTTGCAATGAAACAATGCAAAAACCAATCCAACAAGTAATCTATGAAATGACCTAAGCGTACAAGTACAATAAGAGGAACCTATGCTGCTAGGGTTGGGACCTAGCCCAAGAGCTTCAACTCTCTAATTCAACTCAGTGCTAGATCAAGGAAATTCTCATTCTCATTATCATATTAAGAAAATACATAACAGTGTTTTGCCAAAATCCTTCAACTCGAAAATGCTTAGTTATTTTTCCTAAAAAATTTGAATCCTAATGAGTCTTTAGGCCTCCTTATTTATACAACTAAAGTTTCCAACAACTTCCTTAAATATAGGGAGGCTTGGCTCCCAAACTTAAGATGAACTAATTACTAACTATCACTGGCTCATCTGCTAATGATCTTCATAACTTGACTTCCTGCACTCCGAGCTAGTGTGATTTGATTGAGGGATATTCGAATGAGTGAGGATTTAATGATGAAGCTCCATCTCCTATATTCTTTCCTTCTTGTCTCATTCAAGTTTTTGCACCTTAATTAGCCAAAATTTCCATGATTTTCTCCCAAAACCTGCAATTAATGCACATTAGGCCATTAGACATAACATCTTACTTTTACTCATCTCATTAAGAAAATAATAATTAAAACATGTAAGGAATTATGAGAAGAATTGATTTTACTAAGCTTGGAGGTGTATTAAGGTCCATATAGTTACCCATTGATGAGCCTCATCACCCACTTTAGCCCACACTTTGCATCCAAATGGGTCGATGTGGGTGTGAGTATCCAACCAATGAAACTTTGACACTGCAACTAGGAGAAGTGAGAAAAGTCATCATATCCATGGTGCCATATTGTTGCATCCATAAGGGGATAGAAAAATGTCCCATCAAACATGCATTACTCATTGTAGTGCTGCATGGAAGGAATATTTCACCTCAGCAGGCAATTTGTAGTGTTCTTGTAGTCATACAACTGGAGAAAGTTGTTGACATAATTTTCATAATTCTTCATGCCTTTGACACTGAAGCCCTTGAGGTTTTTAGGATAGGAATATTAAAGAGGATCAATGATGATCCCATCTAATGAGAAACTAAGGAAATTATAGTAAATATTTTTCACTTAAATCCTTGTAGTATTGTTATAGCATTGCAACTTGAATCCTTCCAGCTAACAATGCCTTGAATTGATATATAAAGGATATGGAATTGAGGCATTCCCACAACTTTCACTACTTTTTCTTGTTCCTGGGATATTGATGAACCCCAGAAATGGGTAACTATATGGGCCCATTCTGCCTCTTATTTTGACATAATCCACCATTCTCATTAGTTTGTTACATGTTTTTGAATATATTTATTTTAATAGAGTGAATTGGGTTAGTCACTTTGCCATGTGGTCTAATGAGTTCTTTATGCAGCTTTTTTGGACAATTTTGGACAAAAACAAGGCATTTATGAGCAAATGGTAGCCAAAACTCAAGGGAAACAGGGAAGAGGACTTGTAGGGGGGGTGTCTCCTTCATTAATGACCCCTTTCCTCGAATCCTCCATCAGCAACTTGGAGCACAAAGGCCCGCATTGATGATTCCAAGGGGCAGCCGAGCAAGTCAAGTAGGACTGTTGTTTATCTTCAATTCTAGGAAGCCGAGTTCCTTGATTTTAGGAGGACTGTTGGAAGTACCCATTTGTCTAAATAAAGGCTTTGAGCCTCAGTAGGTTATCCAGTCATTAGTAGATTCACACACTTTTGTGCAGCATTGTGTTCAGCTCATTTTCGAGTCCTTTTTTAGAACACTTTATGTAATGTAACTGCTATTTTTGATAATGAAGACGAAATAGTTTTTGAGCCAGCATTGATCTCTTTCAGAGGGCTAAAGCTCTTGGGTTAGGGTCCAAACCAAGTTTCCCAACACCTCCTTTTTTTTACTTATATGTTTTTGCTTCCATTCACGAGTTAATTTCTGTTGCATAGATTCATTTTACTGCAATAGATTAGGTTGATTTTGATGGTTAGTATAGTTGTTTTTGTTTCAAGTTTCTTAAGTAAGTTGTTGTAGTGACAAAAAAATATCCAAAGAGACTAAAAACAGGTCTTGATCTCCTTTCTCCCTTCCTGGGACTATGATCTGAGGTTAGGGCACTACTGCTGCCACCAAAAACCAATTTTTGCTCTTCCATGCAACTACTAGTGTGATAACTTGATTTGGGAAAGTTAATATTGGTTCAGATTCACTTGCTTAGATCATTTCCTATTCTTTTTCCATAGTTCTCTCATATTCTTTTCTGTTCATAAGATATTGTTCAACACTTTTCTATTTGTAGGTCATAGATTAGGTCAAGCTAGACAAAGTTCTATTTTTAGTTATTCCTTTGGTCAGTTTTGATAAGTAAATGTGTAGATCTCTTGCAGGACATCTCAGCTCACCATCCTTCCATAAAAAAACTAGCACCAACTCACTTCTCATAGATTTCCCAGCTCATTCACAACATTTCGCCAATCTGTTTTAATTTCTGCGTTTTTTCCATAAAGTTGCTTTCTCGCGATTCGAACAAATCCAACCATCACACTCATCCCCAATCTTCCTTGACAATTTATCGACACCTCAACACCTTCATCCATCCTTCATTTCCCTTTTCCCATCATTTTTCCACCTTCAAAACTCCAAAAACAGCTTTTGGCCTCCTCCTGTAGATCCTCCTATAGAACCTCCTGTAGATCCCCTGCAATCTCGTAGAGAATTTCCTGTGAGTGATTTTTCGAAGTCTGATTGCAATGAAAGTATACAGAAGGGTACTAGTGAGTTCGTAGGACCTCTCAACACATTCCACACCTTTTTCAAAAGCCAACTCCATCTTCCTTTGCCACCAAACCTCTACATAGTCACAACGAGATAAATCACAAGCATAATAATTCCACATAAAAACACTCAAAAGTACAAAAAGATGATTTCTTTTCATTTCCTTTCAAAAGTAGCTAGAATGAATGAAATTTACCTTTTCAGTAGTCAATGGAACTCATTTCATTAGTCTCCATCCCTTTTCTTGCAAAATTAGGGTTAGTGGGTGAACTAGGGTTTGCTAGGGTTTGCGTTTCATTCCAGTTTTCATTCTCCTTCTGCACATAGAATAGCCTCTATAGAGTTAGCTTTCTTCCATCACATTTAAAATCTTCTTCTGAGAACTCATAGAAGTTGGCTTAAGCTCCTAGCGAACTTGCAGCTGCTAATCAAGTGACAGCCTGCAGTAAGAGCTAGTACTTGTGAATACAGCACCATCACTTCCAAGTTTGTTTCAAACTACCGGGTTGATAAAAGTAAAGAAGGAAGCCCTAGGAGTTGTAGCATTATTGCTGTAATACTAGAGCCCACCATATTTTTGGCGTCGTTGCTGGGGAAGCGTCAGAGAATTTTGTGATTACTGCTTTCTTCTATTTTCTACTACAACATTCTGCTAAGTAGTTTATTTTAGCAAAAGTAGAGTAGTTGTTTCATTTCAATTCTGAAAAAATAGGTTAGGCATTTCTGCTTTCATTTCAGTTCTGCAATCTCCATTTCAACAAACGTAGATTAGTCATTTCCTGCTTTCATTTCGATTCTATAATTTCCATTCCAACAAAAGTAGATTAGTCATTTCCTTACTTTCATTTCAATTTTGCAATTTCGTTTCAGCGAGTTCATTTCAAATTAGTTGCAGTTTGTTTGTTCATTCAATTTCAGTTTTGCAGGTACAAGCAAAAAAAAAACAAAAATCACCCAAAAAGAGATTTTCTTTCATGCCTCGTAGGAATAGAGACAATTCAGGAAAATTCCTACCCAACACCCCCACCACATCACTAAGTCACCCTTCTCTCTTCTTTGGTGGCAGTGATCTAGAAGAATCTATAGGTGAACCTCTAGAGATATACAAAGATCCTATAACAAAATAAGAGCAAGAAACCATTCCTCCTGAGACCATGGCTGAAAACAAGAACGTTAGAGGAAATGGGGAAAGAATAGAAGGTGCCTTTCCTATCTGAGAGACCAATGGGGACACTAAAATTAAAAACATAAGTCCTTCAGTCTCACCTCACTTCCATGGATTGACTACTGAAGATCCTAATACCTTCTTGTTTGAATTTTTTCTTCTCTGTCGAACTTATGACTATGCAGAAGATGAGAAGAAGTTGAAACTGTTTCCTTCTACCCTTAAGGATGCAGCATTGCACTGGTTCATGGGGTTACCTGGAAACAACATCACAACTTGGGCTCAGATGTAGCAAGCCTTTAACAAAAAATACTGGGACTACTGTAGGTCAAAAGATACCAAGGAAGAAATCTTTTGAATGACCATGGGAAGTGATGAATCTTTGGAAGACTATGAAGAGAGGTTTCAACTCAGTTATAAAAGGGCTAGGTGCACACTTGACCCCGAATCTCTGAAGTTGGTCCTGCTTAGAGGAGTCCTTGAAGACCTTCTAGATACCCTCCATTTTTTGGCTGGGGGAGACATCTACCAACTACCTTATGATGACATAAAGACTGTGTTTAGAAACCATTCTAGGTCAGCTAGAAAGAGAGGTAGGGGAAGTCAACCTTTAGCAAGTACATCCTCATCCAGTTCATCCCTTAAAAGAGAACTTGAGAATCAGCTGGAAGATTTCAAGAGTGAGATGAGGCAGACTCTTGCCATGCAAATGGATACCTTGCATATCAAAAGGAAACAAGAGGAAGCTGAGAGGGTGTTGGACATCTATTGTCCCAGGTGCATTAGAAAGCATCCTAGGAACGAATGTCCATTGCACTCCATAGAAGTGTGTTCAATCTGTGAGGAATACCATCAATGCCCTTTCTTACCTGGACTTAAAGCTACATATTAGGGGGACAAAGGAGCCACTGAACCACTCTATTTCATGAACCAAAGGAGGCCACATGGACCCTGACATTACCAGTAGGAAATGCAAGGGACATCCCAGGCCTATTACAACCCCAATCAAGCCACTTCCATGCCTTCTTGGGGTGCCCCTACTCATCCTTCCTGGTCCACACCCCCTCCTTGGTCGTATCCATCTCAATACCATGCTCCTCTGGTTGCTTATTCGTTTCACTTTTATGCTCAGCCACAGCCTTAGTGGAATGCACCTCATCAGGGGTAGAGGCCCCAGTACTACTCTCCTCCCACTCTTTTACCTCCACCACCTGCTCAACCTCAACCATTGCCTCCTGCTCCACCAAAGCAACCCCAAATACCTGCTCAACTGAACCCGAACTCTAATAACAGACAAGCCCAGTAGGTATATACTGGAGAAAAATCATGCCCGACTTATGCTGTGGAAATTCAGGAGATTAACCTACGATATGGGAAGGTTCTCCTAGATAGCCAACCTCCTCTCAAGGAGGATGAGGAAGAAAAACAGGAAAGTGAACCAAAAGCCATTCCACCCTTTCTTGAGAGACTAATTGGAACCACACAACCGACCCTAGAAAAAACTGAACTTCTGGGAGAACTGAAACAGTTATGTGTAAAGATACCAATTCTCCAAGTCATAAAAGATGTTCCAATATACAACAAGATGATCAAGGAGAAGTGCTCCAGGTACCCAGGTAGGCACAGAAGAGATTCTCCAACTATCAATGTCATAGGACAACTGCTCGACCTGATGTTGGGGCAGGTAATCTGTCCGAAGTATCTAGACCCTGGAAGTCCTATAGTCGATGTCGACATCAATGGCACCATAATCCCCCATACCCTAATTTATCTAGGGGCTTCCATTAATGTGATGACCAAGGACACTATGCTCAAGCTCAATCTTCATGGATCCTAGAGAAAGACCACAATAGTATTGTAACTAGCAGACCGCTCCACTGTGACCCCTGAGGGGATTGTGGAAGATGTAACGGTCTCTATTGATTCCTGGGAGTACCCTGCTGATTTCCTGGTTCTCCAGCCAAAGGAAAAACTCACTGGGTATGCTCTCATCCTAGGAAGACCTTGGTTGGCTACTGCGGATTCCTACATCAGTTGTTGAGCTGGGAGCATGACAATCAAGAATGGCCATATGTCCAAACAGCTAGTCCTATATCTTCTCGCCCAACCTCTATTAGAACATGATTTACCTCTCTGGTTGGAGGAGTAATATGAGGATGAAGTCTATTCCACACCATTGTGTACAGTAGAAGCTACCATGGGGGGCCCACAAACTGAGGATTATCTTATTGAAAACTTGATTCAGAATCCACCCCCTGGTGTGTTACCATTAGAAAAGCTGGTGGAAGAAACCCAAGATAATACTTTAGTTGATCTTTGTGTGGCTGATACGACCTCTCTCTGAGTTAAGAATGTGGAATTCAGACCAAAAAGAACCTTGAAGATCAACTCATCCCTATCCACCTCTTAGGACAAAGAACTGTGTAGCTTATTGAAAAACCACTCGGATGCTTTTGCTTGGAGCTATAAGGAGATGAAGGGAGTCCACCCTTAAGTTTGTACTCATCACATTTACATTAAAGGAGATTGTAAACCAGTTAGGCAGCCTCAAAGGAGGATGAATCCAACCCTTAAGGACATTGTCAAATAAGAACTACAAAAGATGCTGGATGCAGGATTCATCTACCCTATCTCTAACAGTGAATGGGTCTCTCCTTTGGTGCTAGTGCCAAAGAAAAATAGGAACTGGAGAATCTATGTCGATTATCAAGAACTAAACAAGGCCACCAAGAAGGACCATTTCCCTTTGCCTTTCATAGATCAAGTGTTAGATGGCCTGGTAGGAAAGAAGTTCTTCTCCTTCCTAGATGGGTTTAACAGGTACAACTAGATCCAAATCAGCCCGGAAGACCAAGATAAGACCCCTTTCACTTGTCCTTGGGTTACTTTTGCATACCGAGTCCTTCCTTTTGGGTTGTGCAATGCTCCCACCACTTTCCAGAGAACAATACTGAGCATATTTGTTGAATTGGTTCATGATTCAGTGGAAATCTATATGGATGACTTCACCCCTTATGATTCTAACTTCCAAGAAGCTTTGAATAACCTGGGAAAAGTTTTAGCCTAGTGCATTGAAATGAACCTGTCCCTCAGTCTTGAAAAATGTGAATTCCTGATGACTAAAGGGACTGTGCTAGGTCATACAATTTCTTAGCAAGGATTACCGGTGGATCCCAACTAGATTGCCATCATCCAAAGGGTCCCACCCCCTAAAAAGGTAAGAGATGTTGGGAGTTTCCTAGGCTTAGCAGCGTACTATAGAAGATTCATTAAGGATTTTAGCAAGCTAGCCTCTCCATTGTTTGGTATTTTGGGAAAAGATGTTGAGTTCATATGGACTGACAACTGTCAAGAGGCTTTGGATACCTTGAAAGGTAAAGTGGTAACTGCCCCAATTTTGAGAGGTTAAAACTAGGCCCTACCTTTCCACATTCATACAGATGCCTCAAACAAGGCAATAGGAGCAGCCTTAGGACAAGTCTATGAGAAGTTTCCTTATGCCATATATTTTGTAAGTAAAAACTTGTCCAAGACAAAATTAAACTACACTGTAACCGAAAAGGAGCTCCTACTTGTAGTCCATTCCCTAAATAAGTTCAGACACTACATCACCAACTATCAAACATTAGTACACACTGACCATGCTACAATTAGGTATTTAATGAACAAACCAGATGTCAATGCCTGTATTATTAGATGGTTGCTTTTATTGCAACAATTTGATTTACATTGTTGATAAGCCAGGTAAGGAAAATGTTGTTGCTAATTTTCTATCTAGATTAGATCTTCCTGCAGGTGAAGAAGGAATGGTGGATGATCAAATGCCAGATGAACATCTATTTTCTATCTCAGTACTCTCTCCATGGTTTTCTGATATAGCAAATTACTTGGTTTCAGCATAGTTTCTGCCACACCTGTCCTCAAAAGAGAAGAGCAAGATCATAAGAAAATGTACCCCATTCACCTGGATTGGGGGCAATCTCTTCAAACTTGGCCCAGATTAGATTTTGAGGCGATGTGTCAGGGAGGAGGAAGTTTTTGACATTCTCCTAACCTGTCATGATGGGCCTTGTGGGGGCCATTTTGTACCAAAGAGGACTGCCTTCAAAATTCTACAAGCAGGTTACTATTGGCCCACTCTTCATCAAGATGTCAGAAGATATATCAGCCAATGTGACCAATGTCAAAGGATGGGGAAACCTACTCCAAGGGATGAGATGCCCCTGCAACCTCAAGTGACTTTCGAGCCATTTGAGAAGTGGGGCATTGAATTTGTGGGTCTTATCAACCCTCCTTCAAAACAAAAATCTTACATCATTGTGTGTACTGATTATCTAACAAAATGGGAAAAAACAAAGGTGATCAAGACAACAATAGAAGAAAAAGTAGCTGAGTTTTTGAGAGAAAATATCTTCTACAAGTTTGGCTATCCAAGAGAATTAGTCACAGATCAAGGGAGCCAGTTTACCTCCAATCTAATTGAAGACCTGCTCACACGTCACAAAATTAAGCACAGAACTTCAACCCCTTATCATCCGCAAGCAAATGGATAGGTGGAAGTCACTAACAGAGCCTTGGAAGGAACTTTGACCAAGGTAGCGAGGAGCAACAGAAAAGATTGGGCAGATCGATTGGTTGAGGCAATTTGGGCCTATAACTCCACCTAGAAAACCACCACAGGGTTCACACCCTATGAGTTGGTCTATTGGAAGAAGGCTTTGCTGTCAATAGAATTTGAATATAACACACTTCGGATGACAGCTGTATTGGACCTAGATCTTAGCCATGCAAAAAAGGAAAGGTTACTCCAGCTAAATGGATTGGATGAACAGAGATTGCAGGCCCTTATCCACTCAGAGGTAGTTCAACTTCAAAGGAAAATATGGCATGATAGACAAATCAAAGAAAAACAGTTCTAGGAGGGAGATTGGGCGTTGCTGTATGATTCACGATATAAGGATTTGAAGGGCAAACTAAGGACAATATGGCTAGGACCATACACAATAGAAAAATGCAATGACAATGGTTCACTTCTGATCTGGACCATTGATGAGGAAACCATGCCCATGCTTGTCAATGGGCATAGGTTGAAGATCTACAGGAAGCCCCTCTCCAAGCAAGAATTCATTGAGAATCTGAGTAAAACATTGTTGATAGTGGAGCAGGTCTCTGCATCCACTCCACCCACACCCTTAAAAAAAACAAAAAAAAGAGAATAAAAGATCCCTGGGTGAAAACCTCCTGGAGGCACCCAGGGCAGGCAGTGAGGGTGAAAACCTCCTAGAGGCACCCTAGCTGTCTCATAAAAAAAAAGAGAAAAAAGAAAAAACAGAAAAACTAACTTCTTTTGAATGCATTGCAGATTGCAGGAGGGTCACAGAAGGAAAAAAGGACATGGCCAGGCTGAATACACCCTTTATAGCTCATTTCTCCATCACCATTGTCTTTTCCTAGGCCTTGGTCTCACTTGTTCTGGAAATTTTGCATCCTACAGGAAACTCTGTGCATTCTACAAGAGGCTCCTGTAGAAACCACAGAGAGCTCGAAATCAAGTTCAGAAAAGAATCTGAGGGCTGGAAATTTGTCTAGAAGGCCTGTGGACCTCCCTGCCACCATTCATCCTCCTAATTCTCCATTCCATCCCTACACACCTACATTTCCACTTGTTTTTTCCTTCCCCTCACAGAAAACACAGAAATTATGTTTCTTTTGTTTTTTAAAAAAATGATGAATAAAACAGCAACATTCTTAACTTGATTCTTACCTGATGCATTCTAGCTGCTTTTCCTTTCCTTTAGAACCTTCCTCAGCTGTTTCTTCAGTCCCTGCTCAAGCCTCAGCCAGAAATTTTAGAGGGAGAAGCAGTTACAGGAAATCCTGCAGGATTCCTATAACAACTGATCCCTTTAAAAAAAACAAGCTCCAAAGGCAAGGTCAGTGCAACCACGGGTGTATACAACATGCAAGAAGCTATTCCTAATCAAAAAATCACTAGCATAAGGTAGCCAAGCCACCAATTTAGAGGCCACAAGCACCAACAACAGAAGCAATCAAAGAACGAAGTGCCAAAGTCTAAGCATGAAGAGCACAGTAGCGACTAATAGGTAAGTGGATAAACCTGTTCCTCTGTTGCATGAATATTATTTAGAAACTGCATGAACCATTGAGATGGTCACAATTAAACAAAATCAGTGGCTAGCTAACTGGCCACCCTTGTCCAGTTCAAACAAGCCTCATCCAATTCAAACATCATTTAGAAGGTGCAATCAGCAAGTGTGGTCAGTCAACTTGGGAAGAAAAACTCAGAACCGGTAGTGGTGGCGGCATATAACGGGAATGATGGAAGTGATTGTAGGCAGGCGACCTGAAATATCATAATGGCACTAGAATAGGGACCAACAGTCTGGATGGGAATAATGTACCCTTCCTGCCACCTCACCTCGTCACTGTAGAACACGCCATAAGCTTAAGTACGCTGCAGTAGAAGCCTCCACCACCTTTTGTTTTCATTTGAATCAATGAGTTCTCAGCTGCAACAACTTACCTATCACCTTTAGAACCTTGAAGCAGTCGCTCTCTGCTAGTTTTCAAAACCCTTATGCTTATTGGGCTTTATAGGAGCATTATCACACTCTATAAGAGTGGAAACATAGTCTACAGGAAGGCCAGTGAGCAGCTCTGCAGAGGGAAAATTCAAATTTGGTGCCAAATTCAAACTCGAAAGGAGGTAGGCTCGGAAAACCCATTCTGCATGTTATATATCCACAAAAGGTGATGGGATTTGGAGCAAAGTACTGAGTTAAAAAGAGAGGAAAAGTGAGAACAAGAAGTCTGCCTGTGTTTTGAAATATATATACACTCTCTCCATTTTACTCTCTACACTAAAAGTCTGTCTCTTTCTCCTCCGTGGTATTTTTCTATCTAAAGAAGGGATGCAACCATAGGAAATCAAGCCTATAAAAAAAGTGAATTTGTATTGGGAAGTTTGTTTATTTTGTGAGAAAGAAAAAAAAATTGTTTTATATACTCTCTATGTTGTATTTTTAAAGAAAAAATGTTGATTTCCTCCAACAGCCCAAGAAGTAAAGTAAGGTTGAGAACAGAGTTTGAAGGGTAGGAAAATTAAAATTTGTTTTTGAAAGGAAGAAACACGAAAAACTCTCTTTGGTTCCAAAAAAAAACCTTAGCTGTTCCTCATTTTTTGGGTTTGAAAATTTGTTGTCTTCCTCCTAACCTGAGAATCTCTAGCAGTCACTAAACATCATGACAGGGGTTTTATGAGAAAGGAGCCCCTGAACTCCACCAAATTGCATGAACACCCAGAAGTGGTAGCCCTCTTTATCAGGGCAAATTGGATGCCTT
Organism: Pinus tabuliformis; assembly: GCA_031772625.1. Classification (NCBI taxonomy): domain Eukaryota; kingdom Viridiplantae; phylum Streptophyta; class Pinopsida; order Pinales; family Pinaceae; genus Pinus; species Pinus tabuliformis. Next base: position 685,533,441 of record CM062812.1, on the reverse strand, counting down.
TCTTTTAGAAATTTCATGGGTATGATGAAGAAGTTACAGAGGAATTTTTAATGTCTTTAAGACCCCATTCAAAAACCCATGCTATAGTCAGTTTTAGGGGTCTAACCATAGAGCTTACACTCTAATTCATCAACTGAATTATAGCTCTTCCACTTGGGATCCATTGGAGCAACGAAGAAAAACCACTAGGAGAGGTTGTGAAAAAGACCTTTTTCCAGCCTGATGAGCATCCTGTAGAGGATAATAATGGGATCAGAAGGAAAAGTATACCTTATCCATGGGGTGAGGTCAGCTACTAGATCATGAAATATATATCCTGTGACGGGATATACAATATAGTCTATGGTTATCATTTCAGATTATTGCATGAGCTAAAATATGGAATGGACCTACCTGCATCTAGAAAACTCAGTCTTCCCTATTTTCTCCTCCAATATTTGATAGGGTGTGGCAAAAAATTGAATGCAGGGGTTCCAGACCAACTATCCCATCATGGGCTCATTAAATTGCTAGTAGAGGATGCCCTCTACACATACACAATCCCTACAGCTTGGGAAATTTTCAGGAACATGACTATAGAAGATGACATAAAAATTCTCAATGATGACCTTAGTCCATCTGGCAGTGAAGAGGAGGAGTAGAAAGAGGAACTTGAGAAGGAAATCCATGAGGAAGCACAAAATATTCAATTAGAAGAAGAAAAACAAAGAGAGGAGAAGAGGACACAACCACAACGAACCTAAAGTAGAGAAGAAAACAGCATCAAAAGAAAAGAAAAGGAAGAGGGCAAGATCTGAAAAGAAGAAGCCCAAGACAGCTTAGAAAAACACTGCCACAGGAAAGGTAGAAACTCAGCAAGAAGAGGAGAAAACAACACCAGAGATAGCAGAAACAAAATCAGAAACAACAGACATAGGCAAAACTGCAGAGGATGAAGAAGAAAAACAACAAGAAGAAGTGTCTCTTGAGACACTAGCAAGAGAAGCAGCAACTATTCTTGCTGCACTTAGCACTCTAGCTAAGCAAAAATGGAAAAGAAAAAGACAAACATCTATGTATTTCAAAGCTCGGAGGAGCACCAGAATCAAGGTGGGAAATCCCTAGCCACCTTCGAAAGAACCCATTATCATTGAGGATGCACCTATTGTAACTAAGGAGGAATCTCCCTCCAAAATCTCCATCACTTATGAGAGAGGGAGTCCTAAGACCTCCACCTAGAAGGAAAGGATCAAATTAATGGACTCTGAAGCAGTCCTATAGGAGGCAAAAAATTCTCTATAGGAGACATTGGCAAAACTCAAAGAAAATGAAAAACTGGAAAAGAAGGTAGAAGAACAATCCCAAGAAGGAGATAAGGCACAAGAAATACCAGATCCTGGATCTCAGCCTAAGTTAGGCTCCTACTACAATCTTCTAGAAGGGGGGAAGATCATCCCACAAATATTTGCAGTGCCCCTTTTCTTCGAACTGGAAAAGGAAAGAGTCAGGACCCACACATGGATGTAGATTGCAAAATCTAAAGGGGTTGAAGACATAGGGCACATGGAAAACAAGTTGAGAGAGATGAGTAGAGAATTGAGCATGGTAAGGCATACAAAGAGCATCAGAAGAGCCCAATTACAGGAAGAAAATGAATTGTTGAAAAAGTAGCTACAAGAAAGGGAACCTCAAGGAGGAAATGAGCTGTCAATCTTGAAAGAATAGCAACATAAAGAGGGACCCCAGGCAGATAGTGAAGCAGTAGAGAGACAACAACAAGAAGAAGAACCCTAGGTAGACAGTGAGGCAGTGATGAAACACTGGAAAGAAAAATAACCCCAGGCAGAAACTAAAGTGCTGATTTTGAAAAGGCAGCTACAAGAAAAGGAAGCCCAATTAGCCTGCATAGCCAGCTGGGCAATAGAGGCATTGTAGTGCAGGCAGCCAGCCAAATCATATGCACTATACCTCAAAGACCAATGGCTCCAATTTTAGATTAAAACATTGGCCCAGAGGGGCACAATACCATTTCAAGATTATGATCAATTTATGCATTTATGTGATCACAACTCAGTTGAGAATAAAGCAAAGCTAGCAGAATTTTATCTACACAACATGACACTTACTCACATGAATTTATGGGATCCAAATGCTACATTGGGAGACTTGCAGCTAATGGCTATGGCATCATGGATGAGCCATGAAGAAAAGAGAGCAGTGGAAATTCAGAAAATAAAGACAAAAGAGCTAAGTGAGCCCCTGATGATTAGAGTAGAACTAGTAGAACCCTTGGCTCTCATCTATGCCCACCAACACCTTGTAGCTTATCCTCAAGTTCTCCCTGACTATGTTGAAAAGCAAGCACAGGCTATTTCTCATTTCGAGGATATGGAGAGATTGTTTGGCGATGATTGCCTTCATGCCTGCATGAGAAGGTGGAATACATTGCCACATAGCCTGAGGATCAGGGAGTATCACTCCCCAAACAATATGAGGGAAGCCATGAGGAGAGTTCCCTTGTATAAGCAATCAATGCAAAATTTGAAAGCCAACTGGATTGGTCTTAAATACAGTCCTCCAATGCTGCTAGGACTGTTGGAAGGAGTTAAGGAGGAGAAAGAACAGAAAAAATGGGAAGAAATGGATAGGAAAGCAGGTTTCCTTGATAGAAAGGAAGACATCACATGAGAGACTTGGGATGTCAGGGAATATGTTAGAGCCATTGAAGATGAAGAGTTAGATTAGTTGCTCAGAAGATGAGCAACCCATTCAGCATGGGGCTGATGATAAGCCCCAGAAATGGGTAACTATATGGGTTCAGTCTACCTCTTATTTCAACTTAATCCACCATTCTCATTAGTTTGTTGCATTTTTTTGAATATATTTATGCTAATAGAGTGAATTGGGTTAGTCACTTTGCCATGTGGTCTAATGAGTGTTTTATCTAGATTTTTTGGACAATTTTGGACAGAGACAAGGCATTTATGAGCAAATGGCAGCAAAAACTCGAGGAAAATAGGGAAGAGGACTTTTAGGGCGATGTCTCCTTCATTAATGACCCCTTTCCTTGAATCCTCCATCAGCAACTCGGAGCACAAAGGCCCACATTGATGATTCCAAGGGGCAGCCGAGCAAGTCAAGTAGGACTATTGTTTATCTTCAGTTCTAGGAAGCTGAGTTCCTTGATTTTAGGAGGACTATTGGAAGTCCCAATTTGTATAAATAATAAAGCTTCAAGCCTCAGTAGGTTAGCCGGTCATTAGCAGATTCTTGCACTTTTGTGCAGCATTGTGTTCAACTCATTTTCAAGTCCTTTTTGAGAACAGTTTATGTAATGTAACTGCTATTTTTGATAATGAAGATGAAATAGTTTTTGAGCCAGCACTGATCTCTTTCAGAGGGCTAAAGCTCTTAGGTTAGGGTCCAACCAAAGCTTCCCAACACCTCCTTTGTGTACTTATATGTTTTTCCTTCCATTCATGAGTTAATTTATGTTGCATAGATTCATTTTACTGCATTAGATTAGGTTTCTTTTGATGGTTAGTATAGTTGTTTTTGTTACAAGTTGCTTAAGTAAGTTGCTATAGTGATAGAAAAAGATCCAAAAAGGTTAACAACAGGTCTTCATCTCCTTTCTCCCTTCCTGGGACTATGATCTGAGGTCAGGACAGTACTGCTGCCACCAAAAACACCATTTTTGCTCTTCCATGCAACTGCTAGTGTGATAACTTGATTTGGAAAAGTTGATATTGGTTCAGATTCACTTGCTTAGATCATTTCCTATTCTTTTTCCATAGTTCTCTCGCATGCCTTTCTATTCATAAGATATTGTTCAACACTTTTCTGTTTGTAGGTCAGAGATTAGGTCAAGCACGAAAAAGTTCTTTTTTTAGTTCTTTCTTTGGTCAGTTTTGATAAGTAAATGTGTAGATCTCTTGCAGGACATCTCAACTCACCACCCTTCCATAAAACAACCAGCACTAGCTCACTTCTCATATATTTCCCATCTCATTCGCAACAATTCAACAATCTACCCTAATTTTTGTGTTTTTTCCATAAAGCTGCTTTCTCGCCATTCGAACAAATCCAACCATCACACTCATCCCTGATCTTCCTTGACAATTTCTAAACACCTCAACACCTTCATCCAGTCTTCATTTCCCTTTTCCCATCGTTTTTCCACCTTCAAAACTCCAAAAACAGTTTTCGGCCTCCTCCTGTAGATCCCCTGCAGCCTCCTGTAGAATTTCCTGTGAGTGATTTTTCGAAGTCTGATCATAATGAAATTCTTCACGAGGGTACTAGGGGCTTCTTAGGACCTCTCCACACCTTCCACACCTTTTTAAAAAGCCAACTCCTTCTTCCTTTGCCACCAAACCTCTGCATAGTCATAACCAGATAAATCACAATCATAATAATTCCACATAAAAACACTCAAAACTAAAAAAAGATGATTTCTTCTCATTTCCTTTTAGAAGTAGCTAGAATAAATGCAATTTTCCTTTTCAGTAGTCAATGGCATTCATTCCATTAGTTTCCATCCCTTTTCTTGCAAAAGTAGGGTTAGTGGGTGAACTAGGGTTTGCTAGGGTTTGCGTTTCATTCCAGTATTCATTCTCCTTCTGCACATAGAATGGCCTCTGTAGATTTATCTTTCTTCCATCACAGTTAAAATATTCTTTTGAGAACTCATAGAAGTTGGCTTAAGCTCCTAGCGAACTTGCACCAGCTGATCAAGTGACAGCCTACAGTAAGAGCTAGTACTTGTGCATACAGCACCGTCGCTTCCAAATTTGTTATGAACTATCGGGTTGATAAAAGTAAAGAAGGAAGCCCCAAGAGTTGCAGCATTATTGCTACAATACTGGAGCCCACCAGATATGTTAGAGAACACTCGAATCGAGAAGACCTGAGGCAACCCTGAACCCAAAATCGCTAGACTAACAAGATAGGAAAGGTCAATACTCATTTGTCTTGAAAGTTACCACATCATTTTAGGGCATGCTAAGACGATATATACTTCCCAAAATAACAAAACAAATACCCATGTATATTTTGTGTATCCACCTAGTTTTGAAGCTTGTTATGGTAAGGTTTTGCACTTGATACGATGGTAGTGTTCATCCTATGCTCATTACCTACTCTAAACATCTCCTTTCAGCTTCACTACTTCAATCGATCACAAAGTATACAATGGTCCCTATCAAATCAACCCAAAAGTAGGACAATCATGGCTCAAAATATATATGCATTCAATTTATTTCTTCATATATATATATATATATATATATATATATATATATATATATATATATATATATATAGATATAGATATATTATTTTTTTTTCTTTGTTGGTTCTCTACAAGACAAGAGGTTGAATAATTGCTTAGACACTGTAGTAGCCTATATTTCATTGTGTGCTTGATTAGTGCTTCATTGTATGTCCACAACCACTGAGTATATGTCATGTATATTTACTCATATTACATATACATATCTATCCAAATACCAAAAATGACATTTTGGACATGTGGGTTCAAACCTCTTGGATTTGGGTCATGAAGACATGACTAGTGCTTTGTTGTTGAATCCTAATAGCTACTATGTATACATTTTAGTCTACAATATACACATTAGGTATATCACCAAATCCTTGAAATGAAATATTTTTGCATGCGAGCCAAGAGTCCTACTTTTCAGTCACCCATTCACAATATAAAATATGAGGAAACCACCACTTTGATACAAGTGCCACTCTGATAATATGTTTGTTTGCACCAGAACCAAGAAGTAGTTGCACTGAGGCAAATTAATTTCAAGTCCATATCTCTACAATTAGTGCAATAAAACATTTATTTTGCACAGATTTTTACCAATATGCAAAATCTTGCAACGCTTTGACAATAACCATGAACCATTCCAATAAAAAAATACAATATAGACCTGAGGGGGTCTTCATTTTTGTCAAAATAGAAATATTACCAACTTGGTGAAAGTTTTCTTTGAAAAATCTCGAAGAGACTACAATGATTTTGGATCTTCGTAAACATTCATGGCAACTGTTGTGTGCCAAATTGTAAATTTATAAGTTGTGACAACCTTATGACCTCGTACGTGGATATTTAATAAGAACAAAGCTACGTTTGAGCTTTGAGAAGTTTGAAATAAAATTGAATGTTTGAATATAGAGGCATTTGGTGCTACTTGTGCTGTGGATCCACCGTTTGTTAAACTTGCGGAGCAAACTTTAGAGGGAGACCATTTGTACTGCCTCAATGCATATTCTTAGTGGAATTTTAATAAACACTTCTCTTACAAACTATAATCTCTCACTAGGAATACCACTTCCCTTGCAAACTCATATTTGTGCATTGTCATTGGTAGGTTGCAGGTTCAAACTTCAAACCCCACACTAGCTAGATTTTGCCAGATTGGATGGCCCACCAATTTGATGTGCATGATAGTATTCAAGTCAAGTGGCTTCCAATTTTGACTTGAGTTCACTTATGATAGTGTCTACATGGACTATCCTGCCCTACTTCAAAGTTGCTAAAAAAACACATGAACATAAAAAACTAACGAAGGTGACCTAATCTGTCTTCATCCTCTCCAACAACATTTCTCTAAAAATATGTAGGGCTTTCTCACCATACCCAACCTAGGCATATGCTTCCATCATTTCATTCCAAGCAACTAGATCCCTTGTAGGCATTGTATCAAATAATTGGTGTGCACTATCTAATGTGCAAAGATCGTAATGATTGACGTTTATGAAATGTCATCTCGTGTAACCATTTTATCAAACAGAAGGTGTGCATCATCTATACTCCAACACATTTAGTATACATGCCCACAAGGGAATTCCCGAAAAATACATCCAATTAAAGTTCACTTATGATTATCAAACCATGTAGATGTCTTCCTTTGCTCAATGGAGTGTAAGGAAACAAGCATTGAGGACACTAGTGAAGGTAATATAATTCAGCCTCATGCTAGACCTATGCATTTCACTGAACTTTTGGAGGTATTCCTCACTATATGCATGTTGTGTGTAGATCCCAATCAATGTACTCCAAGAGACCAAAACCCTCTTGGGAATCATATCAAACATTCACCTTTCATGCTCTAACCTACCGCATTGGGCATATCTGGAAACCGAAGAATTCCATAGCTAAAACATTAGGCACATAGATGTAATCAAACACTTGGGTTGCATTCTCCATTTTATCAAACAAATTTCAATAAGAGAAAGCTATGGAAAGGCATTTGATTCAAGTCCCACTTTGATTACCTCAGTGTGAACTTGCACTCCATACTGCAGAGACAGTAAGTTGACACACAAATTTAGACCACTTTCTAATGTAAATTGGTCTTACTTGAAATCTACAACCTTCATCTGAAAGTAAATCTTCAGAGCCTCCTTATTGTCGCCTTGCTATGCATGAGCTGAAATGATTATCCTGAAATCTATAGGCTTCATCTAAAAATAAAGCTTCAGAGCCTCCTTATTGTGGCCTTTCTAGGTACAAGATGAAATGTTTGTTTTCCAAGACACGGAATTCCATTCAAGAATTTTGTCAATGAGTTCAATTGCATCTTCAACATTTCCCTTTGACAGCCTGCGGTGGAAATCTTTCCTTCGATTCCTGATTGTGTTCATTCTTGAGAAACCTCGGTATGCCTTGAATCTAGCTTTCGGGTGATTAGGGAGCAATAAAGACCACAATGTTGCCCAATCTATGGTTGGGTGGGTAAGCCTAGTCCCTGACTTAGTTTCCAATTTTATCTAAGGTAAGAACTTATGATTGAAATGTGCATTAAACTCTAGGTTGGATTCAAGGTATGAGGCATAATATTTTATAAGGAAATGTATATCACTGATGATACTACTTGATAGTGCATGAATTAATTTGATGGTTGTAAGAATTCAGTTATAGGCCTATGAGTTAAGTCTTGAAGCATATGTAGGTACAGTTTGTGATTTAGATATACACTGTTTCTTGTCACCTTACAACCATTATCACTATGTGCTGATAATTATATCAGCACTCTACTACAATAAGTAATGGAAATTTGTAATGTATCCTTGTTTATTTCTATCCTAATTGTGACATACAATAGTTGCAACTACTGTATATCCCGAGGTCTGCCAGAAAATGCAGATTTGGTAGCAAAATTTTGGGATTATCATCTTTTGTTCTGCAGTTGGTATTTTTAATCTCTTTATCGAACATTGATTTTTGTTATCCAATGGTTTTATCTACTAGCCATCGACCACTATAAGAAATACATATGGCTGGTGACATCTTAAATTTAAATTCAACGTTTATGACTCTTTAAATGGAACAAGTGTCCCTAAAGTGAATTTGTAAGTTTTACACCTTAACCAATTCTGAATGATTAATCATTGAGTTATGGACTTGAGGAAACAATGTCATCTACTAATTGTCGAATTGCAGTATGTCACATAAGATTGCCTGATGATTTTTTTAGCTTGAAAGTGTTTCGTGCACCTTAATCTAAATGAAAATTATGTTACATATACATGTATCTTCTTATGTGTGTGTTTCTACATCCCCTTGACCTGTAGTTGATTTCACTTTCCCCTTAGCATGAAAGGAACTTATATTAGTTCTGAATTGCAGTCATAGTTATAAAGGGGTCTTAGTTGTTTCATTGGTTCCTATCAACAATAAAAATGTATAGAAACGGGCCATTTCTTTTGATTCCAAATTTAGTCAGCAAAAAATTCCTTATTTATATGTTATGTAAGATGAAAGCAATTCCTAAAAGGCACTCAATATGATGCATCATTCTTCATACCATTCTATGTTCGTTCTTCGTTTGTTGAAATGGTATTTGATGCTAGAAGCAATGGGGAATTCCATCAAAATATAATCTATGAACTTACAATGGCCTTTTTGGGTTCTGGGATTCCAGAAAAGATAACTGCCAAGTTTATCCATGGTACATTGATTCTATAGGAGTTCTTGTCAAGTCATACCATTCTATGTTTCTTTCGTCACTTTCATACTTTCTTGCTTCATTGGTGGATGTCATAGGAGTATCCTTTATTACCCCCTATTTTAGTTCTTTTTCCATTGATTTTTGTAGTCTGAGAATGTTATGAAACCAGCTCACAAAAAGATAGAAAAGATAGATCAATGCCTTAGAATTCAGCCTCTTCGAGGGGGCAACCTCCTTTACATTACATAAATGAACAATTATTGGATGATTCAAATGAAAAAACCTCCTTTCTATATATAGGAGTCTAATGAGTCACAATATAACTCAGTCGACCTAACAATAATAATATAAAGCCACAAAAATAACAATAGAGGGATTCTATGGGGCACAGTAATAACAATATGGGGACAATAGGAGCACAACAATAATAATAAGGGATACAACTACAATAGTAATGGGGCAATCACTAGTATTATAGGGACCTAACATGCCCCTCTCCTTCAAAAAAAGTGTTGTCCTCAATGCTTGAGTAGTTCTAGATGCTTTTGTATAAAATTCTCATCCTCCCATGTGGAATCTTCAGCAGATAAGTTCTTCCACTTGATGAGATACTCTGAAATTGATCGATTTCGTAGCTATCGAGTTCTTGTTTCAGTGACTACTTTCGGTTCCAATATAATGTTTCCTTCCTCATCAAGTTCTGGAAATATTGTTTGAACTGGGAGCTTGTCACCTATGACCTTCTTCAAACATGAAACATGGAAAACTGGGTGCACTCAAAAAGCTGCAGGAAGCTCCAATTTGTATGCCATAGTACCAATCTTTTGCAACACCTTGTATGGACCATAATACTTTGGTGATAATTTATTATCCTTCTTAGCTTGCTTGAGGGACATTTGTTTATATGGTTGTAGCCGTAGGAATACCAAATCACCTACATCAAAACTTCTTTCACTACGATGCTGATCTGCCTATTGTTTCATTCTATTATGTGCCAACATGAGGTTATCTTTTAAGAGTTGGAGGACTTGTTGTTGATGTTCGATATGATGTTCCACTGCTTGAACCTTAGAATTTTCTCTTATATATGATGTGATGGATCGTGGTTGAAATCCATAAAGTGCCATAAATGGGGTCATTTTGTTGTTGTATGGAAGGAAGTGATATACCACCATTCAGCCAAAGGCAACCATTTGACCCATTGTGTCTGTTTATCAGATACAAAGCAACGAAGATATCCTTCCAAACATTTGTTTACTATCTCAGTTTTCCCATCAGATTGAGGATGATAATATGAGCTATGAGCTAACTCAGTACCAAGAAAAGAAAATAATTCTATCCAAAAATTTCCAGTGAAAATGGTATCTCTGTCACTTACAATAATCTTTGGATTTCCATGTAGCTTTTGAATTGTTTCCATAAATGCAGTAGAAATTGTACTGGCTTTAAATGGATGTGATAATGCACAAAAGTGCACATACTTGGTAAGTCTGTCAACTAGCACCATGATGACACTCTTTCCCTCAGAATTGGGTAAACCTATGATAAAATCCATCGAGACCTCCTCCCAACGTTGGCTTGAAATGGATAAAGATTGTAATAGACCCGGGGTCTTAATTGTTTCAACTTTATTTTGTTGGCAAACCAAACATTCTGCCACAAACTTTTGAATATCCGATTTAAGGCCATCCCAAAAAAATTCCTTCTTAACCCTGTGGTAAGTTTTTAAAAATCCTGAGTGCCCTCCTAAGGGAGAAGTGTGCAATTCCATAAGAATCTTTTGTTTGAGTTGGGAATTCTTACAGAGGTATAAGAGATCTTTGTACCATAATGAATCATTTTGCTAGCTAAATGTATCATATGTACTGGAATCTTGTTGTAATTTTTGAATAAGTGCCCACATTTGTTCATCATTCTTCCATTCATCCCTTGCTTCGTTTATCCAATCTGGTTGGATAATAGAAATGGCGCACAACAATGCTTCCACATCCTCATCCTTTCTTGAGAGTGCATCTGCCACCACATTTTGCTTCCCTTTTTGTAGATGATTTCAAAGTCATAACCCAACATCTTTGTGACCCACTTTTGTTTCTCTTCAGAGGATAATCTTTGTTCTAAAAATTATTTAAGGCTATCATGATCTGTTTTTACCTTGAAGTGTCTCCCCATTAGGTAGGGTCACCATTTCTTAAGTGCATGTAGTATTGCCAACATTTCCTTCTCATAAATAGCTTTGTGTAAAAAATTTCCCTTGATTGGACGACTTTCAAAAGCAATGGGTCTTTCATATTGCATTAAAACAACACCAATTCCATTTCTCGAAGCATCACATTCCACAATAAAAGTTTTTGTGAAGTCCAGTGTAGCTAAGACTGGTGCTTGGCACATTGCTTCTTTAAGATGTTCGAAGGCCTTTGTTGCTTCTGGAGTCCATGAAAATGCATCTTTCTTCAATAATGTTGTTAGAGGTGCTACTGTTCTCCCATAATTCTTAACAAACTTGTGATAATAACCTGTCAACTCAAGAAATCCTCGCAGATGCTTTATGGATTAGGGGATTTTCCATTCCTTAATGGCTTTAATTTTGCTAGGGTCTACCTTAACTCCTTCATGAGATACAATATGACCCAAATATTCCACCTCTTGTACTCCAAAGAAACATTTGGATCTTTTTGCATATAATTGTTTCTCCTCCAATAGTTGTAGCACCCTGTCAACATGTTCAACATGATCCTTCCAAGACTTGTTGTAGATTAGTATATCATCAAAAAATACTAACACAAATTTTCTAAGGAAGGGTTTGAAAATGGAATTCATCAAACCTTAAAATGTAGAAGGTGCATTAGTAAGGCTGAAAGGCATGACCAAAAATTCATAATGACCGTCATGAGTTCTAAATGATGTTTTTAGAATGTCTTCAGTCTTCATTCTGATTTGATGATATCCTAAACGAAGATCCAACTTGGTGAAGTAAATTGATCCATGCAATTCATCCAGTAATTCATCAATGATAGGAATGGGAAACTTAAATTTAATAGTGAGCTTTTTAAGCTCTCTATAATCCGAACACATGCGCCATGATGCATCCTTCTTGTGCACCAATACTACTGGAGCAAAGAAAGAACTTTGACTAGGTTGAATTATACCATCCTCTAGCATTTCTGCAACCATACATTCAATTTCACTCTTTTGGGCATAGGGATATATGTATGGCCTGATGCTCGGAGGAACACTTCCTGGAATCAGATGAATAGCATGATCATGATCACAAATAGGTGGGAGACCTTTGGGAGTCTCAAATAATTTGGAATGATTGTCCAAGACTTTTTGGAGATCTGGAGAAATAGATGATTGCAATGTGGAAACATCTAGTGAACTTTATTGTGCAATTACACCTCGTTGTTCCTTTTTTAGAAGATTTATCATACCGTTAAAGCTGTTTATCTTTCCTAGTTTCCCTGCAATACCCCTTAATTCAACTTCCTTTCCTTCCACAAAAAATTTCATGAAAAGTTCTTGAAAATTAAAATCTATTGTACCCAAGAATTGTAGCCATTGGACTCCTAGTACAAAATCAGCACCTCCCATTGGAATGGAAAGCATTGGGCTAGTCAATACATATTCTCCCATGGATAGCTTGATATTATGGCACTTTCCAGAGCAATTTATCATTCCTCCATTTGCAATCATCACTTGACACTTTGGTGCTGGATATAGGAAGCAATTCAATTCTTTTGCTACCTTACAATGAATAAAATTGTGGGTACTTCTTGAATCAATCAACACTGTTATCTTTTTCTTCTTGATTTGTCCTTCTATCTTGATGGTTTGAGGAGTGGTAATTCCAGCCAATGCATTACAAGATGTGGTTGGATTCATTTTCTTCTTTATCTAGGATTTGTTCTTGGAGTATATCCTCTTCTTTTGACCTTTCTTGCTCCTTTTCTTCTTCCTCTTCACAATCTATGTAGAATAGTTTCTTCTCAGCACAGTTATGACCTTTAGTGTATTTTCTATCACAACTGTAACAAAGCCCCTTTGCTCTTTTTTCTTCCAATTGTTGTGGTGTCAACCTTATAGGTTATGGAATACTAGGGGCAAACCCACTTCCATCTTTATAGTTGTGAGTGGTATGCTTCCTGGTTGCCATAATTTTGCTTTCCATTTTTCTTTCTAACCTGAATGCCTTCTCTAATGAATCAGGTTCCCAAAGGCGAACATCATGTTGGATATTATCCTTTAAAGTTCCTATGAATACATCAATATAATGCTCCTCTAGAATTTTTTTTACCCTGATGTTCAATTTTTGGAACTCCTCAATGTGCTCCATTATTGAACCATTTTGTTTGAGACTTATCAATTGGCTAAAAAAAGTGTTGCTTTTTGTATCCTCATAATGCGCTGTCAATTCTTCCATAAAAATTGCCCAAGTGATAATTTGTTTACGAGAGAAAAGCCATTGATACCATACAAACTGATTTGGTTCCAAATATAAAGTTGCAATACGTAGCTTTTCTGTGTTTTGCACATTATTGAGATCGAAAAATTGCTCCATCTATAATATCCATGTTGCGGGATCCTTGCCATCAAACTTCCTCATATTAATTTTTGGAATATGGTGGGTCTTCGATCCAACATTAGAGTCTATGAAATCATGATTAACATATCTTTTGTTCTCATCATGAGTTTCCTTTACTACCCTTTCACCATTAGTAAGAATTTGTTGTAGAAACTTTGTTAAATATGTCTTCAAATCTTCCATGCCTGTCTTCAAACCTTCCATGCTTGTCTTCAATTCATCCATCTTAGCTTCCACGTCATTCATCTTAGTTTCTATGCCTTTTTTAAACAATCCATGTTAACTTCTATGCCTTTCTTTAAACCATCCATCTTAGCTTCTACATCTTTCTTTAAACCATCCATCTTAGATTCTGTTGCTTTTTGTGCAAGTGACACTTGTTGCACATGGTCTCATAATTTTGATATATCATGTTGCATTTCTTCCTCTTTCTCATGAGTCATGCTAGAGCTTTCAAGTTGCTTACTAGGTGTTTGCATTTTCTTTCCTCGAGACATCAATCACTGATAATAATGCTTTACTATGCCCTTTCAATTCTTTCAAACCAATTTTTGAAAGCAAGCTTATTAAAAAATTTGAAAAAAATTACACACCTTTTTTCACTTTGTAGGAGCTAGATATTGAATCTGATGTATCTCTGTAATTTCGAATCATCCAATTCTAAAATTTTGATTTTCGGTATCCCTCTACGTCCTATTTCCAATGCCACCAGTCTGATCCAAATTGGATTCTCCAAGGAAGAGTTATGCCAAATCTCCCATAGTGACCTAATTATAGACTAGTTCAGTAGAGCAAACTTGTACGACATGCCACGATTCACTGTTTTAACCTTTGGCTCTGAAAAATATATGAAAGAAACTACAGTCCATCCTCTTTTGGTACCTTCTTATGAAATTTTAATCCGATGCTTAGAGAGAAAGTTATGACGATTTTCCGCAAGTCACCTGTTTGGAATGTAATTCAGGAATCTGCAAAAATATCAACTTCCTCAGATCATATCTCCGAAAATATAGTGCGAAAAGCTCTGAAATTTGGACCCAAGGTTTAGAGCGATGTCCTATCAAATGGGTTGTTTTTTTAGCTTCTGAAACATTGCAGAAAAAAAATTATAGCGAAAATTCCACGATGACTTATTTGGAGTAGCAAAACCCTAGAATCCAAAGCTCTGATACCAAATGTTATGAAACCCGCTCACAAAAAGATAGAAAAGATAGATCAACGCCTTAGAATTCAGCCTCTTCGAGGGGGAAACTTCCTTTACATTACATAAATGAACAATTCTTGGATGATTCAAATGACAAAACCTCCATTCTATATATAGGAGTCTAAGGAGTCACAATATAACCCAGTCGACCTAACAATAATAATATAAAGCCACAAAAATAACAATAGAGGGATCCTATGGGGCACAGTAATAACAATATGGGGACAATAGGGGCACAAAAATATTAATAAGGGATACAACTACAATAGTAATGGGGAAATCACTAGTATTATAGGGACCTAACAGAAAGCCATCTCTCAAGCTATCTGTGGAAAGTGGTTTGAAATTCTTCTAAGTGAATAATTTTTTAGGAAATAGCAAAAAAATAAGAACACAGTGAGAAATAAATGTGGGAATAAATATACTGGCTGTAAAGGGGAAGACATATTGAAAATCTATTGAAATGGTATTTGATTCCAAGTGCAATGGGGAAATCCATCAAAATATAATCTCCGAACTTACAGGGGTTTTTGTGTGTTTTGGGAGTCCAGAAGAGAAAACTACCAAGTTTGGCCATGCTTCATTGATTCTATATGATTTCTCCTTGTCAAGTCATGTGGGTTACATTGGATACTACCTATAATCCACTTAAGATGGATGGTTGGAGCATTGGCCATCATTGAAATTTTAACTTACAGGTGACACTAAATTCTCTCTGTTTTTCTTTGTGAAGAAGTATTTCCTTAAAGTCCTTGTAGTGGCAGTTCTTGTATATTCTAAGGGAAAATCCATCATATTCTTCCCCTACCCCATGATGTTCCTTTAGAGTACCATATCCTCCTCCCATTATAGTTTTGTTCCAATTTGCGGCTTATCGAAATTCTCATTTTGTCTTTCTCTGCTTCTATGGCCATTCATCTAGTTGTACCTTTCTATACATTATTATTTCATTTATTTGGCACGACCCATCTACAGTTCTTTAACAGTTAATGAAAGTACCAATTCATCTCTCTATATGCAAGTACGAATGATTCTTTGAGAAATTGTTATGAGATATAGTTGTACCAAATCACAATCGAAGCATAATCTTTAGCATTAGGGTCAACTAGTCACATGATACTTACAAATTAAGGTTTCAACCAATTTCATGTTGAGGCTAAATTGTAGCTATATTTTTGCATTTTCAAAATTGCATCACAAATCTAAAAAACATGGTGCAAACTGAGGGGAGAAATAATTTCTCCCCTCTATATATTTTTGAGAAACTGATCATAAAAGTTTTTGTTTGAGCTCAAGGCCAAACTTAGCCAAAGCCATCCTTCACATAAACTAATTCTTGTTTCTTTTTCCCATTAAAACCTTTGGCTAGCTATGTTTACTAGAAAATATGGGATATCAAATAACTAAACTAATTTCGAATGGTGTGTCCACCTTTCATGCTACTTTTGAAGTGTAGAACCTTCTATGCTTATCACTAAGCATTGCAATATTTGCATCTAAACAAAAGTTGAAAGTTTGTTTTCTTTGTTTCAAGGCATGAAAGAGCCCAAAAAGAAAAGAAAAAATAGAGTTAGGAGGCTGAAGTCAGGTCATTTTAGTAGTGGTGATTCAATGGTGTTTTATCTTGCCAGTAAATCCACTATATATATTTTTTTAAATTAAGCTACCTTGAGTCTTCCTTATCTAAGGGTTGTCAGTTTCACAACATCACTTATTCTGAGTTCTTTTTAGCTCATGGAACTACAAAAGGTGGGTTGGCACCTCAAGATTTGTTTGTCCTTGGGTAGGTTGCCTTAATTTTTTTGCTAATTCTTGCCATTAGACCTTTGACTTTTCACATCTTTTCTTGTTCAAGATGGAGCAGTGGAAACATCATTTCTCCTTACAGTGTGTTGGCCTCTCTTTCTCCTCACAGTTGGAAATTGGGATAAGTGTCTCCTCTCTATGATGTTTGTTTCTCTCTTCCCTCTTTTGAATAGTTTCATTCTTCTCTCTGTTATGCTGGAGATATCTAATTCTGTATCTATTGCCACATGGAGTACACCAAGTCACAAATTGCTAGTTTCCAAATTATGTTGAAATGTATAGAGGCGAGAAATGCCCAATCTCTGTAAATCAATATTACTTTCAAGCTAATTTATTTCTCATTAGTAATTTTTTTCAACCCCCTCTTGTTTGTCATCTCAATAGATATTATTGTATTTTTCATAACAAAAAGAGGCAAGGTTTTATAATTTTTTAAGGCGATTTCGATTTATTACTTCTTGAACATTGATGCTATTGAGGACATGTAGATTTAGGATAAACTTATCATTCTCAACAATTTTCTCTTGAAGTTGAGAAATGGTATTTTGCTTCATGGCATCAATAGTTTGCAATATAATAATTTCATTAAAAGTAGAAAGAGAGAAAGAATATATTAATGTCCACGAATGACCAAGTTATGTCAATGAGAATTTAAATTACATCCAACAAAAGAAAATCTTCTAAACCCCACTCTAACAATTGTACCTTGAGTCTTGGGTTAGCTTAGAAACCACTTCTAGTTAATTAAGACACTGTGTTACATGGGAGAACATAGTTATCATTGAGAGGTAGATAGTTCTTTCCTTGTATCAATGCAATTGCATATTTGGATATTCAAGGTCTAATGTTTTAAAGTCTAATTCTTTAAAGCGTGCTAGCTCAATGGAAGATAACCTGCATTACAAGTAGGAGGTTGGTGGTTTGATTCCATTGTGCCCTGATATTCATATGGAATAACGACTAGTTTTTGGTAACAAAGGCTCTTTTGGCCATCACCAATGAGCTTATGTTGACATCTTTCAGCACTCACCAAAATATGAAATGGTGACGGTCAATGAACACCACCATACATATGCATCATTAGTGATGGCCATAAAAGGTCCATCACCATAAATCATTGTTGTTGATATGAAATGGTGACGGTCAATGAACATCACCATATATATGCATAAATTGTGATGACCATGATAGGTCCATAAAAATAAATCATTGTTGTTTGTATGAAATGGTGATGTTCACTATTTGTCATTATAATCATTATCTGTGACAGACCTTCAATGTCACCACAACACCTATACTTTTGGTGACGCCACCTTTGGTGACGTTCATTGTTTTGGTGACAGAGGTTAAGTTTCGTCACTGTTACTCATATAAAAGGGTGACGGTCATTGTCCATCATTATAAATAATTATTGGTGACAGAACTTGAATGTCACCATAAAATATGTACTTTTGGTGACACCAGCTTTGGTGACGTTTAGTTTTTCGTAACAGAGGCTCTTTTGACCATCACTAATGAGCTTATGGTGACATTTTTTGACCCTCACCAATGTCATTTTTTCTTGTAGTGATTTTTACTCTTTGTATAATATGAAAACGCTATGACATATGCTATGAGCGAAAAGTCATTGAGATTTAGGGTTGAATTAATAACTTAAGCATTGGTATTACAAGACTAGGAGTAGAGCTATGTGTTTTTTCCTTGAGGTTACATCCAAGGGATGAATCCAAATTTGTTAATGGATAATGATATCATTATTGAATAGTAGTGCTAGAAAATATATGCAGTTTTCCAAGACTCCGAATGCTCAAACCATACAGGGAAATCCTTTATCTCTTCTTCCACAAAGATATGGATAATATTATAGGGTTCTGATCCCTTTCTGAATCTATGACTTTCATTGGACTTAATCCTGGCCTTCTCATTCCTGTTTCTTTTTGGCAAATGAAATATTTTTCTTATGAATGTTTTTGGAATCTAACAATTTGCAATTTAATTTTCTCAGGTGAATTTTCTCCATATTAAACTCATTTATTTTGATCTTTGGAATTCGATAATGGATACTCACTCGTTTATATTTTCTCAAGTTTATTTATTTGTATATAAAAAAATTTTGGGTCTTAACTTTATTGGATTATGTTCCCTTTCTTTCCCTTTGTCCTTGTCTCCTACCTGTTAGTTTCCCATTTCATATTTTTTTTCTCCATTCATCTCAAGAAATGTTGTCTTCTTCCTTCATTTTTTTCCATTGTTGGCTAATTGATTTCCTTCCCATCCCATCCTTTCTTTCCATGATTTGATCCATCCCACCCTTTCTTTGTATCCTTACAACTACACAATTAAATGAACAATGAGAGGAGCATGACATTGATGAAGGTCCAAAGTCTTATTCATGTAGTCATGCCTTTGTGTAAGATATTCAATTACATTGATGGTATGTAGTGTGGTGTAGCATCCCTACTCTTCTCTATGCAGATGGATGATATTCCTTTTAATAGAGTTGAAGGAAACAAACTATTGTGAGCTCCCTAAAATTTACCATTTCCTATCCCTTTGATAGAATATTTATTTCCTAACTACTAAGAAAATCGTCTTATAATGTAGTGTTCTCGAATGAAGAATATACATTTTGTATGGATGTCTTCAAAGTAACCGTTTAGAAATTTTTTGTTCAGATCTAGCCATTTTATCCATCATAAACTGACTTTTCTCATATGTTTTCATCTTTAGCATGTGACTAGAAGTCAAGAAAGTCTTCTTCATATCTATTCAATCTTATTATCTTTGCATATAAACAGATAAAGAAATTCCTAATTTTATCATCCCATTTACCTTCCAGGCATAGTTTAATTAGTTTATTCTACTAAAGCAATTCATGTGAACTAGTTTCCAAGCATGAATATCTCTTGTCTTTTCTCCTTAGAAAATTGTGATTAAATAATTTTTTTCCTGAGTAATAAAACAAGTGAAGATTTCTTTGAGTATCACCTCTTCTAAAACACAATGTCTCTTCTTTATATGCGTTTCTTCTCTTGAGGCTAATTCTTTTACTGCCAATTACAATCAGTCCATGACCTATGACAACCAAGTCGAACAAGAATATAGACACAACTTGTGAAGAACATAAAACAATATCTTACCCAAATGAGTTAAAGATATTGCACATTGTAGCTAAGTTTAAGAGTAGTGGTAAGTTGTATGCAAAGACATCCTCACTAACGCTAATCAATGAAGAGATTTTAAATTTAAATAACAAGTGTAATATTTCTTGAATAAAGCTAATAAATTTCAGAGTATTCGTTTAAGTAACAATCCATAGATAAGGCTCTAGAATGTTGTGGGCCAATAAAAGACAAATAATTACTCAATAAAAATGCAAGAGAGAAATATGAAGCTTAAACTTAGCTTGGAATTTTTATGCATCCAACCTGGAACAAATGTATAAAGTCAGGTTGCAATTGATAGCCTTGAGATATTATGCTTTGTTCTTGTATAGTTAATCCAATGGAGCAACATTTCTTTGTTCTCCCCACGATGCAAAAGTTGGATGTTATCATAAAACAATTGCTAATTCTCTTCAATATTTGGTAGGTTTCAGCGAGTCTGTAACAGAAAAGGTTCATATACTCACAAATATTCAGAATATATGGAATATGGTAATATCCATAATAGGACAAGTAATATTTATATATAATAATGTTGAATGTACAAGTCATATCATTGGTTCCAAATGAGTGTTGGAAATCGGCTACAAGTTGAATTTCTCATCTTGGTAATTACTTGTGAAAGAATTATTATTCTCTTAACATTCTTTGTTCTTCATCAAACAACTATACTTTAACAATTTTAATTGTAAGAGAGTACTAATTCCTATGGTTTATAGAAAATATGGATGAGTGTTAGGATCTGAAGATATTGGGGTTGTCTTGGTTTTTGAAATGGGTATGTTTTAGGATGTAAATAAATATGAAAGAAGAAGTTCAAGCAGGTAAATTTGGTTAGATAGATTAGAAGGGTGTGTAAATGAGATAGTTTTAGAAACAATTCCAAAATGCCATTTGTTTGCCATATTTGATATTTTTGGTGGGTATGTGGAGATAACATGTGAAAAGAATACTATGGGGTACAACTAGTTAAGAATGAACCAATAGTGGAAATGATAATAACCTGGATTTATATATTGATTTAACACCAAATTTACATCAGAGTAAACATGAATATCCCATTAAGTATGACATAAATATGATTCAAATAATCTCACCTTCAGCCTAAGTACATGGTAGAGTAATTTACAAGGTTTAATTTTTTTATTAGAGGCATTGTTTGTTTGTTTTGGTTAGAAAAGGGTTTTCTCTTGGTTTTATGTGACTTTCAATTTATCATTTGTAGCATGTTGAGAAATGGGAAAGAATAACGTGTGACATTTATTTTGCATAAATTGATGTTGAATGAAAGGATATAGAGTTTAACCAAGCTACAATATGATTTGGTAAAGGCAGAGGAACATCTTAAAAATGTGCCTAAGAATACACCATATATAAATTTTGAACACAAGTAATATTTGGTTTTTTCTTTTGCATTTATGTTCTTTTTCCTACCTTATTAAGGTCAATTTTTCTTTTTTCCTACTTGATTGATGCCTTCTCATGATAGGAAGACTTTAAATATGAATTAATATGTTCCTGAAACAAATTAGATTCAAAGTTTATAGATATAAAAGATAAAAAAAAATGTCAATAACTTTGTTTGACTGTTACTTGAATCTAATGTGGGAATGTTATAGGAAATGGGATTGAAAAAAGTGTGGGGAGACAATATAGGGAATGTATTGGATATGATTCATTTTTTGTTGGAGATCCTTCAGGCACTTGCTCCATCAACTTTGGAAATGTTTCTAGTAGGGATTCCTATGATTTTTAATGTTGTGATTCTTTCACCACAAGGTTATTTTGGGAAAAGAAAATGCTTTAGGAATTCTAGACAAGACACTGGTGGATAGGTAAACAAGTATTTTATAATTACATTGTCCATTACATGATATCTTGTCTTTATTGTTCGATTATATTTTGAACACTTCCTTTGATTTTGTTTTGTTTTTAAACTATGAAATTGAAAATACTTGGTATCATGTCCATTTAAACATCCAAATCTTCAATATGAGATTAGTATTACATGATATATTTAATTGAAATCCTTTTAGCTATTTTGTGTTCAGAAAATTTCATGACTATTAGAAAAGTTTACTTTGATGTTGTTATTTGAGCATTGGTTGTCTATATACTTGACCAAGTTCATGCGTTAGAGAATGAAATGTGTTGTGAATAAAATGAAAAGGATTAGACATCATGCCTTAGATTATTTGTTTTCACAATTTATCTATAGTCTAAGCTTTTTACCAGGTAACTTAGTTGGCTTGATTGTGTGTAAGATTTCTCTAAAGGTTGAATACTAAGTTACTAAGTTGTTCTTTTCTATGGTTACGTTTTAATTTCTTTGTTTATAAAGGGAATTTAACCACATATTTTCCACTATCTGGCCCAACTAAAGAAAATTTATCGAGTTTCTTGCTTTTATGGAGAAATATGGCATTGACATTGCTAATGTTGAGGTATTTTTCATATAAATATTTTATAGTCTACTTTAGTTTATATTCCAATATTCATCGTATTTCATGTCTTATACTCTACATTGTATCTTCTTTTGTTTCCACGAGAGGAACTCAATATTGACGGTAAGAAGTAAGAATTGAAGAAAGAGGAGAACAATAACACTAGAGCGAGAAATGAAAAAGGAGAAAGAATAGAAACAATCTAGTGATACCCTTAGAGCCAATATCTAGCAAAAAATGCATAGATAGAGATTGATGGTCAAGTCTTCAAAGTTGGTGAATTCACTTGCAATGTCTTGGAAACAAAGTGGTAACATTTTTAAGTGATGAAACAATATTTCATGTCTAAATTGTAGTCCAACCAATATTAAGTTGGAAACTCATATTATAATATTTGAAATTGTATATAATATAATTTATGGTTGAAATTGTTTATAGTTGCACGTTATATTGTTTAGTATTCTAATTAACATATGTAACTTTGTGTTTTCATTCTAGATGAAAAAGCACATTGTATGACATTTTTTTTTAGTCACAAAATCATACTAACTAATTTGTGTTGATTAATAATGGACACAAATAAGTGAATACACGATGAAATTAGTCGTTTATAATTAATATTATTGAAAGTAAATGAAATGAATATAAAACACTAAATTAGTCGTTTATATAATGAATATGAAACTACCAAAAAAATATAAATGACTGCAAATGATAAATTTGTGATTGGAAATGATGACTAAATTTTGCATTAATATGACTATTAGTAGTTAATTTGTAGTATCATTTAACATGACCAAAATTTAGTCATATTTCTTTGGTCATTAATTGGTTTCAAATGGTGACTAAAATTTGCATATATATGACTATTAGTAGCTAATTTATAGTGAGATCTAGGACAACCTCTCTCTTGGTAGTAATACGCTCCTCGCTTGACATTAACACTTTTCCTAGGCATGGAAAACAACAAAAAAGATGAGAGGCCTATGGCACACTCAAATGGTTCGACAATAGTGGAGAAGCCCAAACACAACCCCCTATCCTTGCCAAGACCTTCTAGTGTAAGATCCATCTTGAGGCCTAAAACATCTACGAGAGAAGAACATGGAACAAACCAACGATTACGAATACAAATGTATAAATAAAGAGTCTTAACATACCTAGGCCCAATGACTCTACTAGGTTCCTAGGGGGTGGGTTCTCCTAAGGGACATCATTGGAATTTGACACTTTATTCATCCCACGGAGAGATGTAGGATAGTCATATTCGTCATTGGCCATTCTTGGAGGATGGGATAAGTAATTTGAGAAATTCCACAGTTGTAAGTGAGTTTTTAATTAATCATTATAATGTTATTTTATTGTTTTATTAATAAAGCATATTTATGGAAGAGAATAACGACTTCGTGGCTATATTGAATGATATTAGGTTGATAGATGTGCATTATTTGTTTAATTTTATATTTATACTTTAGTTTTAATTTTAATAAAATGGTTTAAGAAAATTTAATAGTCTCATTAAATTTTATTTATGTTTTTTTTTTTTTTTTTTTTCTAATTTTTAGAATATATTATATTTAGATTTTAAATTTAAGATCTCCATACATATTAGGTGAAACCCATTTTAACCATTCTCTCTGAATATAATAAAGTGATAGATTATTTTTTTCCTCATTTTATTGTAAATGATTTTTCAAAATTTTAACAATATAATTATTTTCCTCCATATATATATATATATATATATATATATATATATATATATATATATATATATATATATATATATATATTGTTTTTGCGGGAAAATGGAGAATGGAGAATGAAGATTATTGAGATTGCAAATTTTTTATCTATTTGTAATTTATATTTTTATTTGTAAAAACCCAAACACCATATTAATAAAATTTGTGTTTATTTTGAGGGAGGGACTTTTCTCTCTCTCTAAGTCCTCAAGATAACTATGGTCATGACTATGTGTGAAGAATGTATGTTTTGATTATGGTTATTGTGGGTATTTCCTTTTCATTAGGTCTTTTTATTTTCCTCTTCTTCAAAGAAATTTATAAATTTAATAATTTGTTTAAATAAATTGATATCAATAAATAATTTATTAGTTAATTAATCTGTTATGGTACATAATGGGTGGAATTTATAATTTGTTATAATATCACAAAAATATATGTCTATGGATTTTCTTTGTAAGCATCATCACCATTTTTTGTATGTTTGAAATCACATGTTTTTATGATTTATTTTAATGAATATATACTTTTCAACTATACAAATAATGACAACATCACAAGTGACTACGACAAATTTTTTTTGTAACCACAATCATTCAATGTACATTTAAAAATATATCAAAAGTCCCTCTTGACGATGATAAATACAAAAAATATAAATATAGAAGTTAAAAATTTATTTACAAATTGATGTTTTATGATCATAGAATTTTAAATTTATGTGGTTTTAGTTTATGCTGTGTATTTTTTTGTTGTGCTCTTGTTTGCCTCTGGTTGTTTGTTTATGTCTGTATGTGTATATTATTTTTACACATGTAATATCATATACAATAATTACTTTTCCAATGTGTAGAATTTGTATATTAAAGTATTAATCTTTAAATTGTAGTTTCATTTAATACATTCTTGTTTTTTCTGCAAATGACCACAACATCATGAATGAATTTGAATTTTCATAAGCATCACTATTCAATGAGCATTGTGTTTTAATTAATCATTTTTTATAATTAGTTACATGTTGATGCTTTATGATGATAGAATTTTAAATGTGTGTTTTTATTTTACGTAATGTATGTGTTTGGTTGTTTATTATTTTGCTTGTCTATAAACTTTAGAACCCGAGAAAGTCTTTCATTAGAATATGCTTGTGGATGGTCATTTCCCAAATTGTTAGAATATGCCATGTGGATGGTCATTGCCCATATTGTTTGTTGACTTGATACAAGTCACATTTGTGATGATTTTTCACACATAAAATACAATATCCAAGGATTACACTTCCAATTAATTGAATGTGTATGAAACTATATATGTTCAAATTAGCATTTAGTTTAACAAAATTTCATTTATTTTTGAAAATTACCATGGAAGTTTTTTGTAAGTATCATTATTCAATGCATCTTTGAGAATCAAATTATTTTATAAGTATTTTTAGTTAATATATATTTATAATTAGTTACAAATGAGTGTTCCATGATGATAGGATTTTAAATGTTTTTGTTTTTATTTTGTGTAATGTATTTACTTGTTTGTCTTTGCTCTTGTTTGTGTTTCTATGTCTATGAATTCAAGAACATGCAAAAGCATTTCATTATAATATACCATATGGAAGGTCACTAAACAAATTATCTATAAACTTCATACAAATAACCTTTATGATGATTTTAAGCATGCATATTATCCAATTAAAAAGATAGTCTTCAAATGAATTGAATTCTTTCATTAACTTATCCATGTTCAATTTAATAGAATTTCACTTATTTTGGTAATTCACCATGACATCATGAATGACAAAGTATTTGTTTTTTTTGCAACCATGAGTATAGTATTCAATGTGTATTTCAAAGTCATATTCTTTCATGATTATTTTTATTTATTATATTATTTTTTCCTTTGGAAAAATCGTAATTTTATTAATGAAAAAAATTACATGTTGTAGATGTTGACAATGCATTCAATCATGCCAATTGAAACTGGTGATCACAACAACCAAAGATACAACTCCAAAATGGTGGTAAATAGGTCACCCTTTTCTCCATTTCTTCTTTTTAATTTTTTTCCATTCTCCCTTCGAAGGAGTGGTCATTACAAGCGCTAGATGGGTCCCTTCATTCATTCTTGGATCTTCCTTATCTGATTCCAAAATTTTGTATACATGATGACGTTTTGAGCCCCCTTTCTCCATTTCTACAAGGATCATATCCTACCTCGATGTGTGTGCTCAAGTTCATGAAACTTCATGATTAACACTCCCCTTTTGGGGCTTCTTCATTGGTAGGAGGAACTATTTCTTCATCACTCTCATCTATCTGACAACTACTGGGGAATATCCATCCCTTGGGTTGCTTGAACCTATTTCCTCCTTCCTTTGAGGTTCTTTCTTGGCATCAAACATGAATTTTGTAGATGTCCCATTTTCGGCGAAATCTAGGAACCGTGTCGAGTAATGCTTATTTTGTGTTAAGAGAATATGATCTGACAATCCTTTCTTGAGGTCTACCTCCACATAAATTTTAGCGATTGTGTAGATTTGTTCCTCAAATATTTGCGTATATGTCTTTATGTATCACCCTAATATTTTTCCAATGGGTTCTAGCACTTTATAGAGCCAGAAATGTAGGGGTAGATTATACAATCTAACACAAACCAAATGATAGGTATTACCATTGAATTGGCGTTGAAATATGGGAACAGAGGGGTGAAAAAAGTGTTAGAGAGCCCAAGACCATGGACCTCTTGCAATATATATTCACAATCCTCTCATGATGCAAATTTTACTACATAAAATCCCTTGAAGCAAAGGTGAATCTCACAATTTATTATCTAATTTGTGAATATCGAATGGAAGAGATCCACTGGTTTTTGCCAAAAATTGTTGGATCTGCATAATACTTATTGAGATTCATATGTTGTGCATAGATCATTTTTCTGGTAGATTTATAGTCATTACTGGGATTTGATTTAGTTATGCCACTATGTAGGGATGGGTATATCTTGTGTCTGATCTAGTGTTGTTGAGGCAAAATAATAGCCTTTGAGGATATATTTGAACAAAAAGCCTCCATTTATTTGCTCTTGATTCAATTTCTTTCCTTTGGGAATACTAGATCTGGACACTCCCCCTGTGCTATTTGAATTTCTTGGTTGAGGGGATCCTCTCTGAAGCCTCAAGTTTAATATGATGGTGGATGACAGGAGGATGTTATAATATTGTAACATCATATCTTTCTACATGTATTTTCCTCCAAAGATAAAAAATTGTAGGAGCATCAGGATACCCAGTGTGTGCATGATATTGTGCTTTAATTGTTTGACAAGATCTCTCACCTGAACCCAAAATAATATTGATTTTCCATCTGGGGATTTGATAAAAATATGGAAGGCTACCATAGTTCCCAGATCTAGTGCCCATACTTGACAATCATGTAGATATTCAGTCGAATCAAGGATAAGCACGAAGTTGCAAAGAGTGAGAGGGATTTTTGTGGCATTACTGACTTCATAAGTGATGGACAAACCACCAAACACACCCACTATGATGGAGAAAAAATCAGATCCGGAAAAAAAAGAAGCAGACTCTCCAGATCTAGTGCTACTCCTCAATTTCGACAACCTAATGTGCTTAGGGGATTGAGAGTTTCCCTATCGGGGATCTTTAATAAGAGATCTATGAAATGAAGCATTCAAGCTGGAAGATTCACTTTTGTAGCAAGATTTTTACCTTCATATTTGACCAATATTGCTCTTGTGACTAAGAGCATACATGGATAATATTTTTGCTCCAGAGTCGCCTTAATCCTACACAAATCCATTCCCAACTCATGAATCTAACAACCTTTGCTTCCTAGTATGCCTTCATGTACATACGGGGTGAGAAGATATTGTATGTCCACGATTTGCTAAATGATACAGCCAAAAGCCCAGGTTTTCAGTCTCCATCCCCCCACAGGAGACTTAAACCAGTATTCAGGCCATTCAAAAACTCCATTATCAGACCCCTGAGTAGTGAGATTGTGCCCTAGCGATGACGTAGAAGTTTGATATGATGTTTGAATAAAATCGACTACATAATGAAAGTGAAAATATTGAGAAACCCTAGCCATTGCACCAATATCATCCTCTTGACACAATTCCCATATCAATCTATAATTTTATTTTTTAATTAATATATTCTTATCTTACATTTTAATCAATTTTTTATTGAATTCAATCATTGTAAGTTCATAATTAGTGTATTAATTAATTTTTTTTATGGTACAAAATGGGTGGAGTTTATAACTTGTTAAATATATTTAGTATAAAATCAAAATTTCACAAATATTTTTAGTCAATAAATTGTATAGATACAAATGACCATGACAATACCACAAGTAACAATGGTTATGGATTTTCCTTGTAAGCATCATCACCAGTTTTTGTATGTTTGAAAATCACAAGTTTTCATGATTACTTTTAATCAATATATACTTTTCAACAATACAAATAATCACAATATCACAGGTGACTATGAACATAATTTTTTTTTTTGTAACCACAATCATTCAATGTAAAATTAAAAATATATCAAATGGCCCTCATGATGATGATAAATACAAACAAAATAAACATAAAAATTAAAAATTAATTTACAAATTGATGTTTTATGATGATAAAATTTTAAATGTGTGGTTTTATTTTATGGTATGTATTTCTTTGTTGTGCTTTTGTTTGCTTGTGGTTGTTCGTTCCTGTATAATATTTTTACACATATGTAATATCATGTACAATAAATACTTTTAGAATGAGAAGAATTTGTATATTAACTTCTTAATCTTTACATTTTTGTTTAATTTAATAAAATCTTTTTCAACATGAATTTTTGTAAGCACCACTATTCAATGCATAATAGTTTTTATAAGTGTTTCTAATTAATATGATTTTTATAATTAGTTACAAGTTGATGTTTTATGATGAATTTTAAATGTTTGTGTTTCCATTTTATGTAATGTATGTGTTTGTTTGTTTATTCTCTTGTTTGTGTATAATTGTAGAACCTAAGAAAGGCTTTCATTAGAATACCTCGTATGGAAGGTCATTGCCCAAATTGTCTATTGAATTGATAAGAATCAAATGTATGATGAATTTACACATAAAATATATTATGCAAGAATTACGACTCCAATTAATTGAATGTGTCATAAACTATATATATTCAAATTAGCATTTAGTTTAAAAAAAATCCATTTATTTTTTGAAATGACCATAACATCATGAATGGGTATGGATTTTTTTGTAAGTATCATGCTTTGAGAACCGAATTATTTCACCAGTATTTTTAATCAATATATATTGATAATCAGTTACAAATCCATGTTTTATGATGGTAGAATTTTAAATGTTTGTGTTTTTATTTTATGTAATGTACTGGTTTGTTTGTTTGTGTTTGTATGTCTATAAATTCTTGAACACAAAATAAAATTATTAGAATAAATTCTATGGTGATTTTAAGCATGCATAGTATCCAATGTAAGAATTACAATTCAAATGAATTGAATGATTGCATAACTTATCTATGTTAAATTTAATAAAAGTTCACTTATTTTGGTAAATTACCATGACATCATGGATGACAATGTATTCTTTTTTGTAACCACCACTATTCAATGTGTATATTTGAAAATCACAATTATTTTTAGTTAATATATTCTTATAATAAATTGCAATTTTATGTTTTATCACAGAATTTCAAATGTTTGCGATTATAGTTTATTTTGTTTACATGTTTGTCTTTGTTCATATATAATGGTTCTACCCATACATAAAAATCATATATAACAATTACACTTTAAATGAGTTAAATTTGTTTATTAACTTATTTTATGTAAAATAATATTCAATTTAATAACATTCTATTTATGTCTACAAATGACCATAACATCTATTAATTAACATATATTTCAAGCATAAAAATAACTATAATATCACAAATTGATGCTTTATAATGATAGAATTTTAAAATATGTTTCTTATTTTTTATTATGGGTTTATTTGTTGTGTTCTTTTTTGCATTTTTGTGTAATGATTTTACACATACATAATATCAAACTAAAAAGAGGAAAAAGTTGAATCTTGTATTTTAACTCACTTATGCTCATTTAATTCGTTTACAAATATTTTAATCAAAATATATTTCAAAAATACAAATGTGGAGTTCATTTTTTATCCTTTGATTTATATTTGTGTTTAATTTAATAAATTAATTAATTTTCAAAGAAAACATATAATTTATTTTAAAAATATACAACTATCTTTTTTAAACATGCTAAAGATCAGGGAAAATTTTAAGAACCCCCCCTAAATTTATAAATATAATAAATGGGCGAATCTCAATGGTATATAGGAAAAATGGAAGGTGATTTTATCAATAATATAATATGTATATATAATTTTTTGGCGAATCTCTCACGAGGCATGGCGAATATTTTACTGAATTATAAAATCTTGTAAGATCTTGGCGAGTCTTTCACTAAATAATAAAACTTTGTAAAGTCCTAGTGAATCCTAGCATAGGCTACATGCTGGTTTAATTCCCCCATTTAAATAGGCTACATTCCAGGTGAATACCATGGGTCAATACCATGTGCCATTTTTATTTTTATTAATTCTAATATTAGGGTTAATAATGGTTTTTTGCATGGTAATAATAACAATCTAGTCCATGGTATTTGTCCCATAGTATTTTGGCCATAGGTTTCACCTAAATATAACCCATTTTTTGAGTGTTCGTAAATATAAGGTGACTTATGGAGTAAATATAAAAAAAAAATATTTTTATTAATTCTAATATTAGGTTTAATAATGGTTTTTTGCATGGTATTAATAACAATCTAGTCCATGGTATTTGTCCCATAGTATTTTGGCCATAGGTTTCACCTAAATATAACCGATTTTTTGAGTGTTCGTAAATATAAGGTGACTTATGGAGTAAATATAAAAAAATATTTTATTTGTTTACCATACCTCTCGTTTATTTATTTTTTTATTAATTTACCATACCTCTTTTACAAATATGGTATTTGGCCCATAGGATTCACTTAAATAAAACCTCTTTCTTGAGCCTTCATAAATAGAACGAGGGTTATGGACTAAATATAAAAAGAGGTTTTATTTATTTACGATACATCTAGTTTATTTATATTTTTATTTATTTACCATACCTTTTGAGTAAGTATAAAAAGACGTTTTATTTATTTACCATACCTCCACTTTACTTATATTTTTATTTGTTTACACCCTTACATGTATATAAGGTGACTTATGGAGTAAATATAAAAAATGTTTTATTTATTTACCATACCTCTCATTTATTTATATTTTTATTAATTTACCATACCTCTTTTATAAATATGGTATTTGGCCCATAGGATTCACTTAAATAAAACCTATTCTTGAAAATGGGCAAATGGATTCACTTAAATAAAACCTATTCTTGAAAATGGGCGAATGGATTCACTTAAATAAAACCTATTCTTGAAAATGGGTGAATGGAAGGTTGTAAGTCATAATTTCAAGGGCTAAATTTACCTTTTTTAACCTCTCCCTTAAAATAAGGTGGGATATTTGAGGTGATTTGTAAAAATGTACTATGATACAAAATATTCGCCCACTAAAAATTTAAAACCCCTTAATTTCGCGAAAGGGCGAACATTCGCCCCTAAAATTATCCTTGAAAGATGTCTTTTTCAAGCTTCTTATGTTGCCTCTAATTACAAAAGTGCATTGTAATAAGCATTGGTAAATTTTTATTATGACATTTTGATGCAGGAGCATCCAGCTAGGGCACCATGACCGAGTGTTGGTCTCCGACAAGGTAGAAGTTGTGTTAACAAATTAGTTTCTTTATGTTTAGTTTGTTAAAATAGGATGTAAGATTTTGTTTTTCTTTTTAATCTTAGTATTAGTTAAGGACAGTTTGGTCAGTTAGGGTCATTATTTTGTTTGTCTTTAATCAACAGTAGGTTAATAGCTGTTCTATCATTTTAGAGGGAAAAGACAAATCTATTCAATGTAAAATCTTGTTGCATAAGCAGATCCGAATACATGCATAGTTATGTAACTAATAAGATTTACAACCGAAAAAGTAACTACGCAATTCAGGTAACTGTGAACAGAAGCTATAAATGTACATGAGAAAATCATTAAAAATGTTCAGCATTTATCATACAAAGATTCTTAATAAAAAGAGCAGACTTATTCGAATCCATCTGTGTAACCAAAATACTTTCTTTATTGCTTCCTAATTCACCGAACAGTCAGAGTAATTGACACAACGCATGCATACAAGTTTGTTTATTTTCTTTTCCTAAGAAACAGAGTCAAGCCAGTGAAACTGAAATGAGTTTCCAGAATGAGGGTTTGTAACCCATGAAAATAAATCAACAGTGAATGTACAAGAACAAACGCAAGCAAATTTGGACGAATTAAGCACATATGCACATACAAACCACATACAGCTTTCCAAATTTCGAATCCATCCACAAGAATGAGTACAAGAGCGATTACAATGGTTTCTATTCATTGGAGGAACTACGAACACAACCACAAATTACCAAGCATAATTTGAGGACGTTCAAGCCAGAACGAAAGGAACGACAGTCAATAGTCACCATTAAGACAAAGGTAATTTAAGCCAACACTTCCCTGAAATTTCCTTTTAATTATAATATGAAATGTCTAATCATACATAACAGAGTTCGAAAATAACCCATGAACAGTCACATAACTGACGACCGACAAACCCTAGGCGAGGGTTTTGGGAAACGGTTCCCATACTATACAAATTATAGTCAACGAGCATAGAACCGAAGAAGCCTACATTAAAAATGAGCAGGTTGCTGGAATATAGCCGAGACACATCAATGACAAGCATTAAGGAGAACCAGACCCTCAAACACACAAGTCCTAATTCTAAAACTGAAAATTGGTTATGTTGATAGAGCCTACCAGGCAGAGGCTGAGGTGACCGTTCCAGGTGTGCTCAATTGAAAACCCCATAACCTACAAAAGAATCAAAAACCAACTGTAAGTGGACTATCGACAATGGGAAGAAAAACCAGTGCATGGATGTATGTGGAAGAGGGATACATTTCCCTACCTGAAGGGTTCATAGTAAGAACAGAGCACAGGCCATTGAGCCATGAATTCTATACAACAACTGAGACAACGGAGCAACTACATTAGAAGTGGAATAATAGAAAGAGAAAATTGAATCATGGACGAACGAAGTTACCTGCAGTGAAGCCAAAGACCGGAGAACATCATTGTTTTGCAACCTGAGTGCATGCCAATCCACTGAGCTTTACCAACAAGACGACCTCATACCAAAAACAAAGACTATGGAGCAAAGACCAGTTAAAATAGTTGCAGAAGAAGCACAATAATATACTCACACAGGCGATAGAACCACCTTTGGTTGCATAATGAACCAGGACCAAAAGTTATCCATGCGAATGTAAGAGCCAAACCCTCAGACAAGAAAACCCTGAACACCGTGCCCAACAGTTGCAGTGTAGCTGCATGCATAGGCAGCATAACCTTACCAAAGCAAACCCTCAACGAAAAAGAGCAAAGAGCAAAAATGACTGAGTGAAATATGGTGGGAAGGCTTTGGCATGAACGAGGAGTGGGAAACGCAACCCAAGGCACAATACAGCATATTAAACGCACACATAATTGGCACCACATCATATTCCATTAAAATACAAGGACGAGTCGTTAATCATTCCCTAATCCACAGTTAATCACTTTTTATATCATTTAATTATTGATTAATCCAAACAGTGTTGGGCTAGTCCCATCATAGTGGTATCAGAGCAAGGTATTGGAACTGGCTGAAGAAATGGAGGTAGGAAGGAGAGGTCGTGAAAGAGGTGTTCGGAGGATAGCAAAGGAAGGACTGAGAGAGGAGATTAGGATTCTCACTACCCATTTGGAGGCAGTTGAGGCAGGGAGAAGAAGAGATCTAGAGATAGGTGATGATAGTGAAGAGGAAGCTAAAGCGACAACAGATGGATCAAATGGATAGGGCCTAGAAATGAGACTGTTGAGATCAGTCTTAATGGCAAGCAGTAAACCGAAACTAGAACTCCTAAATTATGATGGTAGCCTGTCCACAGAGGTTCTGTTGGATTGGATTAGTGAGCTAGATAAGTATTTCGAGTGTGAGGAGGTCAGTGAAGACTGCAAAGTTAAGTTCACAACGATAAAGTTGAAGGGACACACATCCCTGTGGTGGGACAATGTCCAAACTGAGAGAAGGAGATTGAACAAGTTGTTGATCAAAAACTGGTCAAGGATGGTGGCCAAGTTGAAGGGCAGATTTCTGTCGAAAGATTATCAGATTGCACTACACAGGCAAGTGCAGAATCTAAAACAGAAAGGAATGACAGTAAGGGAGTACACTGAAGAGTTTTATCGAGTGAACTTAAGGGCCGGTTATACAGAGGATACCCCAGGGAAGACAGCCAGGTACGTAAATGGTTTAAGGCTAGAAATTTTAGATGAAATTAGTTTTCTTTCTCCAAAGAATATTAGAGAAGCATATCAGAGTGCTATGAAAGCTGAAGGGAAAATTACTAGAAAGCAGAATGACAGGAGAGGACGAGGAACCGACATAGGAAGAGGCCAGTCCTATGGTAGAGGGTGAATTGCTAACATTAATGAGGAAGGTAGCAATTCTAAAGCTTCTGGATCAGCAGAAAAAGGTGAAAATATGAGAGGTGGTAGGCCATATTAGTGAGGCAGGGGAAATGGCCGAGGCAGAGGAGCTGGTTACCAATGTTACAGGTGTCATAAGTGGGGACATAGATCATTTGAGTGTCCTGAGGCAGGCTAAGCTAGACAGAGGGGTGCATATGTCGTACAACTAGAAGAAGCAGAGGCACCTCCCCAAGCAGCAGAAAATGCTCCAAAAATAGGGGAATTCCTGGTTCTGAACAAGGTGTTGTTAAAACTAGTCAAAGAAACCACTGAACGAACTCAGCAGAAAGATTTGTTTTGAACGGTTTGTAAGTCACATGGTAAGTGTTGTAAGCTAATTATTGACAACGGTAGTACAGATAGCTTGGTGGCCACAGAGATGGTGGAAAATTTGGGATTGAATCGGTTGAAACATCCCACCCCTTACAAAGTTTCATGGATGCAAAAAGGGCATTAATTGCTGGTAGATGAGCAATGCGAGGTGGTGTTTCAAATAGGTAGATATAAGAATAAGGTCATTTGTGACATAATGCCGATGGATGTATGTAACGTACTGCTAGGCAGACCGTGGCAATATGACAGGAAGGTGGTACATGATAGACAGAAAAACTGCTGTAAGTTTGTCAAGGAAGGAATCAAGCACACGCTTGTGCCCATCAAGGAGGAAGGAACAGTAGGGACAAGTGAGGCAAGAGCATTGTTGGTAAGCGGAAAATAGTTTTTGAAACAAGTTGAGGATAGCGAGGTGAGCTATGTAATTGTAAGGAGAGCAAGGATGGTATTGTTGCATATAGAGGTGTCAGATTTACCCATAGAAATTTAGCAGATGTTGCAAGAGTTTACAGATATAGTGGTGGATGACTTGCTAGATAAACTGCCCCCGAAAAGAAGCATAACTCACCATATTGACTTCATACCCAAAACAAGTTTGCTGAACAAGGTAGCATATCCGATGAGCCCCAAGGAAAATGAGGAGATTAGAAAGTAGGTGCAGGAACTACTAGACAAAGGATTGATAAGGGAGAGTTTGAGCCCTTGCGTAGTTCCAACAGTTCTCGCTCCCAAGAAAGGAGGAGAATGGTGGATGTTCATAGACTCGAGGGCCATCAACAAAATCACCATCCGGTATAGGTTTCCACTGCCACAGATGGATGACATGATGAATTGCCTAAGTGGGGTAGCATATTTTTCTAAGATATATTTGAAGAGTGGGTATCATCAAATCCGAATTCGAGAGGAAGACGAGTGGAAGACAACCTTCAAGACAAATGAGGGACTGTATGAATGGTTGGTTATGCAATTCGGACTAAGCAATGCACCTAGTACATTTATGTGGTTAATGAATGAAATGTTGAAAGAATACATCAGAAAATTTGTGATAGTGTACCTGGATAACATACTAATTTTCACTAAGACAAGGGAGGAGCACCTTCGACATGTTCGGAAAGGGCTAGAAAAATTGCAGCAGAATAAGCTGCTGATAAATCTGAAAAAGTGTACTTTTCTGTAAAAAGAGTTGATTTATTTGGGCTTCGTAATAGTATAAAATGAGTTGAAGATGGATCTAGAGAAGATTGTGGCAATAGTTAATTGGCCATCCTAGAAAAGCTTATTTGAGGTACGTAGTTTTAATGGGCTCGCGAGTTTTTACCAGAAATTCATAAGAAATTTTAGCGAAATTTGTGCACTTATGTTGGACACTATTAAAAAGGCCAGTCAGCCTTTCCAATGGACTGATGCAGTGGAGAGTGCCAGATTTTAAAAAGCTCTTTCAGGTTCGCTGTGATGCTAGCGGTACAACTATTGGAGCTGTACTCAGCCAGGAGGATAAAAATGTTGCATTTTTTAGCGAGAAGTTAAATGAAAGCAGGGAGAAATATTCATCCTACAACAAGGAGTTATATGCTGTCATCCAGGCACTGAAGCACTAGAGACACTATCCGCTGGGAAAAGAATTTGTGTTGTTTTCAGATAATTCTACACTACAGTATGTGATGCAACAGCACAAGCTTAATCAAAAACATGCCAAATGGGTGGAATATTTGAAGAGTTTCACCTTTGTGTTGAAACACATCAGCGGGAAGGCCAACAAGGTGGCAGATGCATTGATTAGGAGGGCCTTACTTTTGTAGGAGAGTACTGCACAAGTGCTGGGTTTTGAGCACTTGAAGGATTTATACCAGACTAACACAGGTTTTAAGGAGGCCTATGAGGCATGTCAGAATCCCCTGGTGAGAGATAACAGTTCATGGTTGGACTACAACTTGCAAGAGAAACTGCTTTTTAGAGGAGGACAGCTATGCATTCCTGACTACTTGATGTGAGAGAACAATATTCAGGAGAAGCATAGTGGAGGTCTAGTCGGACATTTCGGCATAGAAAAGACACTCGAGTAGCTCAGTCATTTCTACTTTTGGCCAAAGATGCGAAGGGATGTACAAAAATTTGTGACCAGATGTAAAGTGTGCTAGTTGGTGAAGGGTCACAGTCAAAACACGGGACTGTATACACCATTGCCTATTCCAAGCAGACCGTGGGACTTAGGCAGCTTGGACTTTGTCCTGGGTCTACCTAGGACACAACAGGGTTATGACTCAGTGATGGTAGCAGTGGACAAATTCTTGAAGATGGTGGATTTTATCCCTTATAGAAAAACCAGTGATGCCACTCATGTGGCCCACCTGTTCTTCACGGAGATTGTCAGGCTACATGGTTTGCCTAAGTCTATTATTTCGGACAGGGATGTGAAGTTCACAGGGCAATTTTAGCGCACCCTGTGGAAGAAGATGGATACAGAGTTGAGTTACAGCTCTACTTATCACCCACAAACCGACAGACAAATAGAGGTGGTAAAAAGAAGTTTGGGAAACCTGCTACGAAGCTTGATTGATGAGAATTCGGAGATGTGGGATCGAGTGCTTGCCCAGGAAGAGTTCACTTATAACGACTCACCTAATCGCAGCACAGGTTCCAATCCATTTCAGATCCTTTACAACATGTATCCTCGTGGAGTGCATGAGTTGCGAGATCTTGGACAGCAAGAAAGGCGAAGCACAGATGGAGAAGATTCCACTAACGAGATGAGAGATTTGCATGAGCAGGTGAAAATTAAACTGCAGGACAACAGCCAAAAGCATAAACCGCAAGCAGATTTGAAAAGAAGGGAAGTACAGTTCAATGTGGGAGATGAAGTCCTCGCGCATTTGCATAAGGAACACTTCCCTAGAGGTGCATACAATAAGCTGAAGTATAAGAAGATAGGTCCTTGCAAAGTCCTCCAGAAATTTTCAGCGAATGCCTATGAGATATAGCTGCCACTAGGGATAGGCATTTCACCCATCTTTAATGTGGCAGACCTGTTTCCTTACATTGTTGACCTAGAAGAAGAAGACAGAACCACACGACCTACATGGAATACCCAGGATGGAGGAGAAACTTGAGTGAGACAGATGCCTTATGTTCAGCCTCCTGAGATCAAGAGAATCCTCGATACTCAGGTGGCCAAACGAACTTGGCGGAAGGAGTATCTGCAATACCTGGTCAAGTGGAAGAACCATCCTATTGAGGACAGTTCATGGCTTGATGCCAGGCAGATTGAGCAGATGGGTTCCTCAGTCGAGAAGCTCATGCATCGGAGTCATGATTTCTTTTTACCCCGGAGCTTGATGCAGAAGCATCCAGCTAGGGCACCATGATCGGGTGTTGGTCTCTACCAAGGTGGAAGTTGTGTTAACAAATTGGTTTCTCTATGTTCAGTTTGTCAAAATAGGATGTAAGATTTTGTTTTTCTTTTTAATCTTAGTATTAGTTAAGGACAGTGTGGTTGGTTAGGGTCATTAGTTTGTTTGTCTTTAATCAACAGTAGGTTAACAACTATTCTGTCAGTTTAGAGGAAAAAGACAAATCTGTTCAATGTAAAATCTTGCCACATAAGTAGAACTGAATACAAGCATAGTTATGTAACTAATAAGAATTACAACTGAAAAAGTAACTACACAGTTTAGATAACTGTGAATAGAAGCTATAAATGTACATGAGAAAATCATTGAAAATGTTCAACATTTATCATACAAATATTCTTAATAAAAAGAGCAGACTTATTCGAATCCATCTGTGTAACCAAAATACTTTCTTTATTGCTTCCTATTTCACCGAATAGCCAGAGTAATTGACATAGTGCATGAATACAAGTTTGTTTATTTTCTTTTCCTAAGAAATAGAGCCTAGCCAGCGAAACTGAAACGAGTTTCTAGAATGAGAGTTTGTAACCCATGAAAAGAAATCAACAGTGGATGTACAGGAACAAACACAACAAATTCAGATGAATTAATCACATACGCATATACAAGCCACATATCGTTTTCCAAATTTTGAATCCATCCTCCAGAATGAGTACAAGAGTGACTACAACGCTTTCTGTTCACTAAAGGATTACGAACACAGCCACAAATTACCAAGCATAATTCGAGGACGTTCAAGCCAGAACGAAAGGAATGACAGTCAACAGCCACCATTAAGAAAGAGGTAATTCAAGCGAACACTTCCTTGAAATTTCCTTTTAATTATAATATGGAATGTCTGAGCATACATAGCAGAGTTCAAAAATAACCCATGAACAGTCACATAATCGATGGCCAACAAACCATAGGCGAGCGTTTTGGGAAACGATTCCCATACTATACAAATTACAGTCAACGAGCATAGAACCGAAGAAGCCTACATTAAAAATGACCAGGACATTGGACTACAACCGAGACACATAAACAACAAGCATTGAGGAGAACCAGACCCTCAAACTCACAGGCCCTAATTCTAAAACTGAAAATTGATTACATTGACAAAGCCTACCAGGCAGAGGCCAAGGTGACTTTTCCAAGCACACTCAACTGCAAACCCCATAACCTACAAAAAATTAAAAAACCAACTATAAGTGGACTGTTGACAATGGGAAGAAAAACTAGTTTATGAATGTATGTGGAAGAGGGATACATTTCCCTACCTAAAGGGTTCACAGCAAGAACAGAGCAAGGCCATTGAGCCACGAATTCCATACAACGACTGAGACAAAGTAGTAGCTACATTAGAAGCAGAAAAACAGAAAGAGCAAATTGAATCATGGACAGACAAAGTTACCTGCAGTGAAGCCGAAGACCAGATAACATCGTTGTTTTGCAACCTGAGTGGATGCCAAACCACTGAGATTCACCAGCAAGATGACGTCATACCAGAAACAAGGATTGTGGAGCAAAGACCAGTTAAAACAGTTGCAAAAGAATCACAGGAATATACTCACACAGGCGATAGAACCACCTTTGGTTGCATAATGAACCAGGACCAAAAGTTATCCATGCGAATATAAGAGCCAAACCCTCAAACAAGAAAACCCTGAACAACGCGCCCAACAGTTGCAGCACAGTTGCATGCACAGGCAGAATAACCTTACCAGAGCAAACCCTCGACGACAAAGAGCAAAGAGCATAAATGACCGAGTGAAAGATGGTGGGAAGGTTTTTGCATGAACAAGGAGTGGGAAACGCAACCCAAGGTGCAATACATCATATTAAATGCACACATAATTGCGACCACATCATATTCCAGAAAAATCTGAGGACGAGTCGTTAATCATTCCCTAATCCACAGTTAATCACTTTTTATATCATTTAATTATTGATTAAGCCAAATAGTGTTGGGCTGGTCCCATCACATTTTTAATTGAATATGCCCCTAACAACACAAAGTGGGTCAAATGATGTATCATAGATGTGCCATATGATAGTGTAAATATTTTCTTTTGTCTTATGATTCTTGAAAATTTATTAAAGGCTTACATGTGAGATTAGACTTCTAATTCACAAGGAATGAGTTATGCCCAAGAAGAGGCAAGATAAGAAGTAAAAAAAAAGGTACTCCTTTTTGCTAGAGTTGAATTGTTAGTTTTGCAGACTACTGTGAAAACACATGACTCGAAATAAAAATTTCATGAGTGGAACTCACTTAAAAGGATTTTTTCAAATAAAAAGGGTTGGATAAGAGATAAACGGATATTGGGAAAGAATGATTGTACTCATAGCCCAAAAGTAGTAAGATGCTACTAAGGGTCAAGGAAATGTAAACCGGAAAAAGACTACTATTTGTTCTCTTGGGAAGTAGGAGTTAGATCTTTGGGGGAAGTACTTTGAAACATAGTTCTTGGTTGGGAGGAATGCAATAGCCTTTAATTTATTTCCAACGAGAAAATCTTAGATAAGTATATTCTAGTCTAGATGGGTTTTTCAACGAAAAAGGAATACAGTTAAATGTGTGAAAACATGTAAAAGGATATTATATAATAAAATAAAGAATCTTGTTTTGATGGATAAATAGATAAACATACACAATAACCCTTTTTCACCTTTAAAAATATAGTTTTTTGTAAGCTACTATAGAAAATAACTATTACGGGTATGAAAAATAAATTTATACATAGTTTAACTTGTAGAAAAATAAACGTATACCTATTTTAGCTTGTTAGGCCAAAGGACTGGAATCATATCAATCGGCCATGGAACAAGCAGCCATGGGTAAAGTAATACTAGGGCCTAAAGGACAACCTTCTCAAACTCCCATGACAAGGGTTCAACACAACTCTTGCCTAATTTGTGTATTCTCTTCTTTAGAGTAATTGATAATACTAGTAAATTATATACAATCATTATGCAGAAACAAAATATATAGAGTCAACATGAATATCTAATGTGTACTCATAGAATACAAATATAGCAAATATTATAGTATTGTAAACTTTTGATGGAATCACTTCATTACACACAGTAACAAGTAAATAAATTATATGAATTGTTCTTAGGAATAAAAGAAAGATTTATATTGTTGGGGCTATAAGACGGCCAAAATTATTTTCTCATAATTAAATATTTTCATTAACAAAGAGAGGGTAAATCCCTTGAATTTAAATTTATATACATGGCTTGTTTTGAGTGTGGGGCCTTTTGGGAAAATCCCTAGCTAGACATTGAAACCCAATAAAGAGGAAGTGTTAGATAAGCACCTGAAGGCCATAGTGTAGGTGAAAAAAATTGCATGAATTTTGACCCCAAAATAATGTTGCAAGATAATCCAAGTTGGTCCCAGACTAACAAACACACACAAGAAAGGAATGTTTTAGTTTGGATTGGGATCACTTTAAATTAATCAGGCAAAGAATGCTACAAAGGGCTTTCATATAAGTAGAGTCTAACCTACGTAATATAGATGACATCCTTTAATCTCATGCTCTGTTGTAACGGAAATAACATTAGTATTGTACATATATTCTTGTACAAATAAAAATTAAATCAATATGAGAATTGAGTGACGATTTAATCATAGAATGAAAAATTAAGGAAATATTGTACAATATTCGAAGGAACTACATGTATGAAGGGTAGTTCATTTTGAAATCATTAAGAAAAATAGAAATTACATTGAAATCCTTTGAGGGGACCATAACCAACCTATGATACATTGCAACCACAAAGTTAGAAGTCAAAACTTACAATAATATACCCAGAATGCAAGAATGGCTATAATATAACAACGATAAGTGAATTTAGAGGAACCAAAGATCTTCTGATGGCTTACTTAAGGATTGCATTCTTATCAGATTTTACAAGGAGTATTTTTCTAAGAGCGTGACATGGAGATATTTTTTTCACATAAATTTCACATATAATTGCATCATCCCAAAACATCAATGCTATGTTTTTTAAAAACCTCATTGAACGAACTATATTCAATATAGTAATGTTCATTCTTTAACTACATAGTTTTGTTGAGAATTGTATGGAACTATGCTTTGATGTTGAATCCCACGCTTGTAGAGATATTTTTCATATTCATTAGAGTACGTTATCTTCCATTAATATTATGAAGAGAGCCAATATGTGATTATGCTTCATATCCAATGCATACATGAAAATCCTTAAAAGTTTTGAAAGCTTGAGATTTATTTCTCAATAAGTACACCCAACACATTCCAGTGTAATCATCAACATAATTATTCATACATTTAATTTCATTAGCATAAGGAAAATGCATAAGACCACACAAATCAAAATATACATGTCAAACTTTTCTACATGAATAAAGGAACCCTTTTAGTGAATGTGAACAAGGAACAATAGATTTCTTAGATTGCTAGCAAATGTGAACAAGGAGAAATTTATCCCAACAATAATAGCAGAGGAAGACGAAGAATTTAGAAATTCTTATGCATAGCTATAGACCCATACAAATAATGAAGTGGCAAATCCCACATATATTTACTAGGGTACTCAATTAGCATATTTAATGCTTAAAGTCATTAGGTATAACAAAAAAAAATGTGTTGAGTTCTCATTCTTTGGGAATTAAATCACCCTTGAAGAGGAAGGGGCATGACTAAGTAGAGTGAAAAATGAGAGAATATTGACGAATAGTTTATCAGCTCTTGGTAGAGCAAACAATGTTCCAATGTAAATACGCCCGATAATTTTCCACATAGTAGAGAAATTTCTTGGGGGTAATATTTACAGTAGGTTAATATTCCATGGTTTTTCAAAATAGAAAAATAAAAAAATAGTTTTTAATTTTTACATTTTTTTAAATTTATTTGCTCAATCTTTTACGAAAATATCATTAAACATTTTACATTATGCATATTAGGGAGTACTAATATTAGCCAAATAAATTTCCATCCTTGAAATTTTTGCAACTAGATAGAACCCTTCAAGAAGAAAGAAAAACATGGCTTTAGTTACAGTTGTGGAAAATATGTAAAATAATTAAGTGACTAAAAGATAAGAAGAACATGAGACATTTTTGAATAAAACTAACATATGGGGAATAATTAACAAGGAATAAAGTTGTGGGTCATTTAATGTTTGCATGTTGTGAGCCTCTATGACATAGTATTGATGAAAATCCTCAATGCGAAGGGTGCACACATTTCATGATATTTTTCTTTGAAATGCTGAAATACAATTTAGGATGCATTAATGTAATTATATTACAATTTAGTGAAAGAAACATTGGATGCTTGTTTTATTTTGTTAAAGTTTTTTGTGAATGTCCAAGTTTATTTCACCTTCATGGCTTCTTTTGATCACAATGATAACTAAGGAATTTTTCATTGTACATATATAATAAAAATATGATAATTTTTAGTAGAAGAGTTGCAATAGGATGTGATGCAGGTGTCACCTATCCTAAACAATGTGTAGTGTTGAACAATTATCTCCTTGTTAATGAAAATTATTACCTTTCCCATTGAGTGTATATCTATTTTATTAGATTTCCATATATTTTAATGTTTTTCCTAAAATATATTTATTAATTTGTCAATAACCATAAAAAAGTATATTTTTATATTGTAATACCATTCTCTCCCAAATCATGTGGAAGGTGTCTTGCATATCTCACATTCATTCAAAGGGGGCTTTTCGTGAATAATGAGGTTAGTGAAACATTAATATGTGTATAATGGTTTCATTATATTTTTATTTGTATCCTTTAAATTCTACTTCTAAAGAAATAAATGG
This sequence comes from Pinus tabuliformis, assembly GCA_031772625.1. Lineage (NCBI taxonomy): Eukaryota > Viridiplantae > Streptophyta > Pinopsida > Pinales > Pinaceae > Pinus > Pinus tabuliformis. The sequence continues at coordinate 685,489,260 of CM062812.1, read as the reverse complement.
GAATGCATTCAATATTTGCAAAATTTAAGTGAAAGTCGTTGTAATTGATCTCAACAACGTCTTATATTTCAATACAAAGCCTCAACATTTAACTTAGAATTGATTAGACAAAATGAAAACAAAAACAAAACAAAAAATCAAATAAAATAAAATAAAAAAACATATTACAAAAGATGTATATATATATATATATATATATATATATATATATATATATCTATATATATATATATATATATATATATATATATATATATATATATATATATATATAGATATATATATCACTACTATTTATATTAATATACATACATACATACATATATATATATGTATGTATGTATGTATGTATGTATGTATGTATGTATAAATAGTGATTAAAAAATGTGGGAATACATAATTTACAAATCTAAAATACATATAATTAAATTTGTGAAAACATATTTAAGATTCCTTAATTTTGTTATGTTGATATGTGTGCATACCTTATAATAGGATTTCTAGAATGTTAATTTAATTAGCAATAATCAATAGGTTGATGCTAGAGATTCAATAATCAATAATTAATACTTTTAATATTAGTCATGAAAAGAAGGTTGATATTTATTTAAAATATAGTTATGATCTCTATTCCTTCTCAATTTAATTAAAAAATTGATTAGACAAAATGAAAACAAAAACAAAACAACAAATTAAAAAAAATAAAAAAAAATTAAAAGAAAAAATTACAAATATATATATTTATGTATATTAATATAAATAGTAGTGATTAAAAAAATATGGGAATGCATATTTTACAAATCTAAAATACATATAACTAAATTTGTGAAAACATATTTAAGATTCCTTAATTTTGTTATGTTGATACATGTGCATACCTTATAATAGGATTTCTGGAATTTTAATTTAATTAGCAATAATCAATAGGTTGATGCTAGAGATTCAATAATCAATAATTAATATTTTTAATATTAGTCATGCAAAGAAGGTTGATATTTATTTAAAATATAGTTATGATCTCTATTCCTTCTCAATTTAATTAAAAAAATATTTCAAAATTAATTTAAAATATACTACATATAGAATATTTTTAGTATAAAATGATGTATTAGTTTTATTATAGGTATTTTGACCATATAGTTAAATGGATTGAAAATTGCTATTGCCATCACTCTATGATAAGAATCAAACCACTAACCCCATTATACATATTGCATTAACCAGATTAAAAAATTCATAAAAGTTAACTATATATATATATATATATATATATAGGAGTTGTCTATAATGCGACTTTTTGGAGATTCCGATGACGGAATCCGGCGACGAAATTGAGGTTAAATCTTGATTTGTTGTAGTTAAAATGGTTTTTTAACTGCATATTTGGATTCAGCACCCTAAAAAACCCCTGGGACGCTTTCATTGTGCAGAAACTAGCTATCAAACTTGCGATTCCAATAAATTCCTGCCGGATTTCGACCGGAAAAACCCGTCGGAAAGGCTTTCAAAAAGTCGCGTTATAGACAACAGCTATATATATATATATATATATATATATATATATATATATATATATATATATATATATATATATAGATATATATATCAAGTAAGAGTGGAACCTTCCATTAGTCAAGAGAAAATACATATTGTACAACATCGACACCAGCTCTGTGAACCACTCAATAGACAGCGGGGTTGACCAAACAAAACTACATCAAGACTGTTGTCAAAACAATCCATCCACTAAAGAGTACATAGAAACTGCCCCATCTATCTAACCATCCTCAAAGTGGCGGTTTGGATAACCATCGCACACGAACCCTTAAGCTCTTGATGTCAAAAATCTCGCTTATCACATGAACCTTTTGATTGTGATATGTTTCTATTTAATCCATTTATAATAGAAATAACCACAAATACACAATAACTTATCTTTTCACCCCTTTTCTCCGTCCGGACTTCAACTAAACTATATTATTATCTTTATTGGAGTTATATAATATATAAAATATGTTTATCCATGTAGATTCAACGCCACTATTATTATGAAAATACTTTAATTGGAAACAATTCTTCTTACATTACCATGGCTTAGAAATGCCACATGCCCAATATGATGTGTTGATATGCCATCTTCTTAAATTAATTAATTTGAGATAATTTAATTAATAGAGTATACCTAACTTGGACAGAAATCTTATCATTGATATGTCAATATTACCATGAATACTCCAGCATGTTCCATGGGTTCATAAATCTTATCATTGATATGTCAATATTACTATGAATATTCCAACATATTCCATGGGTTCAGAAATCTTATCATTGATATGTCAATATTACCATGAATATTCCAACACATTCCATGGGCTTTAAATATATACGATCAACCTAATAGTTAAATTATAACTATGGATGATCTATTCTTACAATTAGCATAATTATAGGCATATATATTTTGGAACTTATTTTCAATTTAAGTTAAAACAAAATATTAACATTAAATTAAGACAAACTAAGGAAGCCATATAAATTAAATAAATGGAAGTGCAAATAAAATTCAATCCATGATAACCATCAAAATGGTTACTCCATTATTCCTATCACATTTTGTAGATTAAAAAAAACATAGACATTAACTAAACTTTATTACAAATTATATTGTGATTATTTATAAAAATATTTGTTTGCATTTGTATTTCAACAATAACAAAAGAATCTTAGTTGAAACTTTTAGCGGTTAAATATGTCAATATTACTATGAACGTTCCAACATATTCCATGGGGTTTAAATATATGCCATCAACTTAAAAATTAAATTATAACTATTTAAGATCTATTCTTCCGATTAACATAATTATAGGCATATCTACTTTGGAATTTATTTTCAATTTAAGTTAAAAGAAAATATTAACATTAAATTAACAAACTAGGGAAGCCATATAAATTAAATAGATTAAACTCCAAGTAAAATTCAATCCATGATAATCATCAAAAGAGTTCCCCATTATACCTATCACATTTCCTAGATTGAAAAAAACATAGATATTAACTTAATTATAACTTTATTACAAGTTATATTGTGATTATTTATAATAATATTTTTTATCATTCATATTTCAACAAAAAATAATCTTAGTGGAAAATTTTAGGGTGAAATTTAGCCCTTCGACTAAATTAAAAGGCTTCAAATTTTGACTAGAAAACTTTTTTGTATCATAGTGCATTATTAATAGTAGCTCCAAAATTATTTTATAATAAAATTAGGTATAAAGGTTTTGTATCATAGTGCATTATTAATAGTATCCCCAAAATTATTTTATAAGATAATTAGGTATGGAGGTTAGCATAGCCTTATTTGAAGCAAGACCTGGAAAAAAAATAGCTGCTAAAATTAGGAGCTACTAATTTCCATTTACCCCAATTTTCAAGGACAAGGATTTATGATAGCAATTTCTCCCTTCTCATTTGGTTTGAAATGAGCTCTTTATTTCACTAGCCCTTATATCATAGTATTGAGATTAATTTGCAGAGAACAACCCACATTTAAGTATTCAATAGTTTTATTTCCATTTTCTAAGTTTTCATACTATTAATTATTGTCATATCTAATACATGACGCTTGTGTATTTTCTTTACATTCCAATACCTCGAGCATGCTCTCCTTCCCCTCTTGAACTTTTTGACCTAATTTTTGGGAACCGTAATAATTTTTTGTTTGGAAAATCCCCAAAATTTGGTCTTGGGATTTAAAAATTACACTTGCGTTATTAAATTTTTTGTATATAATACTTTTGTATCTAATGGTTGGAGAGAAATATAATTTAATTTTTAATTTGTGGTAGCCATGTTGGTGGGGTTGTACTAAATTTCATTGAATCAACCTCCAATATTTCTGCTTTTCTTTAAGTATACACTTTTCTACAACACCTTTTTCTTGTGTATTACTCTTTGGAATTCATTTATAGTCTTCATTAATGCACCTAAAATTTTAGGGGAGATTTTTTTTTCCAAAAGTTGAAATTTGAGGGTTCAAAACTTCGGGGGTTGATTTTTTATGGAAATAGTGATTAAGGATGATAATTGAAAATATTACGTTAATTTTTTTGTATTTTATACCATTAGCTCCCCATAAAATAAAAAGTAAATTCGTATAAACAAGGCTTCCCATCCCTATATAATGACCAAACAATCAATTAACCTTGAAGTTTAGAGTCCATAATTTTTGTAAGTGATTTGCCTTAATTTCTCAAACAAGGTTGTTATTTAAACTAAAATGGTTTCACACATGTGTTTCGATCATGGAACTATTTTTCAATCTCCCATAGAATTTCAATTTCTCCAATGTATTTGCTTCTGGTTTTGTAGGAAAAAATTCACCGAGGACATCCTCCATAGGCATTCATGGTTTTATGGTTATTTATGTACTAAAGGTAACTTCAATAAACTGTATATCCTTACCTCTTCCATTAATTACATCGTTTCTAAAAGGTTATATCGTGTTGATGAATCAATTCTCATTCTGGTGCACCAAATTGAGGAGGGGAAGATTGTGTTGATACTCGAGAAGGTTTTGTTGTATATATATATATATATATATATCTATATATATATATATATATATATATATATATATATATATATAGATATATATATATATATATATATATATATATATATATATATATATATATATATATATAATCAAGATCTACAAGGATAGAACTATGTTTTTCATATCAAAAATTTATTTGTTTATGAGAAATTATATTTTTTATTATTTTTGGAAGTTTGGGATGTAATATTCCATTTGGATTTTGGAGACACATGTATTCCCATGAATAGTAAGCTATGTTAGCTATATTTTTTGAATTTTTTCATTTTTTCATTTTGTGTTATTCATTTTTCATTCGGCGTCTTTAAATTTGTCCAAAAAAATTGAAGCATTATGTTTAAGAGAAAATAGATGAAAAATATCATATGAATTAGAAAATTTCAAACTGATACGCCATTGGATAGAAGATTCCTTCATCAATCCAACATAATCCAATCCACCACCTAAGGGCAATTTTTCCCTAATTTCACTAGGGTACAAAAATTTGTTTTAGAAATTTTTGCATAAGGGGTAATTGAAATGTGTATTTTAAGACCTTGAAAGCTCAATCCAGCGCTGAGTGCTTAAAATCTCGATCAAGTGCTATTTTTTTCACCTAAACATTCCCTCTCTTGCCAAATTGTGTAACCTAAATCCATGCTATCACACACACACACACACATATAGCTAGAACTATGAAACAAATGGTAAAATTCTTAGTCATGAGTGGTATATCATAAGGTTCTTCTCCATTGATTGTTCATCATCATAACGGAAAAGCATTCCATGGAATCCATTGCTCTGAGTTACTCACTACAAAAATTGATAATGTGCATGCATGATTGTGTTTATAAAGAGGATAATGGAAAGGCGTATAGACAATAACATATAAAAATTATTTCTACTCTATTTTATCATGTCTTTGAAAAACTGATAATAGAGATTTTCTTTTCTTTTAGAAAAAATTGCCTTTTTGAACATGATTTTTTCTAGCTAATTTGAAACTATGAAAGATCATAATATTTCTTGAAATTGTATTGTTGGATTCTAATGAAAGGGCCGATTCCTCTATAAGTAGGATTGTACCTTTTTTTTCAAATAATATTTATATAATATTTATTCTATTAGAAATAATATTATTTATATTTAGTGTTTTATTTTTCATGATGGTCCCTTCGAAATATTCTATTCCTTCAATATTCCTTTACATCATTAAGGGTGATTCATAATACAACAATATTAAATTATAAATTAGATTAGCTAAATATAAAGTGATATATTATATATTTATATTAAAAAAATATTGTTGATTTATTATTATTGTAAAATATTTTTAGTGTTGATGCAAAGTCTTAATCCTAGTTGAAAACAACTTTGAATATATAATATTTTATATTATTATTAATTAGGGCAGCTAATTATTATAACATTTTAAGATTCGGTCTATATGTATAGAAAATATCATGCATAAAAATATTATGCACAACATTTTATATTTTTTTAATATACAATGTAATAATAGACTTTCTCTAATAAATTGAATTAAGATTTGGTTATGCAAGATAATGATAATTTCAAGGATTGTTTCAATATGGACATGTCTAGGAATAAATTGAAGATAAGTAATCATTTCTAGGTTAGACAAAAAATAAGTGATTCACACCTCCATAGTAACACTCGAGAACAACAAATTTTAGAGATTAGTTGGTCCATCTTAAGCATTATAATTATTGAAACAAGAATATAATTTGAAGTAGAAAAAATATCTATGTTCCCTTTAATTTTCTTGGATTTTGTAAGCTTGTGATACCTTTTTAGTTATAGTGGAGTAGTCACTTTTGTTTTTTCCTACAAAATCTCACAGAAAACTATACTAATAGTCATGTAAATTGTTGTTCCATTAAATATTCGATTCAAAGTTTAACTAATTCATACCAACTAAACCTTTTAACTTGATATATTTGGTTGTCATATTCAACTTAACGAAGTATCTCCATTGAGAACATACACCGAAATATAAAGATACCAAAAAGAGAAATTTAAATACTCTTATTGAAGTCTACTATCCATATTCAAGAAGGTCATAATGTTATTGACAAGAAAGGGTTGTATGCACAACTAGTTTATAGGGTTATATGTCAAGTACATTTGATTGAATTTATTGTTCATCCATATTTAAGCTATGTTCTAAATTATTTATTATAACAAGGTTACTATATGTCAATTTCAAGCTTCAAGCTACAATTTAGGTAGAAATGGGTTAATATTTTATGTTTTATTTTGAAACTGCCAATTTTTTACTATAAAAGCAAATAAATATTATTTTAAAATTTAATTTTTAATCGCTTTGCCATCAACCATTCGGTCTTTCTAACTTTGAAATTGCCAATCTTTTACCTCAAAATAAATTAACTGTTATTTTTAAACTTAACTTTTAATTTTTAATTTGCAATTTTTAAAATTTAAGGCTTAATTATTTTAGTTTTTTTATTATTATTATTTTTGTTTGTGGATCTTTCAGGAATGTAATTAATATTCAGCTTTCTAAATTTAGGTACCTTTTTGCTTTTTGGGTAACTATTTACCTTTTTGAGCTGTTGTAAATAGTATATCTTGAATTCAACCCTGACATAGTTAAGAGTTGGTAGAAGAATTCGAGCCATTTCCACGCGGATTTCTCAATCGCAATCTCTTCAACCCTAGCAATCTCTTCAACCCTAGCATTTAGTTAAGAGCTGATAGAGGAATTCGAACAATTTCCTCGATAGTCATTTCCTCATTGTTCAAGGTGGATTTCAAAATAGAAATCTCTAACAATTGTTTCAAGATGTGTCCAATTATTTCAACAGGGATTATATGAGGATGTTCGACCATGAGAAAAAGGTCATGTGTTCGATCCATAATGTTGTTTCCTCTGTATCTTTATTGGGAGAGTGTGAGATTGAATATATGAAGATCATGTGTTCCATCCACACTCCTTTGTAGAATGAATATATGAAGATCGTGTGTTCGATGCACAATGTTGTTGCCTCTGTATTTTTTTTCCTTTGTATATTTGTTAGGAGAGCGTCAGAATGAATGTTGTTGCCTCTGTATCTTTGTTCCTTTGTATCTTTGTAATTGGGAAAGCGTCAAACTGAATATATGAAGATCGTGTATTCGATCCACAATGTTGTTGCCTTTGTATCTTTGTTGGGACAGAGTTAGACTAAATATATGAAGGATCCACAATGTTGTTGCCTCTGTATCTTTGTTGGGATAGAGTCATACTAAATATATGAAGGGCATGTGTTCGATTGGAAATATTTTCGGGGTTCGTCAAATGACGGATTAGAAATGTTTTTAGGGTGGGTGATACACTTTGATGTCTTTTTTTTTAATTGTATTTTAATATGAAAATAGATTCAATTTTTTGCTTGGAATTAGAATTTGGCAGTGTAATTATATATTTTTGAAATTCAATTTTCTAAATTATATTTTTAAATATAAAAATGTACTTTTTAATATTTTTAAATATAAATATGTAGACATGTGAATACCTGAAAATAATTAAAAGTATTTTTTTTTTCCAAATAAAACAGAACAGCTAAAGTATTGAAGGTATATAGACACTATTGTTGTTTCGGCAATCTTGTATTTCAGCCACATTTGGTCCAATGACGGGGAAGATATTTGTAGCCTCATTCGACACCACATATGTGGTATTATATATCATTATTATTGGTGTTCCATCAGGGAATGTTTTATGAAGTTTTATGGTGTTTTGTGTTTTTTGTATGTTATTTATATTTGGAGGTTTTCAGAATTTATGTTTATGGTAATTGTGTTTTTCTGTTTATTTTATTTTCTAAAGATTTTATATAATTAATCTATTGATTTTAAATAGTTATGGACATTAAGAATATGAGTTGGGTGTGATTTTTCTCACCAGCTTTTGATACTATTTATATAAATTTTACAAAATTTATTTAATTAAATTGTTCTCATAATTACTTGTTTATATTGCAAATTTTTATACATATTATTTGTTATATTATCATTTATATATTGATATCTAAATTATCCCTATAAAGAATGAATCAAAAAGTATTATGAATAAAGATAATGAAATGATACACAATTTTGATTTAATTTTTTTAAGCCTTTTTGAGGAGGCGGAGGCTGAGGGGGGCGTGGAGGTCGAGGTGGTGGAGGAGGATTAACTAAAGGCAGTTGAGGAGGAGTTGGAGGAGGAGGTGGAGGTGGAGTGGGAGGAGGTTGGGAGGACGAGGTGGAGGAGGTGTTGGTGGTGGTGGAGTTAGAGTAGGAGGAGGAGGTGGAGGCGGAGGAGGAGGAGGAGGTGTTGGTGGAGGAGGTGGTGGAGGTTGAGGTGGTCGAGGAGGAGGCGGAGGTAGTAGTGATGGAGGAGCTAGAGGTGGAGGACAAGGAGGAGGAGGCGACAAAGGTGGTGCAGGAGGAGGAGGAGGCAGAGATGGAGTTGGTGGAGGAGGAGGTGGTAGTGGTGGTGGTGGTGGTGGACGAGGAGGAGGAGGCGGCAGCGGCAGAGGCCAAGGTGGTGGAGGAGGTGGAGATGGAGGCAGAGGTAGAGGTGGGGATGGAGGTTGTGGAGGAGGTGGAGGTGGAGGAAGATGAGGAGGAGGCGGTGGTGGTGGAGGAGGATGAGATGGAGGATGAGGACGGGGCGGAGGTGGTGTAGGAGGTAGAGTTGGAGGTGGAGGTGGAGGATTATGAGGAGGAGGAGGAGGAGGAGAAGGAGGAGGAGGTCGTGGTGGTGGAGGAGGTGAAGCTAGAGCTAGAGGAGGAGGGGGTGGGCGATGTGGAAGTGGAGGTGGTGGAGGAGGTAGTGGAGGTGGATCTAGTGGAGGAGGAGGTGGTGGAGGTTGTGATGGTGGAATTGGTGGTGTGAAGGTGGAGGAATAGGAGGAGGTGGAGGTGGATGTCGTGGAGGTGGTGGTGGTGGAGTTGGCGGTGTGAAGGTAGAGGTGGAGGAGGTAGAGGAGGAGGAGGAGGAGAGAGAGGTGGAAGAGGAGGCAAAGGGGGAGGTGGAGTTGGTGGAGGAGGTTGAGGTGTAGGTGGAGGAAGAGGAGGTGTTAGATGAGGAGGTGGAGGTCGAGATGGAGGAGGAGGAAGCAAAGGAGGAGGAGGTTGTGGAGGTGGAATTTGAGGAGGAGGAGAGGTTGGAGGTTGAGGTGGTGGAGGTGGAGGTCGTGGTGGTGGAGATATAGGTGGACGGGGAAGAGGTGGAGGTGGAGGAGGAGGATGTGAAGGAGGAGGAAGAGGTGGAGTAGGAGGAGGAGGAGGTGGATGTGTAGGTGGAGGTGGAAGTGGAGGACGAGTGGAGGAGGAGGTGAAGGTGGATGTGAAGGTTGACTTGGAGGAGGAAAAGGAGAAAGAGGAGGAGCAACATGAGGAGGAGTACGCGGTGGAGGAGCTAAAGGTGGAGGTGGAGGTGGAGTAGTAGGAGTAGGGGGTTGAGATGGAGGTGGTGGAGGTGGGAGGGGATGTGGAGGTGGAGGTGGAGGACGAGGTGAAGGAGGTGGAGGTGGAGGTGGAGTTGTAGGTGGAGGAAGAGGATGAGGTGGTGATGGATGAGGTGGAGGCACAGGAGGAGGCGGAGGTGAAGGTGGTGGGGGAGGTGGAGGTGGATTTGGGGGAAGAGGAGGCGGCGTAGGAGGAGGTGGAGGTGGAGGAGAAGAAAGAGAAGGAGGACAAGGTGATGAAGGAGGTGAAGGTGGAGGTGGATGATGGGGTGGAGGTTGAGGTGGTGGACGTGGAGGTGGTAGTAGAGGAGGTGTTGGGGGATGTGTAGGTGGTGGAGGTGGTGGACGTGGAGGCGGTAGTAGAGAAGGTGTTGGGGGATGTGTAGGTGGTGGAGGAGGAGGTTGTGGCGGAGGAGGTGGAGGTGGAGGTGGAGGTGGTGATAGAGGAGGTGGTGGGGGATGTGTAGGTGGTGGACGAGGAGGAGGAGGAGGATAAGGTGGTGGAGATGGAGGTGGTGGAGGAAGAGAAGGTGGTGGAGATGGAGGTCGTGAAGGAGGTGGAGGAGGTGGACGTGGAGGTGGACGAGGAGGTGGATTAGGAGAAGGAGGTGGAGATATGCAAGTTAATTTAAAATTCATGTCTTAAATTCAAATATTAAATTGTCACTCTCTTCTGCACTGTTGGAAATCAAAGCTACAGTCTCATGAATCCAAAGCATATATCTTCACATAAATAATATCCTACTATTAAATAATCACTAATACATTTAGGAATATTTCCTCTATGCACAAATATAGTCATTCAAGTACATGAAATTTCTTTAACATTTAGATCTGATATCTTGGCCAAGAATTTGAAGCATTTTTCAAGGTTAAAATTTTGTGTTTATTTTGTTTAAAACTTTTATTAGTCCCTTAAACACTTATAGTTTTGGTTTTATTGTTCAATGAGATCTAATTATCATTGATTTAAAAAGTGTTGGGATAAAATTAATGTTGTTTCATGAATAAGAAGCCTTTTGTTCTCCTTTTTTAATGTCTACTTGAGAAACATAGGATATTACGAATCATATATGGATTTGTTTATTCTTTGGGTATTCCACATATTTTTCATAATTATTATTAGTTTTTTATATATCTAGTGGTTTAAGGAAAAAAATTAATTTCGAGTTCACTTTCTGGCATGACCTAAGCTTCTTCACTTTTAAGAGAATCAATTGTTTATCTTTTATTTTATTTCAAAATATTTATTAGGAAAGGGAAATATGTTCTACTTGGCTATTTGTATGGAAAAATGACCTATGCTCTAGCTTCCTATGTGTTCATTGTAGGGGATCTATTGTCATGGGAACAACATTTCATTAATGAAATTATACTTTTGAGTGAAAGGTTAAAGGAGAAATACATGTAATTAGTGGAGGATGAGAGACTATTTAGTGTATTATCATTTTTGAAGTTGAAATCCTTAGATGATACTTATTTTGTAACATGTTATACTAAGTAATGAACATTTTTCTTTGTGGGCTATATTTTTGAACTCGAAAATTGTGGCTTTATATGAGTTTGTGTTAATTGATTTTTTTATCATATAGGAAATTAACTTTCATTACATATTTTGTCTTTTAGTCAATCTCATTGAGCATTTTGTTTAATTTCAAAAAATTGTGTATTGATCAACAATTATTAGAGTTTTGATTGAAGAAGAAAACACAATAGTTACTATAATATATACACACTATGGGGTTGAAAAACTTACATATGGTGATGAACCAATAAATCCTAAAGATGGTGGTTTATTTGAAGCGAAGTAACTAGATAACTATATTTCTATTAGAGAATCAATGCATAACAAGGAGAAATAACTTGATGTAAAGATTAAATGAGTGAATCACCAATAATTTACAAGATTTTATAATTAACTGAATGATTCACTAATATTTTGCAAGATTTTACAATTCATTGAAAGATCCAGCAATATTTTATAATATTTTATATTTTAGTAAAATATTCCCAAAAAAATGACATATACTTGTTGTATTGTAGTAGACAATGACCATTGGTTACTAGTAGGAATGAAAACAAGAAATCACATGAAGATAAGGAGCATAGGAATAAAAGAAGAGAAACGATGTAGAAGAGAACGAACAAAGTGTTACTTTATATTATATTCCCTTGAGAAATCAATCACAAAAGATACAATGATGCATACATTTCCATATATATATATATATATATATATATATATATATATATCTAGATTATGTCGAGATAGTCACAACAATTTAATTGTCAAAACCAATTTAACCTATCTAACTTACACTGTTGACTCAACTAGAGAGTTGATCAACTTTATAATATCAATTCTAGAATTGTTTAGGATGGTGAACTAAGTAGACTAGCCCCTCCAACATCTCCTCTACCCTTAATTCCTTCTTTGTGACAAATAAGGGAAGATTTGGATTCTAACAAAATTTAATATACCATAAATTTAAAAATGTAAATGCTTATCATGAAATAAAAGTTCTTCTAGAAGGGTGGTTGGCTAATTAGTAGATCTAGTTTCGTGGTCAATCAAAACTTGTTGAATTACATCTGTAAGATTTAAAATGTAAATTCGTCTTCTTTTCACTTCCTAGGTGATTGATTCGAAGATTCAACTTCAATTTCCTGAGTGTGATGTTGTTTTTCAGAAGAGGGACCACATCCTAAAAGCTTGGCTCAAAGAAATTGAATTTATGTTGTCAGAAAGATGATCAAGATGATTGTGTTATTGCAAGTGTTGGTGTTGAAGTCATATGGAATGTTTTTTGACAAGTAGTTGGTGCAAGCACTTGAAGATGTTGATCAAATATAGACCATTTTCATACAAATATACTTTCATGGGCATCAAATTCTCTTAAATATTTCAAATATTGTACCTTGTCGACTAGTGATATGTGCCCTAACAATTGTTGATCTACTAATTGATGTTCTAATTGTTGCACTTTATTAACAATTCCATGAAAATAACCAATAACATTGGCTCTCTTCCCTTTTCCAAACCACTATCTCTCCTCCTGCTATACTTGGGATTAAGATTCTTCTCCTGTAAAACCTAATTCTCACAGGTACAATTTTCTCAAGGTTTAGTTACTTGTCAGGAGAACAATTCTCAAATTAGAAATGATTGAGTTTATATCTGATTGCATGTGGATGATAAATATATTGGTAAAATATTAAAAATATTGGGCTCTGTGATATAATGTTTGTTCTAAATCTTCCTTTTCTTAGGAAAATTCTCGGTGAGCCTTTTGAATTATAGTGGATATATTTTTGTTCCCTTGAGCTATCACTTTATCTTGAAATTTATTTAGATGAGAAGTTAGTTGCTCACTTTGGTCCACCAATTGTTGTACAAACTATTGGATTGCAAAAAGTGGATCATCAATTCTGCTTGGATTGTTGATATTAATTTTTTCTATTTCCTGGTTCTAACATTCTAACTAAATCTCCCTTTGTTTTTGTTGTCTTTGCTAAATGTTACTACTATCCAACATCCTTCTTTTAAATTTTTCCTTAGTTTCTCTCATAAAATTTTGTAGGGCTTCAAATATGTGTTTATCTCAAGCATGTCTTAGGTCAGGTTTCTTACTAGGTGTTTCTTTTAGCCTTTATTTATTTATGGAGCTCAAGTGTTGGGGGTAGTTGACTCTAGTAAAGGAACTTGTTCGTCAGTTGTAGGTGAGGTTGAGGTAACACCTGTTTATAAATTAATTTTCTCTAGCATTTCCTTTAATATATCTTCTGACATTGTATTCTTGTATGGGAATTCCTGAGTATCAGTATACTTGGATGAGGTTTTATCTTGAAAAAATGTTTATTCTACAATTGTTTTTGTAGTCACACAGAGTGAATTAGAAGCCAATATGATGTAACGCCTCTCCCTTGTGTACTACATTATTGTAAGCCTAAGCTATGTTAAAGGTAGGTGTGAAATTCTCCCTTGTGTGTTAAATTTTTGTAAACCTAAGCCGAGGAAAGCTAGATTTGATACCCTCCTTTGTGGGTTAAACTATTCAAAACCTAAGCTGAGGAAAGCTAGGTGATGCTTGCCAAATCCCATGAGGAATGGGATAGAGATGAAACTTTCATGATAAAGCTTCTAGATGTGATTCTAGATAAGCTTGGATGGACTGGATATCCATCGGATGGATGGAAGCTAAAGATCCATCAGACATAAAAGCTTTGCGGGAGATAAAGGCAAGCTTTTATGTGGAAAAGCACCATGGGAGATAAAGATGAGCTTTTCCCAATAATACCTAGGCAAATGGAAAAATCCATAAAGTGAGACGACGCTAATGGTAACTAAATCATGAAAGAGGGTATTAAATACCTAGTGCATCGATCAATTGAAAATAGTTGATCCTTGGCAAGATCTTCGGCTGGGGGGGAATCAGAGCTTATTCATGGCTAGGTGGTGGTGCTCCTCCCTCCAAGGGATGTTTTAGTGTGATTCATTTAGCTTATGAAATAAATTGTATGAATTTTCTAGCAATGAGAATGATTGAAGGAATTACATGTGACTGTTATAGATGAGTAGATTTACTTGTGCGTGCAGCATTTACGAGATAATGTTATATGGATGCAAGTGACAATTTTGGCATAACAATGAAATTCTAATTTAGGTTGTTAAAGTATCAATGTGTAGACCTTATGTAGTATTGGTATATCTAATCCCTTGTTAAGGTAAATAGTCATGCTTGAGACTTTTATTGCCCCCGAAAGAAGAGGCTTAGTAGGTAGTTGCATTGCCTGGGCCATGGAGCTATTTTTACTTATGATTAGAATTTATTTGTGACTATTGTACATAAGAAATGTGGCAGCATTTGTTTGAGTTGATAATGGAAATATGTTTATATTAATGATCTCATTAATGTTTCTATGAAATTAACTTCATGAGGTGGCCATATATAAATTAAGGTGTGAGATAACTAATAGCATGAGAGTTGGGTGCATGAAAACCAATTATGGGAGAATTCCCCTAAATGATATAATCAAAGATTCAGTATATTATAATCCATGCATGTCAAAAGAATGGTATCCTATGGGGCTAGTCTAGATGATTTTGCATGTTACATAAACAGGTATATCACTAAACCATTTGACTATGGATATGGAATTAGGATCATGATTCCTAGCCATGCGGGCAAGCTAGTTACCTTAAGTTCAATTTAATGTTCATTAACTCTTGTGTGAGGTTGTCAAAGAGTGTTGGTAACTGCATGTTGTATCCTAAAAGATTGACTGACATAATGTTTTATAGATGGACAAAGTCCACATCATAGATCCACCTTGTATAAGTAATAAGGATTATATATTGACAAATTCAATGTACTCTTGGCAACAGCTAAATTTTAATTGTAAAAGAAGAAAAATTTCTGGAATAGGGAGCCTAGTAGCTAATTCTCAAGGTAGGCTAAGGAGGTTCGTTACAAATGGTATCAGAGCTTAGACTCAAACGATGAGGCATATGGACCAATCCACCTCAATAACGTTTTGATTGATGTGTTTCAATTATAAAAATTCTATAATCCATAAAGTTGAAGTTTAAACTTAGAAAATGATATTGATTTTCTCGAAGTTAAAGGAAGTTAGGATTCCTTAAATTGGATCCAAATACTAACATGAGGAATTATTGAGGGATCATGTACAATAATTAGATCAAGTAATATTGTGGCAACCTTAAAAGATGTCGCAAGAGACTTCAACCAACCCTACCAATTATCAAGATAAGGTGAAGGCCTGGAAGGCCTGGGTACAATGGCTACACTCAAGAGACAATTATATGTGTGAGTACGTAGAGTGATTAAAAAAAAGAGATCACAATTATGCCTTTAAATGATCTCGAATTAAATGATCTTGAAGTTAACAATAATTTTGATTAGAGTTTGTGTCCTCCTTTCCTTTCATTGAGTGGAATTTTTTTAAAAAGAAATACTATCAAAAATTAAAATACAACAATCAAAAGCTACATAAAAAATTATTTTTATGGTGTTTGTATTTTACATAACTTTGAAACTTAGAACAAATGTTGTGTGTGTGGAATCAGAGGAATTCCTGTCTAAGAAATGCTAAGTTGAAAATTTTCAGAGTTTGATGAGTATTTCAACTGACACTGATATTAAACTCAGTGATAGCAGTAATAATTATCTTCACCTGTGAAATTTTTGTGATAGGGTTGCTTTCAGGAAAATTGTTACACTAAAAGGAACAGCAACATAGCCACGACATAGAGTTAATCTGAATTCCAATCAAATTCTGGAACCCATTTACATGCAAGAAATTATTTTATTTTCACAGCATAAGATAAAGATTATCTTTTGATAAGAAAATTCCAGATCAGGAGCTTCCAGATTAATACACATCCACAGTGAGGATTCAAACAAACTTATTTATAGTTCATTGTTGTTGAACCATAGCACAACACACAAAGAACTTGTTAAACAGTCTGTTATACCATTACCCGCTGAGATATATGGTATTAATGGTTTCCTAGAGAAACTGTTATATTCTTCAATTTTATTTCTTCATTGAACACTGCCAATAGCGGAGTCGAAAGCCACTATGAAGTACTCTAACATGTGGGTAGCTGTGTGTTGTGTATAATTCATTGATAATCTCCCATATCTAAGACTACAAATCGAGATAGGGGTTATCCGCTAAAGGAAGAAGGCAGGATAGATTTAACCTTATCTACGGCTTAGAAACGTATGGGGTTCAAATTTTGTGATCCCAAAAGCCGACTATCTAACTTATAGATATAGAAATGTTATTACCAGACATACTGTAAAAAGCTTTTCCTATTCGATTTACGGATGGGATGAAAAACATATGATCCAATGGGACGTGTATATATATATGGCATTGGATTCCAAAAACCAAAAATCACCTTCTAGATGGAATCTCTGTAAACCACCTCTCCGCTTGCCATTGAAGGTTATCCTTATCCCACATATCCAATGTAGTATCGGCTAAGCTCCCTCTACAAAATTACAAGGCAAGAATGTCGGGAAAGGTTCATTACATTACTTATATGGGTGCAATCTTATCTGTGGCTTGGAAAACATTTGAGCTCAACCTCATCCAATGATTCGGAGAGGTACGAAGTTATTCGACCCCAAAAGCTGACTTTTTTCTTATGGGTATTGAAATGTATCCATGATTGCATTGGTAAAATCAGGAAAGAGTTTAGGGATAAGGGTAAACATCCTTTACTCATTGCGGGCGTATAATCCTTTCCAAAGTTGAGGCAGTGGCTTTCATATTGATTTTTTGGAATCACACCTTTCAATTTCCTTTGAAGCAAATTGTTTGTTGATCAAACGGCTAGATAATGTGTATATCGATTTCAATCCTCCGATACTCATAGATAGGGGAGAAAACACTGTCTTCAAAGATGGGTTGGCTAGAAGTTGACAGTTGTTCTTTAAGTTCGTGGAGAGGTAGCGCAGCATAGTAGCTAGTTGTGCTCACAACCGAATGAGAGCTCATCGATTAGGAGCACAAGAGTATCAACATCGGCTTAATATCATAGTACAAACATTACACTTAAATGCATAATGGCTGAATATTGTGCCTCTACTTGATATCTCTCCCTTGAACTTTCTTTATTCTAGGCTTACAATGCATCAAATCAGTGGCCACTTTCACGGTTATATCCCTACTTAAGGTGTGCATGAAATTCCTTTATTTCTGGGCTCAGGCCACTTGTGCTCTATCAAATGGTCATCCCATGTTAGGTTTAGAAGAAAATAGCAACTGATCACAACCTCATGGAAAGGTGTGGGAGGCTAAGGTATTGCTCTTGGATAAATGATAACAAGAAAACATATTAGGGTTTGAAGCATTAATCCCTTCTGAGGGGGAGATCTAGTAATTAAAGTATCCATAAATCATGGTTTCCCTTTAGGTCCTATAGAGCAATGGTTTGCATCAACACCCAACATCGTATAGATTGTTAAGTGCCAGGAGTAGAGTAATTATTATCATTTGAAAGAAATATGACATTGTACCATTAGATGGTTGCCTCTACGCTGACCTGGCTCGTTTAGTCCATCGTTTCCACCAGTCAAGCACCGAGTTGGCATGAGGAACTTGCAACTATGCTAAAAAGGTAACTGAGAGCCAAAACATCTAAAGTTAAATGTTGGTTTAACTATTTATCAACAAAAAAGAAATAAAAATGGCATGTAAAATATTACGTATGTGCTTTTTTTCTGTTTGGAATGGTTTTGAAGTTCCCTTTCATGAATGGATATAGAAAAAGGTAACTACAACTAACGTGTGATTTTCTTGAATATCTGTTGGGTTAATATCAGTGCTAAAACTGATCTAAACCAAGAGAAATTTCAGTATACTCAAATATTGAAGAGAGAAGCAGGACTTCGACAGAATCGAACATTAATTGTTTTTTTTCTCTTTTTTCAATAATATAAGTAAGTCTCTGTAAGGTCACTACGTGGTATGGTTACATAATAATTGTAATACACATTGAATATTTTGTTTTTTAAGTCCGATAATTCCATAAGTTCATAGGTTTAAAATGAATATGATCAACGAATCTCAGACGTGCGGTAACTACGTTACAATACACCAAGTTTTACCAGAAACATGAAACCTCTATTTTTCCACGCCTTGGCACTTGCTGCATGGATTAGCTGGTGTGAATTTCTTGACTATCGAATGATGAATTTATACATCATTCCTAAAATAGAAAGTAACTACAAAATGCAAATGCAAAAAAATGATTGTTGCCTTTAAAAAAAATTTAGTGTAATCTTCCATATTTTCTACCTTTGGGAATCTTACAGTTATAAACATGACAATATATCATGAATTCAATAGGATTTTGGAATTGATTAGTAAGGAATCTTTGGACGATCATGAGTGATGACATAACTTATTTTCGTGAGATTACTATGTCCTAATATATGTATTTGAATTTCAAGTTAGCTCTTTCGACATTGCTTGATAAAGTGTTAAGTTGTTGATATTGACTTATAAAAAAAGAAAATCTTCTCATGTTTAAAGCATTGTATGGTATTCCTTGGCCCTTTTGGAGAGAACAACTAATGCAAGCTCCATTTCCCATGTCTCATTGAATTGTGTGTCCCAAGTCATTGAACAAAGCAAACTATTCGTGCTCAAGATTATTTTTTCTTTCCAAGGCAATGGAATTTGAAATCAAGATCTAGGCTGCTTTAGGAAGGAATTGATAACAAAATAGTTATTGTATTCTAGAATCTAGTGTAGACATGTGAATGCCCATATGCAATAATCTTACACATTAGAGGAAGTGAAGGTAGTTCATGTATTGTCCATGCATGTGTTGTATAGTTAGTGGATGGAAGCTATTTAAATTTTTAGCTCAAAATATTGTAGAATTTAAGACCGACATATGATAAATTCTTCAACTCTTAGAGATGGAACTATCACTATCATTTATAGCAACATTGCAGTGTTTCATATCAAGGGAAGAGAAATGCTAGGATTCAGGGGTTTTGGAATTGTGGATATTGTAGAGAGGAATTTGCAAAGATGAAAATATGAGCCTCGGCCCACTTTGGGAGGGACAAAATATCATGGAAAAATTTGTGTCAGTAAATTTGTAGTAGAAGAGTGAACTCCTACTTAAAAACTCTACAAATCCTAAATAATACAAAATTTTTGAGCTTGGGTAGCTGCGTATCATTCATCTGAGATGGAAGCAAATCAAGTTCTCTAAATTAGTGAAATATGGTTTAACATGCTTCTCACAAATTTTTGTGTAATGGGAAATTCTGCCAAAGTACACGAAAACAAATAAAGGGGAAAATGTCTTGAAACTTATTGAATTTAATAAAAAAAATTATCATACGGAATTGATATGTTGAAAGATAGTTAATAATTTCTACTACAAAATAAAAAAAATGTTGAAAAACAATTATGATGATAACTTATAACATCATGGTGGGGTTCAGATAAGATAAGATAAAATATGATAATTTTATTGATGTTTTTAAATGATCCAGGTGGATATTGGTGGCCACCTACCAAGTCCACTTAGACCCCCACCATTGTGTGTTTCAGCTTTTTAGTTTCTTTAATTGTAGCACATTTTACTATTTTTAGCAGCTTTTTCGGTTCCTGAACTTCTGGAGTTGTTTTGAGGCCCTAAAAGACGTTTTTTGGGAAAACTGGGAGCAACATCGGTCCATGGACCGATGTTGCTCTTCCCAAAGTTGTATTTCTCAAATAGATATTTCTAATGAGATATTGTGTGTGTCAAACAGAGATCGTATGCCAAAGTTACGACCCTAGGAAGTTGATGTACCAATTGACCCAAACAGGGCCCATAGTTTGGCATTTCATCTTCTAGGGTTAGGATTTTGGATGTTTAGGGTTTTCCATTGTTTCTCAACAATAAATAGGCCTTCAATCCTCATTGTAACACAGTTTAGAGGCATGTGGCCACCACATCTCTTCTCAGAGATAAGCTACCATCGCCCTAGCTATTTTATTTCCATTTTTATTTGTAAGCATATTTCAGTATTTTACATTATTCAAATGAGGTATTATTTCTGCTGCATCTCTATATGTATGGTTATATCTGTAATTTGTTGTGTTCATGTTTAAATCTGGATTAGTGGTATCAGAGCGGTCTGCACTTTCTCTGTCTTTATTTGCATGTCCCCACCGAGGTCGAGATATAAGGAGTTAGGGCTTGAACTTGTCGAACCTTTACAAGCCAAGCCTCACAAGTCTCGATGGCCTTCGATGGTAGATGAAAAGAAAGACAAGGGGGCAGGAGATCCTATCAATATCTTGCTCGAAGAGGCCCCCGAGTGACAAAGGAACGCGATGATGGATAACTTTGCCCAGATCCTTCAGCGGCTACCTAGGGGCGACACATCTACTTCCAACAGCTACTTTGGAAGTGCCACACCCTTTAAGGTACAAGTTAACTTTGACATTCCCATATTTGAGGGTCAGATAGATGCAGACACCATAGATAAATGGTTAAATCACTAGAAGGGTATTTTTCTATTCATGATTTCTTTGGCTAGGAAAAGATTACTTTTGCTCTTCTCAAAGCTGCCCCCCATGTCAAGGACTGATGGGAAACCTACAACGAGCATAAGGATGAAAGTACGGCCTCATTATTTTCAAGTGCACCCACTTGGGATTCATTCTGGACTACCATCAAGGAGTAGTACTACCCTGTCAGAATCTATGAGGATCAATACATAAAGTGGACCACGCTACGACAGGGAAGGGACTAAAACATGCTAGAGTTTACCAATATTTTCCATATCCTTCAAACAAAGTTGGGTATCAAGGATTCAGAGCAGCATTTGGTACTCAAATATCGTGGCTGCATTTAGAAGTACATCTAGGAAGAAATAGAATTCCTGAACAACTCCTTGCTCGGCACGACATACCGATATGTCATCAAGATGAGAAAATGTTTAAACAGAAGAAGCGAGACTTTGGATTTGCGAATCCGAAGCAAGGGAAAGGTGGCCCCAAATCACAGAACAAAGGAAAAAGCCAAGGTAGGGTGGCCCAAGACAACCTACCAAAGATGCAACCAAAGAATAGTGTCGTGAAGCCAAAAAAGGACACAGGAAAGTGGTGTGAGTTCCATAAGAGCTCTACTCACAACACAAGTGAGTGTCGAGCCAAGTAGTCACCGGTGGCCTAGTTAAAGGTTTCAAAATTAGATGCATGTTCCAACTCTAAGTCAGAACCCAACAAGGGGAATGACAAAGGGAAGTAGATTATCAATGCGAAACCCAACGCCACCATTGCCACCACAAATATCCAGAAGGAGGAACCCGAAGATCCAGAGGAAGAGGAGCATCTCGTCCACTCCTAGATGTGGGTAAAGGGCTCCCTGCTATATTTAACTGTCCATAGCGGGAGCCAAAATAACCTCATTTCGGTAGAGGTCATGAAGCATCTGGGCTTATCAACCACAACACATCGACAACCATACACCATTGGGTGGCTTCACCAAGGATGGGATCTTCGCGTGAACCAACAGTGTCACCTTCCATACAACATCAAGCCCTTCATGGATGAGGTATTGTGTGACGTTTCTCCCCTTGATGTTTGTGATGTGTTATTAGGACAACCATACTTTTGGAAGTGACATGCTATGTATGAATCAAGGCCCCGTGTTGTTATTGTTACTTTGGCAAATAAGTTGTACACGATAGCGGAGGTAGCACTGTCTACCACCCTCTCTTTGGTTATTGTGAAACAATGCAGTAAGCTCATTTCCAAAACTGAGAAATTTGTTTTCCTGATGAGATGCCCTCAAGGAAAGACGAAGACGGTGGCCACGACCTCTAGACAAGACCCCTCCACACAACAACTACAGATGGAGAAGGTCGTGGAGGAGTACAAGGACATCTTCACCTCCCTTGTAGGGGTTCCTCTACATTGTCATGTCAAGCACTCCATCGATCTGACCCCAGGTGCGCTGCTGCCCAATGGACCAATATATCGGCGCTCCATTCTAGAGAACAATGAAATCAAGAGGTAGATTTAGGAGCTGCTGCAGAAAGGTCAAATCCATCCGAGTTCATCACCCTGTGGGAGCCCGATCATGTTGGTATAGAAGAAAGATGGGACTTGGAGACTATGTATTGACTATTGGTTGCTGAACAAGATTGCTATCTGTAATAGGTACCCAATCCCATGGATTGATGACCTCCTCGACCAACTGAAGGGGGAAAAATATTTCAGCAAGATCAATTTGAAGTCAAGATATCACTAGGTACCAATCGAACCCTCCGATGTGTTCAAGACTACCTTCAAAGCCAAGGAGGGCCTTTTCGAATGGTTGGTTATGCCTTTTGGATTGGTGAATGCTCTTGAAACCTTCATGAGGCTAATGGATGACATCTTGCAATCATTCACCAACTGATTTGTAGTGGTATGCTTGGATGACATCCTGATCTTCAGCTAGAGTTGGGAAGAGCACCTCCACCACATCTGACAGGTTCTCCAAACACCGTGGAAACACAAGTTATGTTCCAATTTGGAGAAATGCACTTTTGGCATGATCTAGGTTTAGTATCTGGGATACATTATTGATGAACGAGGGGTGCATGTGGATCTAGCCAAGATCCAAGTCATTCAGGATTAGCCATCTCCATCTAGTCTAATAGAGCTCTGTAGCTTTCTAGGTCTTGCCAACCTCTACTACAAGTTCGTGTTGGGATTTTCTCATATCACTTGGCCCTTGAGTCAAGACACCAAGGGAGGAGTGAAAGCAAAATTCTTTTGGTCTGAATCTCAATAGAAGGTATTCACAGTGTTGAAAGATCGCCTCTTCTTGGCATCAGTGCTCGCATTACCAGACTTGCAACAACCATTTGAGGTCGAGACAGATGCCTCTGACAATGCTATTGAGGTATTCCTTACTCAACATGGGCATCCAATGGCATATCACAGTGAGACACTTTCAGACACAGTCTAGAAGTATCCAAATTATGACAAAGAGATGTATTCCATTGTGCAGGCCTGCCAATAATGGAAGCACTACATTTTGGGGAAGGAAATGGTCATCCACACAGACCATCGACCCTTGCAATTCATACAGACCCAAGGGAAATCGCAAAATGATCACCATTAGAAGTGGTCCACATACCTTCAATAGATCCATTTGAATATCAAGTATAAGAAGGGCATCACCAATAATGTTGCAGACTGCCTCAATTGACCACCAATCGTGGAGTTAACCACCATGCTCAACTCTTGTGGGCACGAGGCTTCTTATTGGCCACTTCTCTACAAAAGAGACCTAAAATTCGGCCACACATACCAGACACTCTTGTAGGGTCAGTAAGTTCTATATTTTCACCTCCAAGATGCCTGTTATTCCACCTGGGTCACCTTTATGTTCCTTCAAGCGAGCATGACAAGATAATTTTTGAAACGCACTGCACTCAGGCTACTAGGCATTTCGAGATCAAGAAAATGGTGGCAGTACTGCAAAAGTATTTCTATTGGCCGAATCTTTGATAGGATGTCAGTAAGTACATCGGATCATGCACTGCCTGTCCCATTTCCAAACCGACCATCAAGAAGCAAGGTCTCTATACCCCTTTGCCTACCCCTAGTCAACCTTGGGAATCCATCTCCATGGCTTACATGTCGTGTCTTCCTTCTACTAAGCATGGAAACAACTTTGTTTTTATTGTCGTCGACATGTTCTCGAAGATGGCCATTATGGCGGCCTGCAAGAAGAATATCACAGTAGAAGCCACTGCTAAACTCTTCTTTGAATGAGTGTGGGTACACTTTGGTATCCCACAGTCTATCATCTCAGATTGAGACAACAAGTTCCTTAGTACATTTTGGTCTAGTCTCTGGTCGATGTTGGACACCAAACTCACTAACTCCACAAACTTCCATCCTCAAACTGATGGCCAGACAGAGGTTGTCAACATGATGATCGTACACATTCTGCGCATTTACAACTCAAATCATCCACACACATGGGATGAGAGTCTCTCCTATGTTCAGCACAGCTACAACCGGGCTCTCCACAGCTCGACTGGCCAAAGCCCTTTAAGGTGGGCTTGGGATTCCAACCACTATGTCCCATTAATGTGGTCATGCCACTTGCAGCTACTCACATAGATTCGGCTCATGTCCAGTCCGAAATAGATAAGGCAAATAACTTCATTGAGTACACCCAACATATTCACCAATAGGTCCACGACATTCTAGTTAAATCAAATGCCAAGTACAAGTAGTGACATGATCAACATTGGGTGCCACACAAGTTTTAGGTGGGTGACAAAGTCTGGTTGCATTTGCAAAAGGAATGCCTTACCAGAGCCTATTGGAAACTCAGACCACTCCGATATGGTCCTTACATCATTACCAAGGCTGTGGGAGATAATGCATTTGAGCTTAGAATTCCCCCATTCCTTGGCATGCACCTAGTGTTCAATGTGGACCACCTTCAACCATACTTTCCACCATTACTAGACACATCCGACATTGTAGAACATCTAACATCCACAGAGTTAAATCCAGATTGCATGGAATAAGCTGCAACTGATCAGATCATGGACATACAGATTAAGCACACTCACCAGCAAAATATCCAATTGTATCGGGTTGTCAAAGCAGGCCAACTCCTTCGCCAAGGCAAGTGGCTCACCAGGGACCAAGTTTAGTAGAAGTTTCCTCATCTCATGGAGCAACTCAACGCAATGAGGACCATTGCTTCCTAAGGGGGGAGGAATGATCTAGGTGGATATTGGTGGCCACTCACCAAGTCCACTTGGACCCCCACCATTGTTTCTTTTATATTTTCAGTTTCCTTAATTGTAGCACAGTTTAATATTTTTAGCAGTTTTTCAGGTCCTGAACTTCCGGAGCTGTTTTGAGTCCATAAATGACGTTTTTTGGGAAACCTGGGAGCAACATTGGTCCATGGACCAATGTCGCTCTTCCCAAAGTTATAGTTCTCAGATAGAACTTTCTAACAAGATATTTTGCACATCAAACGAAAATCATATGCCAAAGTTATGACCCTAGGAAGTTGATGTACCAATTTACCCAAACGGGGCCCTTAGTTTGGCATTTCATCTTCTAGGGTTAGGCTTTTGGATGATTAGGGTTTTCCATTGTTTCTCAACAATAAAGAGGCCTTTGAGCCTCATTGTAACAGTGTTCAAAGTCATGTAGCCACCACATCTCTTCTCAGAGATAAGCTACCATTACCCTAGCTAGTTTATTTCCATTTCTGTTTGTAAGCATATTCCAGTGTTTTGCAGTAATGAAATGAAGTATTATTTCTGCTACATCTCTATATGTATGGTTATATCTATAATTTGTTGCATTCTTGTTTAAATCCGGATCATTAATTGACAAAATAATAGTTCAATGGGACTATAATATGTGGCCAATTAACATCATAATGTGGGATTGTCATCATCATTTTAAATGCTAAAATTTGAAAAGATAAAAATGAAAGTGCAATAAGCAGATATAAATACTTGAGAAAGGTTGAACTAAAAAGGTAAATATAAGAGGGTTAATGGTTTTTATCAGTTAACTTTATATAGATGCATGTGACAATCATGAATCATTATTATAGTTCAAGTTAAATTTAGAAAAGCAACATAATAGGTGAGTTGAAGCCGTAATGGCTAGTATGCTGCAATCTTTAACTCATGTGTCATCTTGATGGTGAAAAACTATGCATGAGATAGTATAGAACTATAATTTTGATTTAACACTTGGAACCTTTGAGTATCCTTGAGTGAAAAACCATATTAATTGATGAAGTAACATAAATGGTATGGACCATGGTGTCAATTAAATGATATTTCACAAATCTATTTAAATAGATTGATATCATAATTTATACCAAGCAATTTTGAGAGGATCTCTTATCGGATTGCATTGATAAGGTGTCTGGACAAAATAAGGAAATGCTGCGTGATTCAAACAAGAATTCATAAAATAGATAACTCATCTTTTGGTAAAGAGTGATTTAATGTTAAGGATGAGCTAACATGTAAATACCCTGAGATCATAAACACTTACAACTACAAGGAGTGTAGAATTGAAAATAGTAAAAAAACTTTCATGTATAACTACACTAAGTCATACATGGCCAACATGTTGTTGGGTCATAAAAAGGGAAAGAGTAAAACATACGAGGTGAAACTTCAATAGCTAGTTGTTAATACTCTGCTTAAGGTATGAATGAATAAAATACTATGTAACTAATATTGTAACCACATGACATCTGGAATTCATTTACACATGAAAAAAAACTTTCTTAATCACATAGATGAACCATGATAAATGGATGTTTGTATGATATTAACATGGTGGAAAAATATGCAGATAAAGTTTATGTCATGCAGATGATACCATCAAGATGGTATTATACGTTGTACCACAATTGGACTATGTACAACAGTACATATGGAACCATATGACTACATATGCTACAAGGTTGAAAAATGAAATGTGTATTGGTCTATATAACATACCTTGTGTGCAGGTATGCAAAATTCATTTGATGGATGTCTTGTCAGGTAAACAAACCTAGAGGTTACCTAGAAGAAGGAAAGTAAGTTTTGTATAAGTAACTATGGTTAATCACAGTTTGGCATACATACAATTATGATGAATATATGTATATCAATATATATTATGATGTGAAACAATTTGTTATGACCGTGCAGGCATATTAATGTGGAAAATATGCTAACTGATGTATTGTATGCAGAGAGAGATTGCAAGAAGCAGGTGTTCGACAAGAACACAAAGGCATGAAAGAATGCAAGCAAAGAACATGCATTCCTGAGATAAAATAAATGATAAGAAATAGTTGCTTTAATAATATTAAGTAACAGATTATGATATTTATCATAGTTAAACTTTGCATCAATAAATTCTCACAAATGGTTTGAACAAAAATGTTACAGGTAGTTATGAAAGGAGAGCACTCCTTAAGATCAATGTAGCTATGGAAGGAGAGATGTTGGGAGCACTCCTTGAGGCCGATGTAGCTATGGAAGGAGAGATGCTGGGAGCACTCCTTGCAATTGATGTACATCGGAAAAAGAAATTTCATCAGATGGCAGAGCCATGAGAATAGATGATTCAGAAACCAGCTACCTGTGACCGAGAACATGATGTAGTGATACACCGAGGATGGTGTAAAAATTTAAGGTGGGGAGTATTTAACACCCCTCCCTTGTATACTACATTATTGTAAGTCTAATCTAAGTTAAAGCTAGGTATGAAATGCTCCCTTGTATGTTAAATGATTGTAAACCTAAGCTGAGGAAGGCTAGGTTTGATACCCTCCTTTGGGGGATAAACTATTCTAAACCTAAGCTGAGGAAAGCTAGTTGATATGTAATATGAAAATCAAATGTGTTATTAAATAAATTAATAAAATAAATCACTTTGAGGGTGGAGCACCAAGAGAGAGGAGATGCTTGCCAAATCCCATGAAGAATGGGATAAAGATGAAACTTTCATGATAAATCTTCTATATGTTATTCTAGATAAGCTTGGATGGATTGGATATCCATCGGATGGATGGGAGATAAAGATCCATTAGACATAAAAGCTTTGCGAGAGATAAAGGCAATATTTTATGTGGAAAAGCATTGTGGGAGATAAAGACGAGCTTTTCCGGATATGACCTAGGCAAATGGAAAAATCCATAAAGCGGGATGCCGCTAATGGTAACTAAATCATGAAAGAGGGTATTAAATACCCAGTGCATCGATCAATTGAGGATAGATGATCCTTGGCAAGATCTTTGTCTTGCGGGGAATCAAAGGTGATTCATGGCTGAGTGGTGGTGCTCCTCCATCCAAGAGATGTTTTAGTGGGATTCATCGTGTGGAATGTTTTGTATGATGATTTCTTCCCTCTTTGTTTTAAATTCATTTAGCTTATGAAAGAAATTGTATGAATTTTCTAGCAATAAGAATGATTGAAGGAATTACACGTGACTGTTATAGATGAGTAGATTTATTTGTGCCCACAACATTTATGAGATAATGTTATATGGATGCAAGTGACAATTTTGGCATAACAATGAAATTCTAATTTAGGTTGTTAAAGGATCAATGTGTAGACCTTACGTAGATTGGTATATCTAATCCCTTGTTAAGGTCAATAATCATGCTTGAGACTTTTATTGCCTTCGAAAGAAGAGGCTTAGTAGGTAGTTGCATTACCTGGGCCATGGAGCTATTTTTACTTATGATTAGAATTTATTTGTGACTATTGTACATAAGAAATGTGGCAGCATTTGTTTGAGTTGATAATGGCAGGATGTTTATATTAATGATCTCATTAATGTTTCTATGAAATTAACTTCATGAGGTGGCCATATATAGATTAAGGTGTGAGATAACTAATTCCATGAAATTTGGGTGCATGCAAACCAATTAGGGGACAATGCCTCTAAACGATATAATCAAAGATTCAGTATATTCTACGTCATGCATGTCAAAAGAATGGAATCCTATTGGGCTAGTCTAGTTGATTTTGCATGTTACATAAATAGTTATATCACTAAACCATTTGACTATGGATGTGGAATTAGGATCATGATTCCTAGCCATGTGGCCAAGCTGGTTACCTTAAGTTCAATTTAATGTTCCTTAATGCTTGTGTGAGGTTGTCAAAGAGTGTTGCTGAGTGCATGCTATGTGACGAAAGATTGACTGACATAATGCCTTGTAGGTGGACAAAGTCCACATCATAGATCCACCTTATATAAGTAATAAAGATTATATATCAACAGACTCAATGTACTCTTGGCAAGAGCCGAATTTTAACTATAAAAGAAGAAAAATTTCCGGAATAGGGAGCCTAGTAGATAATTATCAAGGTAGGCTAAGGAGGTTCATTGCATATGATGTCTAGCACTTGTTTTATTTTTCTAGTTTCAGTCATTCAACTATCCTTAGTTCTGTGTCTGTGTCGAACTTCCAATTTCTATGCTAACTTTCGCTTAAGTGAATAGTTGATGTTCCTGTATTGTTTGATCTACCATAATTTTCTATCTTTTTGTTTCAATGAATACATCTTTGACAATTCCTCTTCTTTTCCCTTCCCTAGGTGACCGATTGGAACATTCAACTTCAATTTCCTGAGTGTGATGTTGTGATTCAGAAGAGGGAACACATCCTAAAGTCTTGGCTCAAAGAAATTGAATTTATGTTGTCAGAAAGATGACCGAGATGATTGTGCTATTGCAAGTGTTTGTGTTGAAGCCATATGGAATGTTCTTTGATAAGTAGTTTGTGCAAGCACTTTAATATGTTGATTAAATATAGACCATTTTCATACAAATATACTCCTATGGGCATAAAATTCTTTTAAATATTTCAAATATTGTACCTTGTTGGCTAGCGATATGTGACCTGACAATTGTTGATCAACTAGTAATTAATGTTCTATTTATTGCAATTTATAAACAATTCCATGAAAATAATCAATAATATTGGAAGATTCTACGTTTACTCTCCCCCTCCTCCAAACCACTGTCTCTCCTCCTGTTGTAGTTGGGATTAAGATTTTTCTCTTATAAAGCCCAATTCTCATGGGTAGACTTTGCTTGAGGTTGAGTTACTTGTCGGGAGAAAAATTCTCAGATTATAAATTATTGAGTTTATATATGATTGCATGTCGATGATAAATATATTGGGAAAATATTAAAAATAATGGGATGTGTGATATAATGTTTGTTCTAACTCTTCCTTTTCTTGGGAAAATTCTTGGTGAGAATTTTGAATTATAGTGGATATTTTTTCATTCATTTGAACTATCACTTTATGTTTAAGTTTATTTACATGAGGAGTTAGTTGCTCACTCTGGTCGACCAATTATTGTACAAACTATTGGATTTTAATAAGTGGATCATCAATTCTACTTGGATTGTTGATATTAAGTTTTTTTATTTCTTGGTTCTAACATTCTAACTAAATATCCGTTTGTCGTTGTTGTCTGTGCTAAATATTTCCACTATCCAACATCCTTATTTTATACTTTTTTTTGGTTGCTCTCATAAAATTGTCTAGGGCTTCAAATATTTGGTTATCTCAAGCATGCCTTAGGTGAGGTGTCTTACTAGGTGTTTCTTTTAGCCTTTAATTATTTATGGAGCTCAAGTGTTGGGTGTAGTTGACTCTACTAGAGGAACGTTTTCGTCAGTTATAGGTGAGGTTGAGGTAACATCTATTTGTAAATTAATTTTCTCTAACATTTCCTTTAATATATCTTCTAACATAGTATTCTTGTATGGGACTTCTTGAGTATCAGTCTGCTTGGATGAGGTTTTATCTTGACAAAACGTTTATTCTACAGTTGTGTTGGTAGTCACACAGAGTGAATTAGAAGTCAATATGATGTCTAGGACTTGTTTTGTTTTCTCATTGCATTCACTCAAATGTCCTTAGTTCTATGTCTGTGTCGAGCTTCCATTTTCTATGCTAACATTGGTTGAAGTGAATAGTTGATGTTCTTGTATTTTTTGATCTACCATCATTTTCTATCTTCTTATTTCAATGAATACATATTTGACATGTCCAAGTTACTACAAAGTTTCTCATCCAATAGATGATGTTAGAAATTGTTGCAATTCTACACTTCTTTCTTATTTTACCCTTTTCTTGGGTATGCTCCAACACTTCTCAGGAAGTTGAGTCTAGAATTTGTAGGTATTGTGGACCTTGTAGTTAAATACCCATCATAATTTCTTGTCAATCAGTATTATATGTTGATGTCTGAATCGGTTTCAAACACTTTGAGTCTTAACATGCAATCTGCTTAGGAGATTCTATGATAGGTACTTAGATGTAAAATTTAAATGGCCTTATGTATAATTTTTCTTTCCTTTCTTCTTATTTTTCAATGTCTGAAAAGGGTAAAATTATATCACCTGGCCCTTCTCAATCTTATGGTGGAATTGGGAGTATTTTGTTACCCTACTGACTTAGCTCTATAAACATATGGTCAATTGTAGTCTAATAGGAAACCTCTTGTGGATATATATCTAAGGAGTTTGCTGAGATTTAGTAGCTTGGTAAGTACTTGAATCGCTAGCGATCAGTGTTTGGAGGAAGAAGTGCAACAAAAGTGATGTGGGATTGGAACCCAAGCTTGGTATTTTGCACCTAAATGAGTTGGGAAAAAAACAATTTCACTTTGAGTGATTTGACACTTGGCGGTATTAGAGGACACCTAGAGGAGAAAAGGGTAGCAAAAGTCACTCAAAATAGAGGTCTCTCATAAGAGAGATTAATTTTTATATGTGGTTGGTGGTTAATTTGTCTACTTGGGCAAGTCAACTTGCCCTAAAGTATGCCCCAAGGAAATATTCGTGGAGCCACGTGTGTGCATATAAATACAAGTTAAGAGTTGGAGGTTTAGAGCACATCCAAAGTGAAAATCAAATTAGGTATACCTTTGACATAGATAGTGAACTTGAGGCAGCACACAAGCTAGCAAGGAAGATGACTTTGGCACAATATGTGGAGGACTTTCTCTTATTTTTGGGTGTGGATATTCTTGATAGGAAAAGTCCGCAGTTCTAAGGTAATTTTGGATCATTTTTTGTTCTGTGTTTGTGTGGTATTTGGATATTTATTGAGGCCACAGGAAGTGATGCTACAATATCATGTTGGATGCATAATTTTGAGGATCAAGAGGGCTTTTAAAATATCTCTACTGTAACCATAATTACTCCAAGGAGAAATAGAGTTGAACAGGGGTGTCTACCCTTCTAGAGAGCTTAGATCACCTTTTTTTGTGATACAAAGCATTGTAGGTTGTTTTTAGGAGGTTCCTTACACCCAAAATAATGCTTTGTAATTTTAGAAAGGAAAACAAAGAAGTGCATGTGTTTGGAGAAGGGAAACATAGTTGTGAGTAGCTATTTAGGGTTGTTGGCATGCCCTAACCAGATCTCAAGAAGCTTAGATATTTAAGACAAGAGGAAAAGCACTATGTTGGAAAGTAAGGTATGTGTATCCTCTTGTTGATGTTGATTTTCTAGTCAAATCAGAGGTCCATGTTGCAAAGCTTGGTATGGGACACATGTTGACTATTGGAGGGAAACGTAAGATTGGACCAAGTTTCCCCTAAATGCATCACCATTGAAGGACTAAGGTGATTGCTAAATGAGGCATAGATTGAAGGAGATTAAGGTTTTATCAATGAGGAAGAGAATTTATACAACCCAAGTTCATTGTGGGAGAAGCTGTACAACGCAAGTTCATTGTGGGAGAAATAAGTTCAATTTAATTATTTATTTATTTTGTTTAAAGTACCATTGTTCATTCATTACTAATATCAATTTATTTAAACAAATTATCACCATTTTATAATTTTACTACATTCCATTAAAATAACTTTCACCTAATATTTATAGAGATCCTAAATTGAAAATGTAAATAAAAAAGATTCTAAAAATTTAAAAATAAACCCAAAGAAACTTTAACTGGACTATTAAATTTTCTTAAACCTTTTATTAAATTTAAAACTAAAATTTAAAATTTACAAAAAAATAAATAAATAATACACACATATCAACCTAATATCATTAAACACGCCCAAGAAGTTATTATAATGTGATCCATAAAACAGATTATTAATATGACATTTAATAAAACAAAGTTATTATAATGTGATCCATAAAACAGATTAGTAATATGACATTTAATAAAACAAAAAGAACAATAATAATTAATGGAAAAGTGACTTTCAATTGTGAAATTTCTCAGAACTATGGAACCCATCCTCCAATAATGGCCAATGGCAAGTATACTGTCTAGGCAGGAAGTTGAAAGTTGAAAATTCCAATTCCTTCGGCCTCATATCATGTATCCCATGTGCACCCTAGCCGCCATCTCTTCTATTCTTCATTCCACCAGCCACCATCTCTTCATTCAACCAAAGAAAAGGGGCAAACAAATATCTGGTATTGAGTAGAAAATATCTCTCAGGCCCCGAATTATTAGAAAATATTATTGAGCATACACATCGTATTTAATAGCTAGAAGATTATATGTAGTTTTATTGAATTGTTTAAAATATGCACGTCATAGTCCCATTAGGCGCGCGATTTGTGGAGCTTTTGAATTTTCTAACGACTGGGAGGCGTTGAGTGATGACTAACGTTACCAACATCCTATCGCTCTCTTCAGTGATGACTAACGTTGCCAAAATCCTATGGCTCCACTGGTAGCTCAGATTGGAGTAATTCGATTTAGACATTAAAAGCTATCATAATGATGTTTTGTCCTAACTCCGTCCATTGGGAAAAAGATAAGGTAATGATGTTGTGGTCCTTACTCCATCCGTTGGGAGAATGTGGACTAGAGCAAACATTTATTTACGCCGCAGTAAAAGTCTAGAAGATATATCTCATATATATATATTGCAATTCCATTATTGTAAAAAAGGAATTGAATTATAATTTAGTAAGAAATAACTAATTTTAAATTTAATCATAAATGTATTTCAAATAGTTTGTGTGAAGGTTATAGTTTTTTTCTTAAATGAATGTATATATTATTTAAGATTCCAAATATTAATATTTTAAAGAATGAATATATATATAGAGAGAAATATTTAAACCATCCATCTAAAATTTTATTGTAATTAATATGAAATTTTAGTATAAAAACATTTCCATGTTTTCTTTTGTTGTGAAGTAAAATTTTATATTGTTTGGATTTATAAATTTACACTCATAGCACAAGAAGTGCGTTAGACTACCACTAGGGAAACCCGACCAAATAGGTAACCTCAAATTTTTCAAAATATGAAAAGAAAAGATAGAGTTTATGGCTCTTAGATACAAAATGTGATATTTATCTATATGGCCATAGACACAAAGGTAAGACAAGAAAACATAAATGAAAACTAAAGATGCATAGGTAAGTAGACATTCATGCATATTTCCCAGGATCAATAGCCTTTATTGGGATGTGATGCTTATTTCTCCACAATGTGCACCCAGGATGAGGAGGAGGCCCCATTTTCCATTAAATTCTCGCAAGTACACCCCTTGTATGTCTAACATCAACAATCTAATCTTCCATCTCAGAAAACACCTCAGTGTTTGTTAGGATTATGTTTCTCATTGGAAAATTTCCTTTCCACCTAAGTGATCTCCCCTTGAATTGGTTAAGTGGTCAAATCCCAGTAACTATTCGTTGAGCTCTCAAGTCGAATTTGAGCTCTAGGACAACCTCTCTTTTGGTATTAATATGCTCCTCTATTGACATTAGCACTTTGTATAGGAATGGAAAACAACCAAAAAGATGAGAGGCCTATGGAAGACTCGAATGGTTCAACAAGAGTGGAGAAGCCCAAACACAACCCCCTATCCTTTCCAAGACCTTCTAGTGGCAAAGCCATCTTAAGGCCTAAAATGTCTACAAGAGAAGAACATGGAACAAACAAAGGATTAGGAATAAAAATGTATAAATAAGGAGTCATAACATACCTAGGCCCATTGGCTCCACTAGGTTCCTGGGAGCGGGCTCTCTTAAGGGACATCATTGGCATTTTCCACTTTCTTCATCCCACGGAGAGAAGTAGGATAGTCATCTACACCATTGGCCATTCTTGGAGGGTGGGATAAATAATTTGAGCAATTCCACACTTGCAAGTGAGTTTTTAATTAATCATTATTATTATTATTATTTTGTTTTATTAAATGTTTTATTAATAAATCACATTTATGGAAGAGAATAACAACTTCGTGGCTACATTGAATGATACTGGGTTGATAGATGTGTGTTATTTCTCTAATTTTAGATTTATACTTTAGTTTTAATTTTAATGAAAGGGTTTAAGAAAATTTAATAGTCTCGTTAAGTTCTATTTAGTTTTTTTTTTTTTTTTTAGAATCTCTTGTATTTAGATTTTCAATTTAAGATCTCCATAAATATTAGGTGAAACCCATCTTAATCCTTCTCACTTCATATAATAAAGTGATAGATTTTACTTTATTCTTTTCCTCATTTTATTGTAAATCATTTTTCAAAATGTTAACAATATAATTATTTTCCTGCATATATTATTATTAATATATATTTTATAATGCTTTTGTAGGGAGATGGAGAATGGAGAATGGAGATGATTCACATTGAACTTTTATTTATTTATTTTTAATTTATTTTATTATTTGTAAAAACTCAAACACCATATTAATAAAATTTGTATTTATTTTGAGGGAGGGGCTTTTCTCTCTCTCTAAGTCCTCAAGATAACTATGGTCATGACTATCTGTGAGGAATGTCTGTTGTGATTATGGTTATTGTGGGTATTTCTTTTTTATTATGTCTTTTTGTTTTTCTCTTCTTTAAATAAATTTATAGATTTAATAATTTGTTTAAATAAACTCATATGAATGAACAATGCCACATTAAACAAAAACAATAACTAATTTATTAGTTAATTAATTTGTTGTGGTACATAATGGGTGGATTTTATAACTTGTTATAATATCACAAAAATCTATGGCTATGGATTTTCTTTGTAAGCATCATCACCATTTTTTGTATGTTTGAAAATCACGTGTTTTTGTGATTGCTTTTAATCAATATATACTTTTCAACTATACAAATAATCACTACATCACAAGTGACTATGACAATTATTTTTTTTGTAACCACAATAATTCAATGTACATTTAAAAATATATCAAAAGTCTCTCTTGATGATAATAAAATACAAACAAGCCCATGGGACTTTGGATTGATGGTGAATGCGTGCATTGTTAAGCCACTCCGTGTGATAGGTCACTAGTTCAAATCCCCCATCAGTCTTACATACCAATAATAATAATAATAACAAAATAAATATAGAATTTACAAATTGATATTCTATGATCATAGAATTTTAAATGTGTCTGGTTTTAGTTTATGCTATGTATTTATTTGTTGTTTACTTGTTTGACTCTGCTTGTTTGTTTATGTTTGTATCTGTATAATATTTTTACACATATGTAATATCATATACAATAATTACTTTTCAAATGTGCATAATTTGTATATTACAGTATTAATCTTTAAATTGTAGTTTAATTTAATAAAATCTTATTTTTTCTGCAAATGACCACAACATCATGAATGAATTTGAATTTTTGTAAGCACCACTATTAAATGAGAATTGTGTTTTAATTAATCATTTATTATATTTAGTTACATGTTGATGCTTTATGATGAAAGAATTTTAAATGTTTGTGTTTTTACCTTATGTAATGTATGTGTTTGTTTTTTTATGTTCTTGTTTGTGTATAAACTTTAGAGCATGACAAAGGCTTTTATTAGAATATGTTGTATATACATGGTCATTGCCCAAATTGTTAGAATATGTCATATGCATGGTCATTGCCCAAATTGCCTATTGACTTGATACAAGTCAAGTTTGTGACGATTTTTCACGGGTATAATATCCAAGAATTACACTTCCAAATAATTGAATGTGTATTAAACTATATATGTTCAAATTAGCATTTAGTTTAACAAAATTTCATTTATTTTTGCAAATGACCATGGATTTGTTTTGTAAGTATCATTATTCAATGCATCTTTGAGAATAAAATTATTTTATATGTATTTTTAATTAATATATATTTATAATTAGTTACAAATGGGTGATTCATGATGATGAGTTTTTAAATGTTTGTGTTTTTATTTTATGTAATATATTTACTTGTTTGTTTTTTCTCTTGTTTGTGTTTCTATGTCTATGAATTCCACAACATGCAAAAAAACTTTCATTATAATATACCATATGGAAGGTCACTAACAAATTGTCTGTAAACTTGATACAAATAACTTCAATGATGATTTTAAGCATGCAGCAAGAGATACACTTCAAATGAATTGAATGCTTGCATTAACTTATCCATGCTCAATTTAATAAAACTTCACTTATTTTGGTATTTGACAATGACATCATGAATGACAAAGTTTTCTTTTTGTTGGTTACCACCACTATACTATTCAATGTGTATTTGAAAATCATATTCTTTTATAATTAATTTTAATTAATATATTTTCTTTTGTAAGAAAAGATAGTAATTTTATTAATTAAAACAAAATTACATGTTGTAGATGTTGGCAATGCATTCAATCATGCCAATCGAAACTAGTGATCACATAGACAAAAAATACAACCTCAAAATGGTGGTAAGCACATCATCCTTTTCTCTATTTCTTCTTTTTAGCCTTTCACCATTCTCCCTTAGAAGGAGTGGTCATTACAAGTGCTAGTTGGGTCCCTTCATTCATTCTTGGATCTTCCTTATCCACATCCAAATTTTCATATACATGATGACGTTTTGAGCCCAATATCTCCATTTCTACAGGGATCATCTCCTACCTTCATGTGTGTGCTCGAGTTCCTTAAACTTCATGATTAAAACTCACATTTTCTATATTTTCTTGTGTATTTTGGGCTTCTTCATTGGTAGGAGGATCCATTTCTTGATCATCCTCTTCTTCGTCAGACAACTATTGTTGGAATAACCATCCCTTGGGTTGCTTTCTTATTTTCAGCTTCCTTTGAGGCTCTTTCTTAGCATCAAGACATGAATTTTGTAGATGTCCCATTTTTCAACATATTCGACATCTAAATGTTATGTTCTAAAAATATAGGAACTTTGTTGAGAAATGCTTATTGTGTGTGAGGAGAATATGATCCAAGATTCCTTTGTTTAGGTCTACATCCACACAAATTTTAGCGATTGTGAAGATTTGTTCCTCAAATATTTGTGTATATGTCTTCATGTATCACCTTAATATTTTCCCCATGGCTTCGAGTACTTTATGGAGCTAGAGATGTATAGGTAGATTATGCAATCTAACCCAAATCGATATTCTAGATACTACTATTGTATTCGCGTTAAAATCTGGGAACCAAGGGGTGACAAAAAGTGTCACAAAGCTCCAGAACCATGGACCCTCTTGCAATATATATTCACAATCCTCTCATGATTCAAATTTTACTAGGAAAAATCCCCTAGAACAAATCTGAATCTCACAATTTATTGTCCAATTTGTGAATATCCAATGGAAGATATCCACTGGTTTTGGCCAAAAACTATTGAATCTGCATAGTACTTCTTGAGAATCATATGTTGTGCATAGATAATTTGTTTTGCGTAGATCTACACTCATTATTAGAATTTGATTAAGTTGTACCACTATGTAGGGGTTGGGTATATCATGTGTCTAATCTAGTGTTGTTGAGGCAACAAATTTTCCTTTGAGGATATCTTTGAACAAAAAGCCTCCATTTATTTTCCCTTGATTCGATTATGTTCTAGAATACTATATCCAGACACTCCCTTTGTGCCATTTGAATTTTGTGGTAGAGGGAATCCTCCCCGAAGCCTTAAGTTTAATATGATGGTGGATGGCTGGAGGATGTTATAAACTTCTAACATCAAATCTTCCTGCATGGATTTTCCTTCGAAGATCAGACTTTGTAGGAGCATAAGGATACCAAGAGTATGCATGATATTGTGCTTTAATTGTTTGACGGGTTCTGTGGCCTGAACCTAAAATAATATTGATTTTCCATCTAGGGATTTGATAAATTTTTGGAAGGCTACCATAGTTCCTAGATCTAGTGTCCATATTGATAGTCACGCATATATTTAGTCAAATCAAGGGATAAGCATGGAGCTACAATGAGTGGGAGGGATTTTTATGGCAGTATTGACTTCATAAGCGATGGCCAGACCACCAAACACACCCACTGTGATGGAGGAAAATTCTGATATGGCAAAATACGAAGCAGACTCTCTAGATCTAACGACATTAATCAATTTCGACATCCTAATTTTCTCAGGGGATTGAGAATTTCCATACCCGAGATCTTTAACAATGGATCTATTAAATGAAGCATTAGAGGTGGAGGATTCACTTCTGTAGCTAGATTTTTCCTTCAAATCTAACCAATATTACTCTTGTGACTAAGAGCAGATAGGGAAAATATTTCTTCTCTGGAGTCACCTTAATCCTACACAGATCCATTCCCAACTCATGATTGTGACACCCTTTGTTTCCTTCTATTCCATTGTGTACGTACGGGGTAAGCAAATACTTTGTGTCTGATCTGGTCAGTGATATTGTCGGCGGCCCGGGTTGTCAGTCTCCATCCCCACACAGTAGATCGAAACCAATATTCATGCCATTCAAAAACTCCATTATCATACCCGCAAGTAGTGAGATTGTGCCCTAGCAATGATGAAGAAGGTTGATCCAATGTTTGAAGAAACGCGACCGCATAAGGAAAGCGAAAAGCCTAAGAAAACCTAGCCATTGCACCGAGATCATCCTCTTGACACAGTTCCCCTATCAATCTTTAATTTGATTTTTTAATTGATATATTCCTATATTACATTTTAATCAATTTTTTTATTTAATTCAATTGTTGTAAGTTCATAACTAGTGTATTAGTTAATTAATTTTTTATGGTACAAAATGGGTGGAGTTTATAACTTGTTAAATCTATTTAGTATAAAATCAAAATTTCACAAATATTTTTATTAAATAAATTGTATAGATACAAATGCCTAGGACAATATCGCAAGTAACAATGGATGTGGATTTTCCTTGTATGCATCATCACCAATTTTTGTATGTTTCAATATATACTTTTCAACAATACAAATAATGACAGCATCACATGTGACTATGACCATGAATTTTTTTGTAACCACAATCATTCAATGTAAAATTAAAAATATATCAAATGACCCTCATTATTGGGCTAAATAAAAACAAAATAAACATAAAAGTTAAAAATTAATCTACAAATTGATGTTTTATGATGATAGAATTTTAAACGTATGTAGTTTTATTTTATGTTATGTATTTTTTTTGCACTTTTGTTTGCGTGTGGTTTTTTATTTGTGTATAATATTTTTATGCATATGTAATATCATATACAATAAATAATTTTAGAATGAGAAGGATTTGTATATCAACTTATTAATCTTTAAATTTTTGTTTAATTTAATAATTTCTTATTTTTTCAACATGAATTTTTGTAAGCGCCACTATTTAGTGCACAATATTTTTTATAAGTTTTCTTAATTAATATGAATTTTATGTCGTAAGGCGTTCCCTTCTGAAATAAATTTCCCAAATTGCTACTTGTATCAGTCTGGAGCATCTAATCAGATGTTAGACGATTAAAATTGTTTGTGTCATTGGATTAATAGTTAGTTAAGAAAGGAAAACAGTTACACAGTTAGGGAAAAATACATATAGCCTTGTGAAAAGTAGTCTAGTAGCACATCAAGTAATTTATCCATTCGTTGGTCTTGTTGATTGAGAGGTAGCATTTATTGTGCAGCAGGGGCAGGACCGGTTCCCTTTAGCTTCCAAATGCATAAAACAAAAAACTTACGGACGAGCGTTGCCAAATGTAAGTAATGCAAATAATTTACAGATATGCAAGCTTTGTTGCGTGGCGAAGTATCTGGAGATGAAAAAAGCCAGAGGAAGCATTGCCATGGAGACCTGGGTATGCAGTCTTAGAACCAGTGCTCTCACTTCTGTGGCATATTTACTTGCAATTTCTCTGTAACAAAGACAAACAAAATAAATTTTCTATTTTTTTTTAGCTAACCCCTTATCTGTTATTTCAAGGGTTTTATGTAAATTTGTAAATGATTACCTGTAATGGAATCTTTTTATGCCAAGATTCTATCACTTCTTCCAGGGAATGACATGGATGCTCCAGATAATCTCTCAAATTAAGGACTTTTTCTTGGATAATATTGGAGCTTAGTGAAATTCAAACACTCTGTGTTGGGTCCTCTGAGTAGAGGCATGCTTGGTCTTCCAAAGGAATTTCGAAGAATTCCTTGGTGATTCCCATCATGCTTTTCATGACCATCTCTGGCACGCTATGGTTCACAATCTGGTACAACAATATATCAGAAAACTATACGCAAACCAAAATACAATGAAGTATTATGCATCTCTGAAAGCTTACGTACCTGGAAAAAACCATATTCCTCACAGGCACTTCGGAATTCTTCGAATACGGTGCTTCTTTTTGGTCCATCCAAGGATTCAAAATTTTGAAAAATACCAGTTGGGTGCATCGGAAAACATCATGAATATAGCCAAAAAGCCCTGTATTGTCATAGTAGGAGCAGGAATGGCAGGCCTCTCTGCTGCAAATCATTTAATGGAGGCCTGTGCCTCAATCAAATTAGATTTCATGGTCTTAGAGGCCAGCGATCGAGCCAGAGGAAGGATCTGCAACACTGACTTTCATGGTGAAAGAGTAGAACGGGGGGCAACATGGATTCATGGTATTGAAGGGAGCCCTGTTTATGCCATCGCTAAGCAGATTGGTGCCATGGAGGATAGGGAGAAGCCGTGGGAGTTCATGGATGATCTCAGGGACATTTCGGCCATTTTGGCAGAAGGAGGATTATTGGTGCCTCCATCTTTGGTAGATCCAATGGTTAGACTGTACAAGGGTTTATTGGGTAAGGCGCAAGATATGATTTTACCAGATGGTCATGTTGGGGAGGAGCCCAAGCATGGGGGCTTGGGGGCTTATCTGAGAGTAGGGTTGGAGGAATATTTAGCAAAGAATGCTAAGAATAACGAAGCCCTATCTACATCCCCATCGGCTATTTCGACAGAATTGGGAGAGGAGCCAAGACCCAATTGGGATCTGAGGTCATTGCAGGAGGCTGTGTTTCATAGCCAGTGTCACAATGATAGGATCACCACTGTTGCAGACGATTTGGATAATGTGGACGTTGAGTCTTTCAGTGAGTATTGGGAATTCCCTAGGAAACAGTTGTCCATCCCCAGGGGGTATTCTAGTGTCATGAAGGAACTTGTGAATAGGCTACCTGAGGAGAGTATAGTGTACAATGCTAAGGTTGAGAGTGTAGCCTGGGGTTGCGAGGCAGGGATTGGTGGGAGAAGGGTCGTGTTGTTGAAGGGGCCTGATGTTGATGTTGAGGCTGATCATGTTATCCTCACTGTTTCATTGGGTGTATTGAAGTCTGTCATCAAAAACTGCAATAAGAATGA
Source organism: Pinus tabuliformis (assembly GCA_031772625.1). NCBI lineage: Eukaryota > Viridiplantae > Streptophyta > Pinopsida > Pinales > Pinaceae > Pinus > Pinus tabuliformis. The sequence goes on along the minus strand of CM062812.1, from coordinate 685,446,556 downwards.
TGCAGATAGTAGCAAGGATCAGAATCCACAGGTCCCTATATTTCATGGCTTCCAGCCACACTTGCCACCCCACAAAGTCAGTGCAATCAACAGACTTGGCTTCGGCGTTGTGGATAAGGTGTTGCTGCATATGGGCCCTGATGTTTCAGAGATCCCCAATGTCAAGTTGGTCTTTGCAGGGCCGAAACATGGTGATGGTGGTGATGATTTGATTCCATGGTGGATGAGGAAAACCTACGCAGTAGTGCGAATCCACAAGCAATCCAAAGTTGTTTTGGCGTGGTTTGTGGGAAAGGAAGCAATTACAATGGAGTCCTTATCGGACCAGGAGGTCATTGAGGGGTTCCTTGATACCTTATCTGCATTCGACATGGATCTGAAGAAGGGAAGCAACAACGTTGGTGAGGGAGATAAGAGTTCTGTGATAGACGACATTCTGAGGAGTGACTGGGGCAGGAATCCTTTGTTTTGGGGGTCTTATACCTATGTTCCTGTGGGCTCAACAGGGGATGATATTGATATATTGGCTGAGCCATTGCCATATGCAGAGGATCAAACTAGCAACAAGCCTCTACAAATTTTGTTTGCAGGTGAGGCTACTGATAGGCACTATTATTCAACAACTCATGGTGCCTATTTGAGTGGGTTGAGAGAAGCCAATAGACTGCTAAGACACTACAACATTCTAAGCTACTGAAGTAGTTTCGCTCAAACCAAGCATGTTTGTTCGAACATAATAATAGTGTGAGTCAGCTTCTCTGTATTGAGATGTTATGATTTAAGATCTCTGCTATTAACTTTCCTAGTTGATTTGACTTTTTCAGCTATCGAACTTCGATGCATCCATGTATCCAATAGATCATATTTCTTTTTGGCCTAAAATTTTCAGTGGGGCTATTCTATGAATCCATGGAGGTGTTCCATGAACAATTTCATGATGAGGAATTTGCACCAAGAAAGTGCAATGCATGAATGTAAGGGGAGAAGATAAATGCTTGACCATAAGTACACGGAGACAAAGTGCACTTGAAATTAGCAATCATTGTAGATATATTTGTAGCATAAGCATAATATTACAAAGAATACGAAAGAGGATAATAACAGTTATAGGTGATTGTGACCTGATGAGTTAGTTCATGTGGTTAAAGTGCTATGAATTGCAAGTGTGAGGTTGCAGAGTCAAGTCTCTAGGCTGGCTGCCTTTGTGAATGTCATGGGTGTCATTCGATGTCTCTGTTGGATTAGTTTGCCAAAATTGCAACTAGTTGGTTAACCTTGGTTACCATCCTCAAAATGAGGGGAAGTTGCCAGTGGTGGGTGCGAATTTCATCGAAATATAGATATGGTGGGTGTGAATTTCATCAAAATATGGATAATGTGGTTTGTAGTTGGTTTAGTGCCCATTTAAAGTTGTGCATTTCATCAAAATATAGATATGGTGGGCGTGCATTGCATCAAAATATAGATAATGTGGTTTGTAGTTGGGTCAATGCCCATTTAAAGAGGTTGGTGGGTGTGCATTTCATCAAAATATAGATATGGTGGGTGTGCATTTCATCAAAATATAGATAAAGTGGTTTGTAGTTGGTTTAGTGCCCATTTAAAGAGGTTGGAACTTGAAATCTAATTCTTTTGGTTCAGAGTAGATGTAAGCAAGCATAAAAGTTGTAGTAGTAGTAATTTTTACATAATGGTTGATTGGCTGCAACACTGATATGCTTGCTTTCTTGAGTGTTTTGGTAGCCACTTGTAAAATGAATTATTTTTGGTGATCTTCTTGGAATTATAAAATGAATTTGATCTCTATCATGTCTCTCTTATGTTACTGAATGTATTGATTTTCTTCTTATGTTGTTAAATATTTCCAGATATAATCTGAAAAGTTATCTGCATTGTTGGTCTTGTCATTATTGTTGTTATTTATTGCAGGAGTCCATGGTTACTGCTTCACATAAGGAGTCTATTTATAAATTCCTCATGTCCAAAATGTTGGTGGAATATGAATTAGAAAGTGGATCATCAATGGAATACAGATGGAAGTTTAAGGCAGTTTTGTTTTTCAATAATTTTAGTACCTACATGTTTTGGCATCTGATGTAGAGTGCTTAAGTTTGTACCAGAAAATAGAGAATTTAGGAAACAAAAATCGATGCCAAAGTTAAAGGAATGGAAAGGGTACTAGATCTACCAAAAGTAAGTCAAAATTTACAGGCCTTAGAAGTAAAGGTACGAGCTGGATTTTCTGGTTACTACAAAAGTTCGATATATCTGGATTGGCATGTAGCCATGTAATACTATTAAATTGATAGCAAGATCAAACAAACAAGTATCAGAATGAGCAATAAAGTCTTTAAAAAAAAAAACAAAAACAAAACAAAACAAAAAACAAAAAACAAAAAAAAAATACAAAAAAAAAACAAAAAAAAAAAATTAAAATTTGAAAATTAAAAATTAAAAAAAATATAAATAAATAAGTAAATTTGAAATCCAAGTAAAGCTTTGATTAAAAAAATAATTAATCAAAATCAAAATCAGAGCTAGAACTAGAAATATCTGTTAAATAATGAAGTCAAATGGTTTATAATATTTTTATTTAATTATGAATAATTCACAAATATATAATACCAATTTCTTTTACTGAGTTAATATAATTTTTATTTATGATTACATTGTTCATACCTCACCTACATCTCATCTAGACTATATAAGGCCAAAAGTATAATGTGTGAAATCTTCAAAGGAAAATGGCATTGTATCTATTCAATGGCAATGTCATACATCGATCGATATTTTATTTAGAAATAAGTGTTGCAATTTTTTTGAATCGTCTAACACATAATGGTGCAATACAGGACACAGTGGCACATAGGGGAGTATGCTCTGTCTAGTAAATGTTATAATATCATACATAAATTGAATCAATATCTCTACTCATACGATATTCTGAAAGTGCAGCTGCACATAAGAAATTTAAGTTCTTTTATACTTGCAATGAATTCATAATTTTTTTCTAAGAAAGAAAAACTATACTTATATGATATACAGATACCCATGTAGTTTATACTTTCAATATCAAGCAGTGTTAAGGAGCTAAACTATGCTCACTTGCTAAATGTCAAGTTGGTCTTTGCAAGGTTGAAACATGGTGATGGTGGTGATGATTTGATTCCATGGCAGTTGAGGAAAACCTACGTAGTAGTGAGAATCCACAAGCAATCCAAAGTTGTTTTGGTGTGGTTTGTGGGAAACGAAGCAATTACAATTGATTCCTTATTGGGCTACGAGGTGATTGAGGGGTTCCTTGATACCTTATCTGCATTTGGCATGGATCTGAAGAAGGGAAGAAACAACGTTGCTGAGGGAGATAAAAGTTCAATGATAGACGGCATTCTGAGGAGTGACTAGGGAAGGAATCCTCTGCTTTGGGGGTCTTATACCTATGTTCCTATAGGCTCAATAGGGGACGATATTGATATATTGACTAAGCCATTTCCATATGCAGAGGATCAAACTAGCAACAAGCCTCTACATATTTTGTTTGCAAGTGAGGCTACCAATAGGCACTATTATTCAACAACTCATGGTGCCTATTTGAGTGGTTGAGAGAAGCCAATAGACTGCTAAGACACTACAACATTCTAAGCTACTGAAGTAGTTTCTCTCAAACCAAGCATGTTTGTTGGAACATAATAATAGTGTGAGTCAACTTCTCTGTATTGAGATGTTATGATTTAAGATCTCCGCTATTAACTTTCCTAGTTGATTTGACTTTTTCAGCTATCGAACTTTGATGCATCCATGTATCCAATAGATCAGATTTCTTTTTGGCCTAAAATTTTTAGTGGGGTTGTTCTATGAATCCGTGGAGGTGTTCCATGAACAATTTCATGATGAGGAATTTGCACCAAGAAAGTGCAATGCATGAATGTAAGGGGAGAAGATAAATGCTTGACCATAAGTACATGGAGACAAAGTGCACTTGAAATTAACAATCATTGGAGATATATTTGTAGCATAAGCATAATATTACAAAGAATATGAAAGAGGATAATAATAGTTATAGGTGATTTTGACCTAATGAATTAGCTCGTGAGGTTAAAGTGCTATGAATTGCAAGTGTGAGGTTGCAGAGCCAAGTCTCTAGGTTGACTGCGTTTTTGAATGTCATGGGTGTCATTCGATGTCTCTGTTGGATTAGTTTGCCAAAATTGCAACTGGTTGGTTAACCTTGGTTACCATCCTCAGAATGAGGGGAAGTGGCCAGTGGTGGGTGTGCATTTCATCAAAATATAGATAATGTGGTTTGAAGTTAGTTCAATGGCCATTTAAAGGTGTGAATTTCATCAAAATATAGATATGGTGGGTGTGCATTTCATCAAAATATAGATAATGTGGTTTGTAGTTGGTTCAGTGCCCATTTAAAGAGGTTGGTGGGTGTGCATTTCATCAAAATATAGATAAAGTGGTTTGTAGTTGGTTCAGTGCCCATTTAAAGAGGTTGAAATGTGAAATCTAATTCTTTTGGTTCAGAGTAGATGTAAGCAAGCATAAAAGCTGTAGTAGTAGTAATGTTTACATAATGGTTGATTGGCTGCAATGTTGATATGCTTGCTTGCTTGAGTGTTTTGGTAGCCACTTGTAAAATGAATTATTTTTGGTGATATTCTTGGAATTATAAAATGAATTTGATCTCTTTCATGTCTCTCTCATGTTACTGAATGTATTGATTTTCTTCCTATGTTGTTAAATATTTCCAGATATAATCTGAAAAGTTATCTGCGTTGTTGGTCTTGTCATTGTTGTTGTTGTTTATTGCAGGAGTCCATGGTTACTGCTTCACATAAGGAGTCTATTTATAAAGTCCTCATGTCCAAAATGTTGGTGGAATCTGAATTAGAAAGTGGATCATCAATGGAATACAGATGGAAGTTTAAGGCAGTTTTGTTTTTCAATAATTTTAGTACCTACACATTTTGGCATCTGATGCAGAGTGCTTAAGTTTGTACTAGAAAATAGAGAATTTAGGAAACAAAAATCGATGTCAAAGTTAAAGGAATGGAAAGGGTACCAAATCTACCAAAAGTAAGTCAAAATTTATAGGCCTTAGAAGTAAAGGTATGAGTTGTCTTTTCTGGTTACTACAAAAGTTCAATATATTTGTATTGGTATGTAGCCATGTAATACTATTAAATTGATAGTAAGATCAAGCAAACAAGTATCAAAATGAGCAATAAAGTATTTTCAGAAAATCTAAAGAAAAAAAATTGAAATTTTAAATCCAAGTAATGCTTTAATTAAAAAATAATTATCAAAATCAAAATCAAAGCTAGAACTAGAAATATTTGTTAAATAATGAAGTCAAGTGGTTTATAGTATTTTTATTTAATTATGAATAATTCACAAATATATAATACCAATTTCTTTTACTGAGTTAATATAATTTTTATTTATGATTACATTGTTCATACCTCACCTACATGTCATCTAGACTATATAAGGCCAAAAATATAATGTGTGAAATCTTCAGAGGAAAATGACATTGTATCTATTCAATGGAAATGTCATACATCGATCGATATTTTATTTATAAATAGGTGTTGCAATTTTTTGGAATCATCTAACACATAATGGTGTAATACAGGACACAGTGGCACATAGGGGAGCATGGTCTGTACAGTAAATGTTATAATACCATACATAAATTGAATCAAAATCTCTACTCATACGATATTCTGAAAGTGCAGCTACACATAAGAAATGTAAGTTCTTTTCTACTGGAAATGAATTCATAATTTTTGTCTAAGAAAAAATCCTATACTCATATGATATACAGATACCCATGTCATTTATACTTACTATATCAAACAATGCTAAGGAGATAAAAGATGCTCACTTGCTAAATGTCAAGTTGGTCTTTGTGGGGCCGAAACATGGTGAAGGTGGTGATGATTTGATTCCATGGTGGATCAGGAAAACCTACGAAGTAGTGCAAATCCACAAGAAATCCAAAGTTGTTTTGGCGTGGTTTGTGGGAAAGGAAGGAATTAAAATGGAGTCCTTAACGAACTAGGAGGTCATTGAGGGGTTCCTTGATACCTTATCTACATTCGACGTGGATCTGAAGAAGGGAAGAAACAATGTTGGTGAGGGATATAAGAGTTATGTGATAAACAAAATTCTGAGGAGTGACTGGGGCAGGAATCCTCTGTTTTGGTGGTCTTATACCTATGTTCTTGTGGGGTCAATAGGGGATGATATTGATATATTGGTTGAGCCATTGCCATATGCAGAGGATCAAACTAGTAGCAGGCCTCTGCAAATTTTGTTTGTAGGTGAGGCTACTGATAGGTACTATTATTCAACAACTCATGGTGCCTATTTGAGTGGGTTGAAAGAAGCGAATAGACTGCTAAGACACTACAACATTCTGAGCTATTGAAGTAGTTTCGCTCAAACCAAGCATGTTTGTTCGAACATAATAATAGTGTGAGCCAACTTCTTCGTATTGAGATGTTATGAGTTAAGATCTCTGCTATTAACTTCCCTGGTTGATTGACTTTTTCATCTATCGAACTTTGATGCATCCATGTATCCAATAGATCATATTTGTTTTTGGCCTAAAATTTTCAATGGGGCTATTCTATGAATCGATGGAGATGTCACATGAACAAGTTCACGATGAGGAATTTGCACCAAGAAAGTGAAATGCATGAATGTAAGGGGAGAACATAAATTCTTGACCATAACTACACAGAGACAAAGCGCACTTGAAATTAGCAATCATTGCAGATATATTTGTAGCATAAGCATATTATTACAAAGAATAAAAAAGATGATAATAACAGTTATAGGTGATTGTGACTTGATGAGTTAGTTCATGTGGTTAAAGTGCTATGAATTGGAAATTTGATTTGGAACCATTACCATATGAGGGCAACTTATGATGTTTCCTTTACAGCATCTGGGCAAATGCTAGTTATAATTAGTTATAGGTTGATTTTTTTATGATGAATTTTAAATGTTTGTGTTTTCATTTTATGTAATGTATGTGTTTGTTTGTTTATGCTCTTGTCTGTGTATAATTTTAGAACATAGGAAAGGCTTTCATTAGAATATCCTGTATGGAAGGTCATTGCCCAAATTTTCTATTGACTTGATACAAATCACCTCTATGATGATTTTACACACATAAAATATAATATGCAAGAATTGCATTTCCAATTACTTGAATGTGTATTAAACTATATATGTTCAAATTAGCATTTAGTTTAACAAAATTCCATTTATTTTTGTAAATGGCCATAAAATCATGAATGGCTATGGATATTTTTGTAAGTATCATTATTCAATGCATCTTTGAGAATTGAATTATTTTATAAGTATTTTTAATCAATATATATTGATAATTAGCTACAAATCCATTTTTTATGATGGTAGAATTTTAAATGTTTGTGTTTTTATTTTATGTAATGTATTGGTTTGTTTGTTTGTGTTTTTATGTCTATAAATTCTTGAACACAATTTTTTATTTATTAGAATAAGTTTATACAAATAACTTCTATGATGTTTTTAAGCATGCATAGGATCCAATGCAAGAATTACACTTCAAATGAATTGAATGCTTGCATAATTTATCTATGTTAAATTTAATAAAAGTTCACTTATTTTGGTAGATGACCATGACATCATGAATGACAATGTATTCTTTTTTGTAACCACCACTATTCAATGTGTGTATTGAAAATCACAATTATTTCTAATTATTATATTCTTATAATTAATTACAATTTTATGTTTTATGATAGAATTTCAAATGTTTGTGATTATAGTTTATTTTGTGTATATGTTTGTGTTTGTGCATATATAATGGTTCTACCCATACATAAAGATGGTATATAACAGTTACACTTTAATTGAGTTGAATTTGAGTATTAACTTATTTTATGTGCAAACTGATATTCAATTTAATAACATTCCATTTATTTCTACCAATGTTCATAACATCTATTAATTAACATACATTTCAATAATAAAAATAACTATAATATCATAAATGATTATGATGATAAACGTTTTGCAAGCAAAACTACTCAATACATTTAAAAAAGTATACAACAATACATTTATCATAATTTGCAAGAAATTATGTACTTTAGAAATTAATTAGCTAGAAATTGATGCTTTATAATAACATAATTTTAAAATGTGTTTTTCTATTTTTTAGGATGGCTTTTTTTGTTGTGTTCCTTTTTTCCTTTTTGTGTCATGATTTTACGAATACATAATATTAAACGAAAATGAGGAAAAAGTTGAATCTTGTTTTTTAACTCAATTATGTTCATTTAATTTTTTTACAAATATTTTAATCAAAATATATTTCAAAAATACAAATGTGAAATTGAATTTTTATCCTTTGATTTATATTTGTGTTTAATTTAATAAATTAATTTTCAAAGAAAACATATAATTCATTTAAAAAATATACAACTATATTTTTTAAACTTGCTAAAGATGTCTTTTTCAAGGTTCTTATGTTGCCTCTAATTACAAAAGTGAATTATGATAAGCCTTGCTAAATTTTGATTATGACCTTTTTAATTGAATACGCCCCTAATAGGTCAAAGTGAGTCAAATGATGTGTCATAGATGTGGCATACGACAGTGTAAATATTTATTTTTATTAATATAAAAGAAAATTTGGTTTTTTGTGTTATGATTCTTGAAAATTTATTAAAGGCTTACATGTGATATTAGACTTCTAATTCACAAGGAATGAGCTATGTCCAAGAAGAGGCAATATAAAAAAGCTAAAAACAAAGTTCTCCTTTTTGCTAGAGTTGAATTGTTGGTTTTGCAGAAGAAAACACATGACTTGAAATAAAATTGTCATGAGTGAAACTCAGTTAAAAGGATTTTTGGAGATAAAAAGGGTTGGATAAAATATAAATGGATATTGGGGAAGAATGACTGTACTCATACCCCAAAAGTAGCAAGATGCTATTGAGGGTCAAGGAAATGTAAATTGGAAAAGGACAACTATTTTTCTCCTGGGAAGTAGGGGTTAGAGCTTTGGGGGAACTACTTGGAAACATAGTTCTTGGTTGGGAGGAATACAATAGCCTTTAATTTATTTCCAACAAGAAAATCTGAGATAAGTATTTTCTAGTCTAGCTGGGTTTCTCAGCAAAAAACAATACACTTGAATGTGCAAAGATACAAAATGATATTATATTATAAACTAAAGAAGCTTGTTTGCATGGATAAATATATAAACATGCATAGTAACCCTTATTCACCTCTAAAAATATAGTTTGTTGTAAGCTAATATAGAAAAGAACTACTACAAGTAAGAAAAATAAATTTATACATAGTTTAACTTGTAGAAAAATAAATGTATACCTATTTTAGCTTGCTATAGGCAAAATAACTAGAATCGTATCAATCAGACATGGAACAAGAATTCTTGGGTAAAGTAATACTAGGGCCTAAAGGAAAACCTTCGCAAACTCCTATGACAAGGGTTCAACACACCTCTTGCCTAATTTGTGTATTCTCTTCTTCAAAGAAAATGATAGTAATAGTAAATTATATACAATCATTATGCAGAAACAAAATTTATAGAGTTGACATGAATATCTAGCTAGATAAGGCTTTTCTTTACACTCAAACAACATAAAGTTTCCTTACAGCCAGCATCAAGTGAAAATTGCAACCGACATTGAAACCCGGTAACGAGGAATCGTTGGATAAGTACTTGAAGGCCAAAGCATAGGCGAAAAACCTTGCATGAATTTTAACCCAAAGACAATGTCGCAAGATAACCCAAGTTGGTCGTAGACTAACCTACACCCAAAAGAAAGTAATGCCTTAGTTTGGATTGGAATCACTTTAAATTCATCAGGAAAAGAATGTTACAGAGGGTTTTGAGATAAGTAGAGTCTAACCTTAGCAATATAGATGACATTCTTCAATCTAACGCTCTATTGTAAAGGGAATAACATTAGTATTGTACATATATCCTTGTTCACAGAAAAATTATATTGAGATGAGAATCGAGATACGGTTTAATCATAGATTGAAAATTATGGAAAGGTTGTACATAATTAGAAGGAACTCCATGTATGAAGGGTACTTCATTTTGAAATCATTGAGAAAAATAGAAATTATTCTAAAATCTTTTGAGGGGACCATACCCAACCTATGATACATCGTAACCACAAAGTTATAACTCAAAACTTACAATAATATACCCAATATGCAAGAATGGCTATACTATAACAAAGATAAGTGAATGTAGAGGAACCAAAGACCTTGTGATGGCTTACAGAAGGATTGCATCCGTACCACATTTTACAAGGAGTCTTTTTCTAAGAATGTGAGATGGACATATGCTTTTCACATACATTTCACATAGAATCGCATCATCCCAAAACATCAATGTTGTTTTTTTGAAAAAACTCATTGAACGAACTATATTCAATATAGTAATGTTCATTCTTTCAACCACATAGTTTTGTTGAGAATTGTATGGAAGTATGCTCTAATGTTGAATCGCATGCTTGCGGAGATATTTTTCATATTAATTAGAGTACATTATCTTCCATTAATAGTATGAATAGAGCCAATATGTGATTATGCTTCATATCCAATCCATACTTGAAAATCCTTAAAAGTTTTGAAAGCTTGAGATTTACTTTTCAATAGGTACACACAACACATTCTAGTGTAATCATCAACATAATTCTTCGTACATTTAACTTCATTAGCATAAGTAAAATTCATAGGACCACACAAATCAAAATATATATGTCCAACTTTTCTACATGAATAAAGGGGCTTGCTAGCGAATGTGAACAAGGAATAATAGATTTCTTAGATTGCTAGTGAATGTGAACAAGGAGCAAGTTATCCAAAAAATAATAGGAGAAAAGAAGAAGTTAGAAATGATTATGCATAGCTATAGACCCATACAAATAAGGAAGTGGAAAATACCACATATATTTAGTAGGGTACTAGATTAACATATTTAATGCTTAAAGTAGTTAGGCATTAAAAAAAAACGTATTGAGTTCTCATTCCTTGGGAATTAAATCACCCTTGAAGAGGAAGGGACATGACTAAGTAGAGAGAAAAATGAGAGAATATTAATGGATAGTGTATGGGTAGGATAGTTTATTAGCTCTTAGTAGAACAAACAATGTTTTCATGTGAATAAGCCCAATAATTTTCCATGTAGTAGAGATATTTTTTGGGGGTAATATTTACAGTGGGTTAATATTCCATGGTTTTTAAACTTCATTACACATAGTAACAAGTAAATAAATTGTATTAATTTTTCTTAGCAATAAAAAGAAATATTTACATTGTTGGGTCTACAAGACAGTCAAAACTATTTTCTCATAATTAAATATTTTAATTAACAAATAGAGGGTAAATCCCTTGAATTGAAATAAATATACATGGCTTCTTTTGAGTGAGGGGACTTTTGGGAAAAGCCATAAATAGATAAGGGTTTGCTTCACACTCAAACAACATAAAATTTCCTTGTGGTGAGCATCAAGTGAAAATCTCAACCGACATTGAAACCCAATAAACAAGAAGCGTTGGATAAGTACTTGAAGGCCAAAGCATAGGTGAAAACAATTTCATGAATTTTAACCCCAAAACAATGTTGCAAGATGACCCATGTTGGTCGTAGACTAACCTACATAGACAAGAAAGGAAATCCTTAGTTTGGATTGGAATAACTTTAAATTAATCAGGAAAAGAACATTACAAAGGGTTTTGAGATAAGTAGAGTCTAACCTTAGTAATATAGATGACATCCTTCAATCCAATGCTCTGTTGCATAGGGAATAACATTAGTATTGTACATATATCCTCCTACAAAGAAAAATTATATCGATATGAGAATCGAGTTACAGTTTAATCATAGAATGAAAATTATGGAAAGATTGTACAATATTGGAAGGAACTCCATCTATAAAGGGTGTTTCATTTTGAAATCATTGAGAAAAATAGAAATTACACTTAAATCCTTTCAGGGGACCATAACCAAACAATGATACATCGCAACCACAAAGTTAAAAGTCAAAACTTACAATAATATACCCAATATGTAAGAATGGCTATACTATAACACAGATAAGTGAATGTAGAGGAACCAAAGACCTTGTGATGGCTTACCGAAGGATTGCATCCATACCACATTTTAGATGGAGTCTCTTTTTAAGAGCGTGAGATGGACATATATTTTTCACATACATTGCACATAGAATCGCATCATCCAAGAACATCAATGTTATGTTTTTGAAAAAACTCATTGAATGAACACTATTCAATATAGTAATGTTCATTCCTTCAACTACATAGTTTTCTTGATAATTGTATGGAACTATGCTCTAATGTTCAGTCCCATGCTTGCGGAGATATTTTCATATTCATTAGAGTACATTATCTTCCATTAATAGTATGAAGAGAGCCAATATGCGATTATGCTTCATATCCAATCCATATGTGAAAATCCTTCAAAGTTTTTAAAGCTTGAGATTTACTTTTCAATAAGTACACCGAACATATTTCAGTGTAATCATCAACGTAATTCTTTGTACATTTAGTTTCATTAGCATAGGGAAAATGCATAGGACCACAAAAATCAAAAAATATATGTCCAATTTTTCTACATGAATAAAGGGGCCTTGCTATCGAATGTGAACAAGGAACAATAGGTTTCCTAGATTTCTAGTGAATGTGAACAAGGAACAATAGATTTCTTAGATTTCTAGTGAATGTGAACAAGGAGAAATTTATCCCAACAATAATAGGAGACAAAGAAGAAGTTAAAAATGATTATGCATAACTATAGACCGATAGAAATAAGGAATTGGAAGATCCCACGTATATTTAGTAGGGTACTCAATTAACATATTTAATGCTTAATGTAGTTAGATATAACAAAAAAAACATGTTGAATTCTCATTCTTTGTGAATTAAATCACCCTTCAAGAGGAAGGGGCATGACTAAGTAGAGCGAAAAATGAGAGAATATTGACGGATAGTCTATGAGTATGATAGTTTATGAGCTCTTGGTAGAGCAAACAATGTTCCAATGTAAATAAGCCTGATAATTTTGCACGTAGTTGAGAACTTTTTTGGGGGTAATATTTATAGTGGGTTAATATTCCATGGTTTTTTAAAATAAAAGAATAAAAAATAGTTGTCAATTTTTACATTCTTTTTTAATTTATTTGCTTAAAGCTTATACTTTAAAATTATTTTAACTTAAAAATCATTAAAACTCTTAATATTTGTATGAAAATATCATTAAACATTTTACATTATGCATATTAGGGTGTACTAATATTAACCAAGGTTTATAAGCTTTACAATAAATTTCCATCCTTGAAATTTTTGCTACTAGATAGAAAGTGAGTAAAAGAGAAGAATAACATGAGACATTGTTGAATAAAACTAACATATGGGGAATAACTAACAAGGAATAAAGTTGTGGGTCATTTAATGTTTGCATGTTGTGGAAAATATATAAAAGAATTAAGCGATTGAGAGAGAAGAAGAACATGAGACATTGTTGAATAAAACTAACATATGAGGAATAACTAACAAGGAATAATGTTGTGGGTCATTTAATGTTTCCATGCTATGAGCCTCTATGACATAGTACTGATGAAAATCCTCAATGCGGTGTGTAAATTTCATAATATTTTTTCTTTGAAATGATGAAACACAATTTAGGATGCATAAATGTAATTATATTAAAATTTAGTGAAAGAAACATTGGATGCTTCTTTTATTTTTTTTTTAATTTTGTGCATGTCCAAGTTTATTTCACCTTCATGGCCTCTTTTGGTCATTGTACATATATAATAAAAATATGATCATTTCTAGTAGAAGAGTTGCAATAAGAGGTGATGTAGGTGTTACCTATCCTAAACAATGTGTATTGTTGAACAATTATCTCCTTGTTAATGAAAATTATTACCTTTCTCACTGAGTGTATGTCTATTTTATTAGATTTCCATATATTTTAATGTTTTTCCTAAAATATATTTATTAATTTGTCAATAACCATCAAAAAATATATTTTTTATATTGTAAAACCATTCTCTTCCAAATCACCATTCTCTTCCAAATCATGTGGAAGGTGTCTTGAATATCTCGCGTTCATTCAAAGGGGGATTTTCGTGAATAATGAGGTTAGTGAAACATTAATATGTGTATAATGGTTTCATTACAATTTTATTTGTATCCTTTAAATTCTACTTCTAAAGAAATAAATGGGAATGCATTCGATATTTGCCTAATATTAGTGAAAGTCATTGCAATTGAACTCAACAACGCCTTAGATTTCAATACAAAACCTCAACATCTAACTTAGAATTGATTAGACAAAATGAAAACAAAAACAAAATAGAAAATTAAATATTAAAAAAATCATATTAGAAATATATATATTTATGTATATTAATATAAATATTAGTGATTAAAAAAAATATGGAAATACATGATTTACAAACGTAAAATACATATAACTAAATTTGTGAAAACATATTTATGATTCCTTAATTTTGTTATGTTCATAAGCCTGTATAGCTTATAATAAGATTTCTAGAATTTTAATTTAATTATTAATAATCAATAGGATGATGCTAGAGATTCAATATTCAATAATTAATATTTTTAATATTAGTTATGAATAGAAGGTTGAGATTTATTTAAAATGTAGTTATGACCTCTATTCCTTCTCAATTTAATTAAAAAAATCATTTCAAAATTAATTTAAAATATACTATATATAGAATATTTTGACTATAAAATGATTTATTGGTTTTATTATAGCTATTGTCACCATATAGTTAAATGGATTGAAAATTTCTATAGCCATCACTCTATGATAAGAATCAAAACACTAACCCCATTATACATATTGCATTAACCAGTATAAAAAAATCATAAAAGTTAACTAAACTATATTATTATTATTATTATTATTATTATTATTATTATTATTGGAGTTATATAATATATAAAAATATGTTTATCCATGTAGATTCACCCCCACTATTATTATGGAAAGCCTTTAATTGGAAACAGTTCTTCTTACATTACCATGGTTTAGAAATACCACGTGCCCAATATGATGTGTTGATATGCCATTTTCTTAAATTAATTAATTTGAGATAATTTAATTAATAGAGTATACCTAACTTGTTAGCATAATTATAGGCATAAATATTTTGGAATTTATTTTTAATTTAAGTTAAAAGAAAATATTAGCATTAAATTAAGACAAACTAGGCAAGCCATATAAATTAAATGGATCCAAGTGCAAATAAAATTCAATCCATGATAACCATCAATTATTCCTATCACATTTCATAGATTAAAAAAAACACAGAAATTAACTAAATTATAAATTTATTGCAAATTATATTGTGACTATTTATAAAAATATTTTTTTGCATGCATATTTCAACACCAACAAAAAAACTTAGTGGAAATTTTAGTGGTTAAATATGTCAATATTACTATGAATGTTCCAACATATTCCATGTGGTTTAAATATCATCAACTTAATAATTAATTATAGCTATGGAATATCTATTCTTCGGATTAGCATAATTATAGGCATATCTATTATGGAATTTATTTTCAATTTAAATTAAAAGAAAATATTAACATTAAATTCACAAACTAGGCTCCAACTGTTTCGATCGCTGCAATCAAAGAAGGGGGACTGCATGATGCAGATCTGCCCCCTCTCTCAACGGATTGGCTCAAACAGTACAGATCTGGGCCGGATCTATTTGATCTGACCAATACCCGAGAACAGCTAGAACCCAGGCAGCAGATAGGTGGCAATATGCATAGATCGAGCAGAGGGTTTGCAGACATCGACATGCAAATGGAAGAACGACCCACTAAGAGGTCAGATCTGGAAGATTGTTCACAGTCAGAGCACATGCGGATCAGCAGCGACACTGGCTTAGGCGGATCAGGAACCCAGCCGAAACCCAGGCCACAGGTAACAATAACACATTTTCAGATTTTCATTAAAACCCCAGAGGGGAAATCTTGTTTAGTGTGGGTTCATGCAGAAAGCACCATCATGCAGCTGAAACAGCAAATTCGGGCATTGACGGGATGCCCTGTTCAGATTCAACATCTGGTCAGTGGTAGGTGGTCCCTCCAGGATAATAGAACCCTGGAAAGTTATGAGATTGGTCCAGAAAAAACCATTGTTTTAAACCTCAGGCTGAGAGGAGGGGCTCTATCCCAGGGACAACAAAGCTCCTCAGGAGGGGACAAGGGGAAAAAGACAACACCTCAGCAACAACCCAAGGGAGGCTCCTCCTACAAAAACATTCTTCAGGGTAACAAAGATTCAGGGTCCTCTCCAGATCAAGGCAGATATACACCTAGGCCATACATAGTAGATCAGTTAGGGCAAACCCCAGCCCTTAACTTTGATTCTACAGGGCTTGATGATTTCGTTAAGTCCTATGAAACGCAGGCCCTAATCTGCCGTTTTAACAGTTTCTGGCCAAAACCAATGGATCTATTTCATTGGATTTTCACCACTTGGACCATGGAATGTGATATACATTTATGCTCCAAGGGGTTTTTTATAGTTAGATTTGCATCCTCGGAAGTCAGAGATACAATCATTAGAGATGGGCCTTGGTTCTGGGGAACATCGGGGCTGTTCATGACCCCATGGTTCCCAGATTTTGATCCAAACAACATGACTGTATCCAAAGTGCCGGTTTGGGTCCGTCTATATAACCTTCCCCTTCACTTTTGGAGTGAACGAGTTTTGGAAGGAATTGGGAACAGCATAGGGAAATATATCAAAACAGATCTGGAGAGGATTGATGAAAGGGTATACACTTTTGCACGCATTTGTGTGGAAGTAGATCTAAGCAAAGGGCTGCCAGACAACATAAGTCTGATCTACAAACAACAAAATTGGCTGCAAACACTAGACTATGAAAATACTGCTTTCAGATGCAGGCTCTGCAGGCAGACAGGACACCTGCAAAGCACATGTCCAGAAGCCAAGAAAGCAAACAGTAAAAAGAAGCAGAAAGGGAAGCAGAGGAAAGGATGGAAATTCCCCCCCCTAACTCAGATGATGAAGAATCAGAAGCAGAAGAGGAAGACACCCCCGCAGAGAATGCAGAGGTATCCCAAGAAATGGAGACTCAGAAGGAAACTACTTCAGATAACAAGACTTCACAGCTCCACCCAAATCAGGCAGAGAAGGCAAGCGAGGATCAAAGCATGGGAGGGATCAAACGGCATCACCACTCAGATACTTCAGACTCAGACAAGGAAACAGCCTCACAGAAAGCAGAAACACAGTTAGTCATAGCTTCGATCGAGCCCACTCAAGGAGAGTGGCGCAAGGTCGAAAAGAAAAAGGGGAGAAAAACTTGAAGTGTGAGTTTTTACTCACTGCCGGAAACCAGTTTTTTGCCTCTTTCTCCTTTCTTCTCTCTTTTCCTTTCTTCTTCTTCTTTATGCACGTTAGCTTTTTAACGTTGCGTGGGGTGCGAAAGCACTCGAGCCCAAATGGGCAGCTTATGGAAATGCTTCAATGCATCTGCTAGTGTAACTTTTCATTTTTTAAATAAAAGGTTACCGTTTTTTCCCCTGGAAAAAAATTCACAAACTAGGGAAGCCATATAAATTAAATGGATCTAACTGAAAATAAATTCAATCCATGATAATCATGGAAAGAGTACCCCATTATACCTGTCACATTTTGTAGATTTAAAAAAACATAGAAATTAACAAAATTATAACTTTATTACAAGTTATATTGTGATTATTTATAATAATATTTTTTTTGCATGCATATTTCAAGAACAAATAATCTTAGTGGAAAATTTTAGCCCTGGGACGAAATTAAAGGGTATCAAATTTTGACTCGAAAACTTTTTTGTATCATAGTGCATTATTAATCATAGCCCCAAAACTATTTTATAAGAAAATTAGGTATGGAGGTTAGCATAGTCTTATTTCATTGGAGACCTGGAAAAAATAAAATAGCTTGTGAAATTAGGAGCTACTAATTTCAATTTACCCCAACTTTCAAGGACAAGGACTTATGGTTTCCATTTCTCCCTTCTAATTTGGTTTAAAATGAGCTCTTTATTTCACTGGCCCTTATATCATGGTATTGAGATTAATTTGCAGAGAACAACCCACATTTAAGTATTCAATAGTCTTATTTCCATTTTCTAAGTTTTCATACTATTAATGATTGTCATATCTAAGACAGGAGGCTTATGTATTTGCTTTACATTCCAATACCTCGAGCATGCTCTCCTTTCCCTCTTCAATTCTTTTGCTTAATTTTTGGGAACTGTAATAATTTTTTGTTTGGAAAATCCCCAAAATTTGGTCTTGGGATTTAAAAATTACACTTGCGTTATTAAAATTTTTGTATCTAATGGTTGGAGAAAACTACAGTTTAATTTTTAATTTATGGTAGCCATGTTGGTGGGGTTGTCTTTAAGTTTAATGAATCAAGCTCCAATATTTTTCTTTTTTTTTTTTCTTGAAGTTTACACTTCTCTACAACACATTTTTCTTGTGTATTACTCTTTGGAATTCACTTATAGTCTTCATTAATGCATATAAAATTTTAGGGGATTTTATTTTTTATTTTATTTTTTTTATTTATTTATTTTTTTTTATTTTTACTTTTTTTTTTTTTTTTTTTTTTGAAAGTTGAAATTTGGGGTTGAATTTTTATCCAAATAGTGATTAAGGATGATCATCCAAAATATTAAAGTTAAAATTTTTATACTTTATAGCATTATATCCCCATAAATTAAAAAGTAAATTCATAGAAACAAGACATCCCATCCCTATATAATCACCAAACACTCAATTAACCTTGATATTTAGAGTCCATGCTTTTTGTAAGTGATTTGCCTTAATTTCTCAAACAAGGTGTTTATTTAAACTAATTTCCTTGCACCTCATAAAATTATGGTTTTATGGCAATGGTATCACACATGTGTTTCCATCATGGAATTATTTTTCAATCTCCCATAGAATTTCAATTTCTCCAATGTATTTCTTTCTGGTTTTGTAGGAAAAAATTCACCCACGACATCCTCCATAGGAATTCATGGTTTTATGGTTATCTATGTACTAAAGGTAACTTCAATAAACTTTATATTCATACCTCATCCATTAGTTACATCGTTTCTAAAGGGTTATACCATTTATGAATCAATTCTCATTCTGGTGCACCTAATTGAGAAGGAGAAGATTGTGTTGATACTCCAAAAGATTTTGTTGATAATGCATGGGTGTCTGTGTATGAAAAATTATATATTCTTATTATTTTTTGAAGTTTATGAAGTAATATTTCAATTGGATTTTGCAGACATGTGTATTCCCATAAGTTTTTTTCAACTATTACATGAATACTAAACTAAGATAGTGGTATTTTTTGAATTTTTTTCGTTCTGAAAATTTTTTGTTATTGTTTTTTCATTCAGCCTCTTTAAATTTGTCCAAAAAAATTAGAGCATTATGTTTAAGAAAAAATAGATGAAAAATATCATACGAATTAGAAAATTTCAAACTCATATGCCATCAGATAGAAGATTCCTTCATCAAATCCAACATGATCCAATCCACCAACTAAGGACAAATTTTTCCCTAGTTTCACTAGGGTACAAAAAGTTGTTGCATAACATTTTGCATACGGGGTACTGGAAATGTGTGTTTTAAGACCTCGAAAGCACAATCGAGTGTCGAGCGCTTAAATGCTCGATCGAGTGCCTAAATTTTCAATTCAAATATATTGATAAATCTATTTTCTTAGCGCTCAAGAAGCTTGATCGACCACTTACAAATGGCTCGATTGGGCGCTTAAACTACTTGATTGGGTGCTCTTTTTTAAACCTAAACACTCCTTGTCTTGCCAAAATGTGTAACACAGATCCATGTTATCATCCATATATATATATATATATATATATATATATATATATATATATGTATGTATGTATGTATGTATGTATGTATGTATAACTATGAAACATATGGTAAAATTATTATTCATCAGCAATACATCATAAAATCTTTCTCCATTGATGGTCCATCATCATAATGGAAAATCATTCCACGGAATCCATTGCTTTGAGTTAGTCACTACAAAAATTGGTAATATGCATGCATCATGTTGTTTATAAAGAGGATAATGGAAAGATATATAGACAATAATATATAAAACTTATTTTGACTATATTCTATCATGTCAAAGTAGGTATGGATAGAATATTCAATTAGCAATTATAATAGAGGTTTTCTTTTCTTTTTTCCTCAAGTAGTTTAACTAATAGAGAAAAATGTCTTTTTCACATAATTTTTTCTAGCTAATTTTAAACCATGAAAGATCACAATATTTCTTGAAATTGCATTGATGGATTCTAATGAAATGGCCAACTTTTTTACAAGTAAGATTGTACCTTTTTTTTCAAATAATATTTATATAATATTTATTCTATTAGAGATAATATTATTTTTATTTTGTGTTTATTTTTCATGATGGTCCTTCTGAAATATTCTATTCCTTCAATATTCCTTTTCATCCATAAGGGTATTTCATAATACAATAATATTAAATTATAAATTAGATTCGCTAAATACAAAATGGTATATTCTATATTTATATTAACTAATATAATTTATTATTATAATCTTATTGATAATTAATATTAAAAAAATATTATTGATTTAATATTGTTGTAAAATATTTTTAGTGTTGATGCAAAGCCTTAATCCTAGTTGAAAACAACTCCGAATATATAATATTTTATATTATTAATAATTAGTGTAGCTAATTATTATAACATTTTAAGAATGAGTCTATATGTATAGAGAATATCATGCATAAAAATATTGTGCATAACATTTTATACTTTGTTAATATACCATGTAATAATATACTTTCTCTAATAATTTGAATTACGATTTGGTTATGCAAGATAATCATAATTGCAAGGATTGTTTCAATATGGACATGTATAGGAATAAATTGAAGATAAGTAGTCATTTCTAGCTTAGACAACAAAAATAAGTGATTCACACCTCCACATTAATGCTTGTGAACAACAAATTTTGGAGATTAGCTGGTCAATCTTAAGCATTATAATTATTGAAACAAGAATATAATTTTAAGTAGGCAAAATATTTATGTTCCCTTCAATTTTCTTGGATTTTCTAAGCTTGTGATAGCTCTTTAGTTATAGTGGAGTAGTCACCTTCGCTTTATCCTACAAAATCTCACATAACAGTATACTAACAGTCATGTAAATTGTTGTTTCATTACATATTCTATTCGAAGTTTAACTAATTTGTACTAACTAAACCCTTTAACTTGATAAATGTTGTCATATTTGACTTAAAGATAGAGAACAAAGTATCTCCATTGACAACATACACCAAAATATAAAGATGTCAAAAAGAAAAATTTAAATACTCTTATTAAAATCTATTATCCATATTCAAGAAGGTCATAAGGTTATTGAGAGGAAAGGGTTTTATGCACAACTAGTTTATAAGGTTATATGTCAAATAGATTTGATTGAATTTATTGTTCCTACACCTTTAAGGTATGTTCTAAATTATTTATTATAACAAGGTTATTATATGTCAATTTCAAGCTACAAGTTTGGTAGAAATAAGTTCTATATTTTATGTTTTACTTTGAAACTGTGAATTTTTTACTTTAAAAACAAATAAATGTTATTTTAAAATTTAACTTTTCATTTTTTTTCTTTGCCATCAACTATTCAATCTTTCTTCTAACTTTAAAATTTCCAATCTTTTATCTCAAAAACAATTAACTGTTCTTTTTAAATTTAACTTGTAATTTTTTCTTTTGCATTTTTTAAAATTTAAGATTTAATTATTTTCATTTGTTTTTTTTTTATTATTTAAGGTTACCTTTCTTTTTCTTTGTGGAACTTTCACGAATGTAATTAATATTCGGCTTTGTAAATTTAGTTAACTTTTTGGTTTTTTTGGGTAACTTTTTGTTTTTTGGGCTGTTGTAATTAGTGTTTCTTGAATTCAAAATCATAAACTCTCTGACCTTGTGAATTTCATGTCCAAAAGGAAAAGAAAAATATGTAAAAAAGTGACCAATCTAATAGTTATAATATTTTGATAATAAAAAAACGAAGAGAAAATACTAAGAAAATATTAGTTACCTGTTAAAAGTAGGATTAGTAGAATACTAAAAGATATTAGTTACCTGTTAAAACTAGGATTAGTAGAATGGCTCAATTTCAGTTGGCTATTTGCTATGTCTCTAAGAGCATCCGGGGTTTAATGGGAATTAGGGACTTCAGGAGTAAAGATAGAGATCATCAAACTTGAGCAAAATCTCATCCCTAACCTTATTCCAATTACGCAAAACTTACATCTATACCATACCATAGTATAATTACATCTCACCATGGAAATCTATGAGCCGGCCTCTAATTTAATAGTGCTCTGGGTGGCTGGGCACGTATTATACTATCGTTTAGTCTAACCATGACATAATTTTTTTGGAAAGACTATTTTGGCAGACATTTTTTAAATTCTAATGGTAATTGTTAAATTTCAAGATTTTAGATGTTAAGGTTCTTCATGCTGTAGAATTTATTTTTCTTTAAAAAAATGATTTGAAAACTGGAAAAAAAAAAAATCCTTTTCACCAGAGTCCATTTTGAAATTTGCATTATTTTTATTTAAATTATTTGATATATAAAATTGATTTTAAAGTTGGTTTAAATTATGTGTGCAAGAGACTTTTAAATTTGTGTGGAAATTTTAAATTCAACTTAAATTAATATAAAGTTATTTCAATTTTATATTTATTAAATAGTTGAGAAATAAATTATATTAAAATATAATTTTAATATTTAAAATAAATTTCTATAATTTTTTATATAAATCCAAATTTATTGTTTATATTATTTATAAATAAAAATTTCAATATTATTTATATTATTATTATTATGTTTATTATTATTATTATTATTATGTTTATTATATTTTAGTGTCAATTATAATCACATATAAATGTATCTTATCATTTTTAATTTAAAAAAAAAAAAAAATTATCATAATTTTTATTTAAATCCATAAAACCCCAATGAAGTTTACATTGAAAAGGAACTAGTATTATTCTACCAGTAGCTCTTAATGAAGGGACAAGAAGATCGAAGTGAAGTCATAGCACATCTTTAAACTGATTACTCTGGAGCAAAATGTGGTGCTCGTGTGAGAGATATCATTCCTAGAGGTGGAGGAAGCCATCAGGGAAATGCTCGGGAACAAAGCTTTGGGTGTAGATAGGTTTACGATTGATTTCTTTAAGGTATGTTGGTCATCTGTGGGGAATGAAGTGCATGAGTTTGATGAGGAATCGTGTTGTGCTAAATGCCATATTCTTAACCTTAATTCCTTGGTTGGTATCCGTTGGTTGGTATCTCATTGAAGGTTTTGCTTTGGGCATACCTCAAGGAGAAGTTATCTCGTCAGTTGTCCAATTGGACCTTCAAAGCTATGAACCCCCCCAGTCGCATTGCCTTACTCAAATTGGTGTTGCAAGCACTGCATGTTTATTAGTTGATGGTGCTACCTACTCCGAAAGGTGTGTGTAAAGACATTTCTCCATATTTCAAAATTTCCTTTGGAAGGGAGCTAAGCAAGCTACAAAATGGGCCCTCGTTACGTGATAGAAGGTTTGCCTCCCAAAGGGTGGTGGGGGCTTATGTCCGAGGGACCCATAAATACTCAACCGAGTTATCGATGCAAAGCTCTAGTGGCAGTGGCATCAAAGGGGACCAGAAATCTGGAAACAAATTTGGCAGAGAAAATATAACCTAGTGAGGGGACAAGAGGAGATGGCTAGGTATAATATATTTCTAGAGGAATCCTTAATTTGGAATTGGAAAAGGCACAGAGGTAGCTCATTCAATATCACTTGTTCTATATGGCCAGAATGGCTGCATGACTCAATTCTAGGAAGACTCATGGCATCTGCATCTTAAGATAGCAAACCATGAGGACATGTCAAAGATTATAGAGCTTACCCATCGGATAGGGGAAACTATGGTAGCATATTGTTGGGGTACTAAGCGAAACCAAGAGTTTGGAAGGAGCATAGAAAGTGAAAACATGTATTCAATCAATAAGAATGGCACAACTTGAATGATATTGTGTAGGAGCGGAAGATTCAGGTTACCTTGGATGAAGACTGATTATGATGGGGCTATCAGGCTCAAAGGATGTTATCTACTAAACATGCCTACAGACTATTGGCCAACCATTTAGATCTTGCTAGGGAAGCCTTTTGGCACAAAGTTTGGGGAGGGAAACTATGGCGAAAGGTGGCTATTATCTTATAGTTGGTTGGTCGTCGTCACCTTCAAACATGGGATCTACTACAATAAAGTGCCAAGAATAGGAGACCTCAAAACACCTGCTTAACACATGCCTTCATATGGAAATATTATGGAATAGAATTGGAGCACTATTTGGGCACCTACATAGATCTTGGAATAACTTGAGATGGGGAGATCAAATCTCTTCAATAATCCCATTATTAATCAGGCCTGGATCCTGATTCCAAGCCTCCTACTTTGGAATGTATGGAAGGTGAGGAACAAAATCTTCTTCAAAGAGAGAAGGAGAATTGGAGATGATATTTGGGATAAAATTGTTGAGAAGTGTAGCAAGAAAGTCTCAATTTGATTTTTCCTTGGTCAAATTGAGAAAAATCAAATTTCCACATCAACAGACAAGTTGAAGGTTTCTAACTTTTGTGACATGGCTCTCGTCAATCACCTAGCTTAGTAAATTCTAGTTAGAGGGCTTGGAGTTTAATTAAGCATGTGTGGTTGCTAATTTTTAGCAATCAATATCACTTATTTCTAGTTGTATTCAATTAAACTAGTTCTAATTGTTGATAGAACTAGTTGGAGGTTAGTTGTGCATTGGGACAATATTCTAACTCAATGACCATCTAGTTAATTGATAAATCAGCTCAAAATAATTAGTGCATGCAAAGAATTTGAGTTCCTCAGCTATAATGGACATTCCAAGTCAATGTAACAAGCAATTGTAAACTATTTTGAGAGTACAGATGTTACATGCAGTCAGATGATCAAACCTTGGGAATTGCGCAATAAATTAGAGGAAAATTCATAAAAAATAAGGGTTAATTCCTCAATATTTGCACAAGGAAATAGGGGCTCAAGGAGAGGCATAAATTGACTAAGTCTGGGTTAGAGCTTCTCATTGATTAGAGATATAGGTTATTCACTTGAAATTTGATCTTAGAGTGAGCAGGCAATTATAATATATTTTGTATTCATTTGATTAACGCAAAAAGGCTTAAGGGGTTTTTCCTAGTTGGGTTCCCCTAGAAAAATACCATGCATGTGTATTTTTTTATTGCATGTTTATGAATGTTTTTTTAAATTGTGAATTAAATTTCATGGATCAATAGAGTAGAATTGTGTCTATTGATTTTAGATCAAACTTTTTAAGTAGTTTCAATTCTATCACCATATTTCTACATGGTATTGGAGTTGGAATCACATTAGAACAACAATTTTGAAGTTGTTCCTTAGGAGGTTCGAATTTGTAGCTTCAATGTTGCAGGATCTCTTCAAAGTTGGGAAGATGTCCTTCAATGGGCTAGGATTAGAGTATGCCTTAGAAGATAGCTAGAATTTCATTGCATGGAAGGATTGCATGGATGATGTGCTTCATGACAATCAATTGTTGGAATATCTCAAGACATGCATTGCAATACCAGGATCATTGCATGCACATAACCTAACCCAATGGAAGAAAGATATAGCCAAGGCAAGGAGAATTATCTTAGAGGGAGTGTGGGACAATATTGTCTCAAATCTCCATGGAAAAGAAACTCCTTTTGCAATGTGGAAGGAACTAACAGAGCTATTCAAGAATAGTAGTGAAAATAGAAAATTGGCCTTCAAAGAAAAACTTTTTAATATAAAGATGCATACGAATGGAACTATTCTGTAGTATCTCACTAGATGTACACAAGTTTAGAATGAGCTTGGATGGGTTGGTGTGACTATTACAGAAGACAACCTGATGAGCCTAGCTCTTCTAGGCCTTCCAAAATCTTGGAACATTTACTAGGACTCTATTGATTCAAGGGAACTTCTACCAAATTGGGAAAGTTTATTGTCTGATTTGGTTCAAGAAGAGTTTAAGAGAAATAACTAGGATGGAACTTCATTGAAAGAAAAGGATATAGAAACTTTTTCATCTGTTGGAAAGGGAAAGAAGGGAAAATGGAAGGAGTCTCAAACCAAACCAGAATCTAGCCAAGGGGGACAAAAGAAAGACATGTTCTAAAATAAAATGCTTCAATTGTCATGAATTTGGGCACTATGATACAAAGTGTCCACACAAATAACTCAATAAGAAGAACTCAAGAGGAGTAGTAGGTGAAGCATTGGCTTCACAGTTTGAGCCAAACTTGACTGTTATCACATGCATGGATAACATTGTGATGGGGAATGTGTGGTGCTTGGACACAGGTGCCTCATTCCACATAATAGTGTGTAGAGAGATTTTCAATAACCTGAAGTAGAAATATTTGTAGATGCATATTGAGATTGGGGACGATGAAAGGTACATTGCTACTAGGATTGTTACAATAACCTTTAAGAGGGAGACTAGATCCCCTCTTCACCTCAAATATGCCATGTTTTTTCCAAGAGTAAAGAATAATCTCATATTTGTAGTAGTTTTGGAAGACCATTGTTATGATGTGATCTTAAACAAAGGTGAAACCTTTCTGAGACATAAAGGCACTTAACCGATGAAGAAAATCGAGGTTCATGTGAAGAAACTATGCAAGTTGGATGTTGAATATTGCATTGCATTAAGCAGTAAGATAGAGAAAGTGTAGAGGCATGATGTCGATAAGTTCTGGCATAAAAGAACGGGTCATTTCCATCATGGCACCTTAAATATTATGAAGCAAATAACCCCTGGCCTCCCTAAAGGAGAACTTGAGCAGCAAGATGTATGCAAATGTTGTACCTTGGGGAAGTTTGTGAAATTCACATTCCATGATCAAGACAACAAAGAACATGCAGTCTTGGAGAGAGTCCACTCTGATATCTATGGACCCTTCTTGATAGCCTTCACTACAAGAAATAAGTATTTTGTTATTTTTATTGATGATTTCTGAATAATGTGTTGTATCTTCTTCATGTGGAAGAAGGATGAGACATTCAATAATTTTGTAGAATTAAAGGCACTAATTGAGAAAGAGACTGAAAATAAGGTGAAGGCTCTCAGGAGTAGAAATGGAGGTGAGTATGTTTTGAATGACTTCAAGGAATTCTGTGTGAAATATGGCATTCGAGGAGAACTACCCTCTCCCCACAACCGACAACAGGATGGGGTAGCTAAGAGGAAGAATCAAATAGTTATGGTAGTTGGGAGATCTATGTTACATGGCCAAGGCCTGCCATGGCATTTGTGGGTGGAGGCATGTAACACAAAAATCTACTTGCAGAACCGAATTCATCATCTGATTCTTCGTATGATTACACCAAAGGAGGCTTTCTTGAGGGGAAAGTGAAATGTGTCTCACTTCATAATTTTTGTGGCCTCTATTTATTGCCATGTATCCAAAGGTTTGAGGAAGAATCTTAAGCCAACAATAGAGGTGGGAGTCTTTGTGGGTTACACCAAAACTCCACATAATTATTGTGTCTACTTACCTTCCCTTAAAATGATAATTGTGTGAAGGGATGTAAATTTATATGAGAGGAATGAAATGAGATGCTATATTGAGAGGGAGCTTCAGACCAACCATAAGAAGAGCTTTTAGCTCCAAAGGAGGAGCCTCAAGAAGTTTTGGAGTAGCCCAAATCGAGGATCAAAGAGGAGGAAGGGTGGATATGTCTACTCGAGTAAAACCATCCAGAGAAGGTGTTGGGCATGGAATCCCCCCACAACATGTTTTGGAGCTAAAAGCCCAAGTTTTGAGTGATATTATTGTATAGCTCCGTGAATTGTGGGGATGAAATGTATGTTAGAGTCATAGGGTTGTCTGCCCTAATTTTGAATGTAATGTCGACCTACCCATGGTCTGCAAACCATGGGATTGTATAAATAGAGTGAAGCTCTAAGTGTAAAAGGGAGTCAAGTAACGAAGTTAGAGCGACGTATGAGATATAAGTACAGAGAAAGTGTCTAAGTGTATTTTGGGTCATAGTAGTAGGAAGAGGCTCTGCAGCTGAGTGCGCAAAGGCCTAGTAGAGTCTGCAGCTGAGTGCGCGGACCCCTGCAGTTGAGTGCAAAGGGTAGAGTTGAGTCAGTAACCAGAGAAGATATTAATAAAGAAAGGTTTTTTTACCAATTCTATGCATATGTTCTGAGTTATTACATGTTTGATATCATTTTCAATTATACTGTTTATTTACTGTGCGCACTTATATGAATTCTAAATATTGTTAATTATAACTGAAAGTGTACAAATAAGCTAAGGTAATCAACTAATATCGGGTTACTAGTAATGACTTGGCTAATAACAATGTTCAACCTCCAAGTAGGGCTGCACGAAGGCAGCATCTCAGGTTGCAAGGTACGGGTAAGTGTGTGTAGCAATGTGCGCGAAGGGTCGAACTACGAAGCACTTGAACCCATAAAACATCCCTAGGGTGTGGAAACCTAGTTCTAGCACCATCCAATACTACTTTGGGTGAGACCTCAGTCCGTGCTCCATGGACTGTTGCCAAAAGGGCCAGTAGTACCAGGATTTGTTTGGCTAAATCACCTCCGAACCTGGGTCAGGCCCCAACAAGCCAACAAATGGTTCTGTTGTTGGGACCAATATATTTATAAGGGATGTCTAATGTTGTGTCACTAGAATTTGACGAAGAAAGAAATTGAAGGGTGGTTGGACAGAAAAATTCACGAGTTTGCGGCATAGGAAAACAATAATCCATGAGTATCAAAGGAACAGTTGTTACAGAGCTACTTATATATGAAAATTCACGAAATTTCCTTTACATCCTTCTTGTTTGAGTTGCATGAATGGATCGTGAAGCTAGTAGACAATTAGGGAAGCTGTAGAGTCAACAAACCGATTGTGTGGACTCCATAATTAGTGTGTAGACTAGAAGCGTTGGAAGATAAGATCGTGCGTGTTGTGGACCATTGGCTTGATCAAATTATAGGAGGATTTATCACCGAGTTCATGGTAGACACGACAGTCAGCTACAGTGAGGCAGAATGATGCTTCCTCAAAGGACCGCGAGGTAAGTGCATTAAATCTTTGAACACTTGGATTAACATGCTATTTTGAGAAAAGCAGGTTATGTGAATAAATTGATGTTTGGGGCTACGTGAAGTGGGAGGATCTATAGAAACGAAGGTAGCGCAAAGATAGAAAGTAGCCCCTTGATTTTGCCTTAGCAAAAAAGCAAGGAAGAGTTCTCGAAAGTTTCTTCGAGAAGCACGATTAGTCTGATAAGGAAGTGAATTCCACACATACCACCCCCACCTACACCGCCACCGGTTTCACCGTTGTCACCTCCATCTCTGGCCACACCACCCCTATCACCACCATAGTTCGATATGGCGAGTGCGATAAAATTGTTGGTATTCAGAGGAGTAGGGAACGATGATTCGGACCAATTTTGGTTCGTGGTAAGGTTCGTATCGAAGCACAAGGAGTCATGGATGAAAATATAAAGAAGGCAACACTGGTAAGCGCGTTGCAAGATCGCGCACTAACATGGTACATTAAGCATTCTAATGGCCATCCAAACACGGGGATCGTAGATATTCAGGCCACGCTGAATAGGGAATTTAGCAATCCAAAGTCGGAGACACAATAGATTATCGAGTTTAAGGAAATCGTGAGGCTTCCAGGCGAGACCCCATGGGATCTGGATCAGAGACTGAAAAGTATGATTCGCGAAACCAACATGACTTTGACAGATGGACAACACCGCACATGGTTTGTAGCATCATTAATACCGCATTTAAGGATGGATTTGTTGCAACAGAAGTTATCCACCCAGGCTGAAGCTTTGGAGATTTCAATGAGATTACACAAGACCCCAATACAAGATCCTGGTATGGGAGTCCAACAAATCCGTGCGCAACTACAAAATTTGCATCTAGAAATGCAGAGTTTGAAATAGGACAGGACAACTAGGCTAGAGGCGCACGAGGGGTTATGGTGCATAAAATGCAAAGGTCAGGGGCATGACGAGGACCATTGCCCAGTCTTCGCGAATTACCTAGTGACAGGAGGGCCAATGCCATTGGTACTAGAGGCACAAGCAGGGCTGAGTGCGGTGCCTGCATTATGGTGCACAATTTGTTAGATAGGAGGAAAACATGCTACGAATAATTGTCATCTATTAGAGAAGTAAATGCAGACGTCCTAGCAATTGTTTTGTAATTTCTACAGGTTGGTAGGCCATGATGAGCGCACTTGTAGGAGCTATGAAATAATAATGCATCAAACTCCTGCCTACAGAGTGCAAACCAAATCCCGATCCCTCAATCCAAATGCAGGGATGGCGTGCATTGGATTTCAGGGGCGCGGATGACGTCGAGGTGGAATGGGACTAGGAAGGGCTTGCGGATAGCTGATTTGTTACAATTGCAGAGGGTCAGGGAATTATGCCCATGATTGTACAAATATGACGAGAGCATCATGTTTATATTATACTCAATTTGATCATGAGATGGAGGACTACCCTACACTGATAGCGAAGCTGCGCAATAAAGGGATACTCCAGTCTCCCCCCACTCAGAATTTGCAAATGATGAGGTCTGAGCCATGTTAAGAGGACCCAAATGTAAACATCATGCTCTAAAGTAGTATCACGACAAGAGATGACAATGGTAAGCATCCTGAAGAAAGTGTGTGGGTTCGCAAGGCTCCTACAAAGGAACTTGAATTTGATTTGGAGTGTGTGAAGGAGACATTCATGGAAGCTAAGAAGAGCTTCACAGAGGCCTCTACATTAGGTAGTAAGGATCAACTAGAGCTGGAGATGGATCCTTTAATGATCGCTACCTTTCTTGAGACATGTATAAAGTTTTTGCGCGACAACAAAGCTATGAAAGGACTGTAAGAACTTATCACTAGGTGTGTTTGGTCAGGAGAACCACACGTAGTCCAGAAGCTCGGAAGGCACAAATCGTGAACAGGAAGGTAATTGAGATTGGCTGTGCAAATCGAGGAGTGTGAAATGGATCAAGTAATTCTGGATCTAAGATCGGACATGAATGTGCTACCAAAGCAGACATGGGAGTGCATGGGTAGGCCAACCTTGCAATGGTCCCCTATTTAATTGCCAATGGCGAACCAACAGAAGATCCTATCGATGGGAAGATTGTAGGGTATAACGGTAGAAATCGAAGGTGCGAGCGCACTTGCCGATTTTGAAGTGATAGAGATTCCCAATGATAATAATCCCTATCCCGCACTATTGGGAATAGATTGGGCCACTGATATGAATGGAGTGATAAATCTAAAGAAGCGCAAAATGATATTTGAGAAAAAGTCACTACGCGTAGTGGTACCTTTAGACCCTGTGGAAGGATCATGCTACACAGAGCCAATGTTCGATGACGAGCTAGACTGTATCTACAAGATAACCGCTCGCGAACAGGATTGGGTTAATCCTATAGCTAATGGCAGGATTTCATGGGAGCACGAAAGCTCCTGCACATCAAATTCAAATGAGGAAATAGAACGATGGCAGAACCGATTACATGAGGTAACCATGCTCAATTGCAACATGATGGTAATATCACTACACTGCGTGACAACAGAGGCAAGGGATCTGCCTATGTATGATGGGTTGACAGCGGTGGATAAATTCTTGAACAAATTTGAAAGTGCAGTGCCAGAACAACAGCAGTTTGATGCTCTGAAATGGGCAATGCATGCTATGATCGCAAAGTGGTGGGGTACGCACCAGCAGAGTTTTAGAGACTGGCGCAAATGTAGAAATATGATGCGCTTACGATTTGAGAAGCCACAGATGAGGATGGAAGCCTGGCAAGATGGAGGAAACAGCCTGCACACCCACCTTTCCAGATGGGTACAGGCGTATGGTACGCATCTCGCATGAACGCATACTGCTCTCATGATAGGAAATAGGGACAACAAGCAAGAGTAGGTAGGACAAGTGTGCGAATGACAAAGTATGATAATACTTAGCGCGCCGAAAATCATACACGGGGAAGCCTTTGACAAGGTGCACGAAGTGCTGAATAGGGTCCACCATGTGAGATGTACTGACTGGGACCTGCACATACCAGCAGTTGTGGGAGCTTATAGGACCATGTGAAAAATTTTTACCATGCAAGTGCTTCCGAAATTGAAGTATGAAGCAGGGGTTGTAGTCCCTGTGGAGCATGCGAAGCTGAGTCCACACATAATAGCACCCGTAGATACAATGATCTATGTAGACCGGAATGAATAAATCACATAGTTGTGAGAAATAGAATTTATAAGACTTGAGGAAGAAATTCGACGGGGATACTTTAGACTTTGCGAACTTGAAAATGACCGAGTACACCTAAGGGAGAAAAGCGCTTTAATGGGTGCAGAGGTCAAGAAGATGGAAAATGAAATAAAGGAATCATTTCTCGACAAAAAACCAAGGATGGCAAGGTAAGGTGCGTACAGTCATACTCACAAATTGGAAAACTATCGCCATGAATTGGTTAGTCTGCTACTGTGGCTAAGACCACATCTCACCAAACGTAGTGACCATGGTAGCGCATTACAAATAGTAGAGTGCACAATGCCAATGACCATAATGGAATATGGGGATTCTCTACGAACCATGGTGGAGGACGAGATGAAGCCCTACACAGGCGGTGTGCCCACCTGACTAGCCGTAGGAAGAACAGTCTTAGCACTCCAGGCAGATGAAAGGGAGCGTGAGACTATAAAATATTCTGCCTAGGAGTTGCACGATATTGGAAATGTGTGCAAAAGAAAAACGTCACAGGATTCACGACCGCGCACGGATGGCTGCACTGTCGCGCAGGTTGGCTAGGAAGTGACCATTGGTGTCACTATTCATGATGGGATGTTCAATTTGAGGCCAAACGGAGTGGGCAGCGGGCATTTAAGACATGAGTTATGGGCAAGATTTGGAAAAATATGTCTCCAAGAAAGCATTAGTGGCTCGAAATCGGGTGGAACGATCGAATTCAAATTCGAAAGGCGCTATAAAACTCAAAGGGCTGGCCATCAAACAACACTTGGTCATTTGAGAATTGAGCGCTTGAGTAGACCATAGAGGAGTGAGAGTTAAGCAATAATTGAGCCCCTAAGGTCACGAGAGACAGAATACAGTCTAGAGATGATGGCGACCACTAAGGATGGGTTGGGAATTGAAGAGGTACCCATTGGCGATACCGCGCAGACCCAAATGGTGGAGGATGTTCCAGAAGGCGACGGGGTGGTGACAGAAATCTCCAAATCACCGGGAACACCACGGCCCAAGAAGGATAAATAGGCAATGGGTTCAGTACACATGTCCCCAAGGAATCTGTGGCACAACAAACTATCCATGGAAGAAAACGGGAAAGCAGTCACAATAGAAACAGATGAGGAAGAAGAATACTTACAAGCCCTGATCGCCATAACGGAAGAATAAGAAGTGGAGGAGGATATTCAACTGTTGCACTCTGCAACAAAATTGTCAGCATATGTCCCTCCACGAAAAGGGAAACCAAAGTGCCAAAGAACCTGGATGAAACGAAAAACTCACTCCAGACCCCACTCCTCCCCAATGGCATTGTATTTGAGGGCATGCATCTAGGCCGTGTGCCAACCATGAAATTTGAAGACTAGGACCTCATTGATAGTGAGATGTTTCCACACTTAGAAACCGCAAACTTAATGAAGTAGAACACTGAGGGGGAGGTGATCACATCAGAGCCGCGAAAATGGTTGTGTGGTGTGGAGAAGGTCAGGTTGCTACATTTGTTATGGATACCACATTTCCACTGCGTGCCCATCACCATTTTCATCATCCGGTAGCTGCTTTTCCTAGTGCATGATGGGTATCTATGCAGCGGCTGCAGGAGCCTATTCCCATCATGGCAGACCTCATTCACCAGATTTCGCGACTCCCTTGTAAAGGAAAGGACCCCACAACTATAGTCAGAAATGGTAGCAATTTGGCTCTCGCAGAAGCCATGAAGGTGAAATATAAGTTGGAGAAGAAGAAGAGGGGCTACGTCATCTCAAGCATCAAGGACAAAGGGGTGCGTGTAGTGACCCAACTCATGGCCAGAAAAATTATGAGAAAGTGTTGCGCCGATGAGGTATTAGCGCCGGTGGTCACACTGACCGAGCAGTCTGAATTCCTCTGCGAGGAATTTTTGATAAACTATCGTGAAGCCCAGGAGCAGGGTAAGACCTTCCACTATGCGTGGTTTCTATTATCCATATTGCTAGTAGTGGGAGAACTGTCGGAGGATAGTCAGTTCCCCAACATTGACAAAGAGTTACCAGAGGCTGTGAATTATGCTTCGCTCTAGGCCACCAAGGATGCGAAATGGATTCACGACATCAAAAAAATTTGGGTGCTCATGGAGCCGAGCATTCGGATGTGGATCAAAAGGAGGTCACGCCTATCACCTACGGTGCACAATAGTCTACAAAGTTTTGTAGACTTCAAATCTAATATGAAAAACATTTATTTCAGGGCACGAAAGGATCTGGCGAAGTAGTGGATGAAGTTTCCGTTTGTCGCCACTGATGACGTGATTTTTACTGTCTTGGAGACATGGCCTCCCAAATGGCTTGCCCCAAACTTGACATAACTGGAGAAGGTGGCAACCTAGAAGAAAAAGGATGACGCTAAGCTGTGGGTCACTCAATTGGCAGAGAAAAGGCGGAACGAAAAAGTAGCACCTGAGGTAAGGGTAGTGTGAGAAGTGGCACAGAAAGCCGCATAGTAGAAGAAGGTCATCGAAGCAGCAGCAGTAGTGTAACCAGCAGAGGCAACAACAAGATAGGAAAATGTGGGCCAAGCAACCTCCTCAGGGTAGGAGGCAAAGGAAACAGAAACAATAGAAGGGAGCACAGACCCAGGGGCCACGTCCACACAGTTAAAGTGACTACGCATCATAGAGAGATCTGGCCCAAGGAAGAAGGTCAAGGCCTTGAAGTTGGCCATTGACCCGATCGCCTTAACTGAAGGTGGTCTCCATGACATCAATGAAATGGTTCACAATGTCACCAATGAAGTGCTTCAAGACTTTATGCAGGAGCACCAAACTATGTTGGGGGCCCTTAGCGCATAGCTCCAGGAGTTAGAAGTACAGCCCCCTTAGGAAGGTACCCTGTCAACCCATGTTGCAACAGGCACTTCAGCAACAGAGCAAATGTTGCACACAAGGATGGAAAACACAATAGTGTTGCCAGAGGGATCACTAGTGTTGTCTAATGTGATGGATCGGTTGCCGGTTAGCATGATGAAAGGCCTTGGCCTTAATTTGGCTGCCCTTCCCCGGGAAATGCTATATCAGCTACAGGATGGGATCACAGCAAAGTTGTGCTCTAGGTAGAACTGCACGATCCAAGTTCTTAGCGAACAAAAAATCAACATAGAATAGCTCAGCTTGTAGCATGATGAATTGGTGTCGCATAATCAACAGTTGGTGAATATGGTAGACGACACTTGCCAACGCATCCCAGAACTGGCCATCGCAATAGATCTACTGGAAGAAGTGTGGATCCACAGTTTGGAAACTAGAGTCCACGAGGGTAGAGAAGAGATGACAAAGGTTCAGCTGGAGTTGAATCTTCAGATCGCCGAGCTGTGGTTGAAGGCACAACCTTCCACTCCCCTAGAGATCAGAGAACAACGCACTAGCACTATTACAATGGGGTTGGAAGAAATTGGAGGCGCAGTGCGCGACTGTACTAACATGTTGGAACAATCACTTGGGGTCCTCACAATGTTGCAGGAGGATCCTAACATCTACCGCCTAGAGAGAGAGGCACGAGAACTCCAGCAATAGTATGATAGTATCAGAGGAATTGCATAAATAGTAGTCCTCACTCAACAGATTGTGAGGATGCAGCAAGCCAAGGCATTAAAGGAGTAGGTGGACACAACGTGCCATAAGGAAGCAGTTCTCAAAGCACGCATTCAGCCATGGATTGACGAAGCGTTCATAATCATGGAAAATATTGAAGGGAAGCTCGCGCACATTTAGGGGATGCATGCGCAGATATAGGGCAACACACTGGAAATAGAGGTCTCAGAACAAAGGATGCAGCGGGTTCAGCAAGCAGCAGCTCAATGTGTTGCAGACATCAGCACCATTCGAGAATAGTTGGAGGGACTCCGCACTGACAGAGTGACTTTAGGGTGAGTCACGATGTTTGTGTTGGGGGCCTATTGGACATGGAATCCCCCCACAACATGTTTTGGGGCTCAAAGCCCAAGTTTTGAGTGATATTATTGTATAGCTCCGCGAATTGCGGGCGCGAAGTGTATGTTAGAGTCATAGGGATATCCTACCTAAGTTTGAATGTAATGTCAGCCTACCCATGGTCCGCGGACCATGGGATTGTATAAATAGAGCAAAGCTCTAAGTGTAAAAGGGAATCAAGTAATGAAGTTAGAGCGAAGTATGAGATAGAAGTACAAAGCAAGTGTCTAAGTGTATTTTGTGTCATAGTAGTAGGAAGAGGCTTTCCATCTGAGTGCATAGAGGCCTAGTAGAGTCTGTAGCTGAGTGCACAGACCCCTGCAGCTGAGTGCGCAGGGTAGAGTTGAGTTTGTAACCAGAGAAGAGATTAGTAAAGAAAGGTTTTGTTACCAATTTTGTACATCTGTTCTAAGTTATTACATGTTTGATGCCATTTGCAATTATACTCTTTATTTACTACTAGCACTTATATGGATTGTGAATATTGTTAAGTATAACTGAAAGTGTAAAAATAAGCTAAGGTAATCAACTAATATCGGGTTACTAGTAAGGACTTGGGTAATAACACTGTTCGGCCCCCGAGTAGGGCTGTGCGAAGGCAACATCTAAGGCTGTGAGGTATGGGTAAGTGCATGTAGCAATGTGCACGCAGGGTCGAATCACAGACCACTTGAACCCATCAGACATCTCTAGGGTTTGGAAACCTGGTTCCAGCACCCTCCCATACTACTTTGGGTGAGGCCTTAGTCCCCGTTCCGCAGACTATTGCTGAAAGGGCCAATAGTATCGAGATTTATTTGGCTAAATAACCTCCGAACCTGGGTCAGGCCCCAACAAGCCAACATAAGGTATAAAAAGAACCAAGGAAGCTGATATATTGGTACAGGCTGCAAGGGAGAATGTCCGAGCTCCTTCAAATTTGCGCAGGAAAAAGAGGCCACCTGAGAGGTACGTTGGTTGCATGGCTCTAATGAATGAGATTGAGGAGATTGAGCCATCCTCCTTTTAGGAAGCAGTAAGAGTAACCAGTTTGGGTTGATGCCATGGTCGAAGAATGTGAATCCATCATGAAGAACAATTTTTGGGAAGTGGTCCCAAGTCCAACAGATAAATCAATCATGGTTTGGAGATGGATCTTCAAGTTTGAGCATGCAGCAGATGGAAGCGTAGAGAAGTTGAGGGAATTGACTATGAGGAAACCTTTTCTCTCATAGCAAGGTATTCAAACATTAGATCAATTATTGCATTGGCTAAGTAGATGGGGTGGGAGATCCACCAAATTGATGTAAAAATAAAATTTCTCAATGTTGTTATTGAGGATGAAGTGTACATCGAGAAACCATAAATTTTTGAAACATTTAATCCAAAGTTTCATGTGTGCAAACTTAGGCAAGCATTGTATGGTCTCAAATAGGCACCCTGAGCTTGGTATACCAAGATTGACAATTATCTCACTGGTTTCGACTTTACCAAAAGTGAAGTGGATGCGAACCTATATCATAGTTTGGTAGAAGGTAAATTCCTTATCATTGTTTTATATGTTGATGATTTAATATTGGCAGGCGATGATCAGTTGATCAACTCTTGCAAGGAGGACCTTGCAAAGGAATTTGAGATGAAGCACATGGGTCTCATGCACTACTTCCTCGGGTTGGAAGTATGGTCAAGTGATGGGGAGTTTTGTGTGTCTCAAGGAATGTATGCTACCGAGATACTGTAAAAATTTTGCATTGAGAGTTGTAAGTCGATGGAGACACCTCTAGTGACCAATTGGAGGAAGGAGAGTGACGCTTCAAGTCAACAGGTTGATGCTACCATTTACCGGTACCTAGCAGATTGACTGATATATCTTGTGAACACATGATCATATATGTGCTATGCAATCAACCAGTTGAACCAAGCTATGGTTAGGTCAGCTAAATTTTATTGGAAGGAAGAAAAACAATTTTTACGATAGCTCAAAGGCACTACCCAGTATGGATTATGATATAGACAGAAAGAGGGAGTGAAGTTGTGTGGCTTCACAGATGCATATTGGGCATGGATTTCATTTGATTTAAATACTACAGCAGGTGGAATTTTCAGTGTTGGTTCCTCAGTTGTTTCCTGGTATAGCAGGAAACAAATATTTGTGGCTCTCAACTCATCAGAAGCAGAATACATGGCTGCAAGTCAAGCAACATGTGAAGCAATATGGATGAGAAAGATACTTGTGGGATTTTTGGCCAATTGATGTATCCAACTATGATATATTATGATAATCAGAGATGCATTAAGCTCTCTCAGAATTTAGTATTTGATGATTGATCCAAGCATATAGATATCTGATATCTGGTATCATCATTTACAAGACTATGTGCAGAGGTGGATAATGTTGCTATAATACATTCCAACAGATGAACAATATGTTGACATCTTGACAAAGGATTTGTCAAGAGGGAAGCTCAAATTCCATAGG
The DNA here is from genome assembly GCA_031772625.1 of Pinus tabuliformis. Taxonomy (NCBI): domain Eukaryota; kingdom Viridiplantae; phylum Streptophyta; class Pinopsida; order Pinales; family Pinaceae; genus Pinus; species Pinus tabuliformis. The sequence goes on along the minus strand of CM062812.1, from coordinate 685,407,558 downwards.
TGCAAGATAGGGGTGGTTGATAATCCCTTTCTTGCTAAGAGGGAGTGTCAAGAAGTGTAGCAATAAAATCTCAATTTGATTTTTCCTTGGTCAAATTGAGAAAAAATGAATTTCCACATCAACAGATAACTTGGACGAAGATAACTTGTGTGGCATGGTCGTTATCACTTAGTTAGCTCAGTAAATTCAAGTTAGAGGGCTTGGAGTTCAATTAAACATGTGTGATTGCTAATTTGATACAATTAAGGGCAATTATTTTTAGTTGTATTCAGTTAAACTAGTTCTAAATGTTGATAGAATAGTTGGACATCGGTTGTACAGTGGGATAGTATTCTAACTCAGTAATCATCCAATTAACTGATCAATCAACTCAAAATAGGTAGTGCATGCAAGGAATTTGAGTTCGTTATCTATGGTGGAGATTCCAAAGTAGTGTAACAAGAAGTTGTAAACTAGTTTCAGTGTACAGGTGTTGCATGCAGTCAGATGATCAAACCCTGGGAATTACACAATCAATTGGAGAAAAATTCCTAAAAAATAGGGGCTAATTCCTCAGGATTTGCATAAGGAAATAGGGGCTCAAGCAAAGGTAGAAATTGACTAAGTATGAGCCCGATCTTCTGATTGGGCAGAGAGATAGGTTATTAACTTGCAGGTTGAGCTCAAATTGAGCAAGAAATTGTAATACCTTTTTCTATTCAATTGATTCATGAAAAGAGGCTTGAGGGGTTTTTCCCAGTTGGGTTCTAATAGAAATTTTTTGTGCATGTCTAGTTTTTATTATTGTGTGTTTGCGAATGTGGTAACAAATTGTGAATTAGATCTGGTAAATCAGTAGAGTAGAATTGTGTCTCTTTATTTTAGATCATACTTCTTGAGTAGCTTCAATTCTATCACCATATTCTATAAAACATAGATTGAATATCAAAGAAACAGTTCTCTCAAAGAATTTGCTAGTGGAGGAATGAAAGCTAGAGGGACATGAGCCCCGAATTTTAAAGGAATTGGATATTTATCATGGCTTGGTAGTTGTTGGTCCTGCTATATAAGTGGAGTTTTTGGGATAACTGCCTATGGCCTTCACCTTCCCTCCTCACAACTTCGTCAAGCTCAACTTCGATGGATCCTCCAAAGGAAATCTAGGTCCAATGAACCTTGGGGAAACTTTTCAAGATGATTGAGGTCATCCCCTTAGATTCTATATGGGACATTGTGATAATAAAAGTAACAATTTAGTTGAATTCGCAGCCCTTGCATAAGATCTAAGCATCACAAGGGAGAAGGGGTATCATTGTCTTCAACTGGATGGAAGCTCTTTGCTAGTGGTTTTGGTGGTCAAGAAATTGTTGAAAAGTTAACCTATGGACAAGGTCATCATGAGTTAGTTATTTGATCTTTTGATTCAGTGGATTCAATCATTGGTGTTCTCACTCCCCTATGTCATCCCTTCCCATTCATTGAGAACAAGGAACAGAGTTGTGTATCTACTTGAGAATTGGGTCAACCATGCCCAAAACCTTTCAGTCTGATAGAAATGACCTTCTCCAGATCCCTCTGACTAGATGGACCAATTGAAACATATTTTTGAGGTTGATTTGGAGACCCAGATGGGGGTGGGAAAACACAGGATATGAACACTAGCTCGAGGTGGATGCAATAATTGTGAATGAAACATGCATTAACGTGGACGGGTAGCCATGATAAGTGCTGGCATAAACATGGACGTCTCAAGAAGCTAAAGGTTTGTTATATACTCTCGATGCTCAATAATTTCATTTATTTCTGATTTCTTGACATGGGTGATAGGGATTGTGGTTTTATCTATGTTGTGTATGCATAGATGGTCAACATGTGCATGCTCATTTTTTTTGGAAGCTCTACTTCGGATGGCACTAGTGGTCAGTGTAATTTTCTTATGACAATGTATTCTCAAGTGATTGTTAGGGTGGTGTGGGATCCCGTGTAGAGGGTCCATGGATGAACGAAGTGTCCTTCTCAAACATGCGTTGGAGCTTCTACTGCGCTGGTTCAATTTGCGAACCTCAAACTATGAAGAATCCTTTGATCCCTAGGTAATGACACTTTAAGCTTTGTTTTCCCTGATTGGTTCAATTCTTAATTTGGTTTTGTTTCAGGCACGTGATTGGTGTATATTGTTTTGTTCCTATCCCGAGATACTTTTGTTTTGCTACGAAGATTTGTCTCAGGCCATAGGAGGGCGAAATTTGGTGTCATTTTAGTCGTTGGAGATTCTCAAGGAATCCCTATTCTGAAGTCGGTGTTAATTCAACCCACATTAAGGAGCAGGATCAATTTGGGTGTGTTGGCATGTAAGATGGAATTAGAATTGTTGTGTGGTTTTTCTTTCTCCAAGGGGCTAGAGCAGAGGCGTGTATGTGTGTGACTTGTTCACTCCCCTTACATCGAAGTCCCCTTCGTGGTGTCCTGGAGGCTTAGTAGTCATGTTGCGACAATGTGGACATGCTCAGTGGGAAGCAAAGCCTAAATTCAACTAAGGGAGAGGGTTGATCGGGCAGGGGTAGTGAACAGATATACGGTTGTAGGTGTTGATGTGGTTAGGGACGTGGTCTAGGACCAGGGCGATTCATCAGGTTAGGTAGAGCAGTCGCCCACGATGGAATTTCTAGTTGAGCAGCTGTGCGACATATCATCCACCTTAGAGGAAACGCATCAACAATGATACGACGACTAGAATGAGGTGATTGCATTCCTAAATGAACTTCAATACAATATGTGAGATATTATGGACTGCCTTATGTGTCTACGGTAGAGCCAACGACGAGCTAATGAACGTCTAGATGAGATGGAGGCACGCGTTAGTCATGTCGAATTTCATTCACATAGGGATCTTGGTCCTCCTCTGGCCGTGAGTGTTGCTCAAGCACCAGATCTTCACCCTTGATCTATGTTGTCTATTGGTTGTCTTCTTGTTCTTCATGTCTTTTGTGCTATTTGGATGTTTTGCCTCTTTCTACTTAGTTTTGCACAACTTGTCTAACAAATCCGTTCACCATGAGAGCAATGGTCTTCATGTATTTCTATTGTATCTTTTTGACAACTAAATTAAAATATTTTAACCAACAATTTTTTATTTATAATTTTACATAAAATTATTATTTAAATCTGTGAAAATTAAGAGATCCAAGGTTCAAATCCCCTAGTTATGACCCAGTTTAAAGAGAAAACGAAACAATGTAACCCACCCAAAATTTATTAATAATTATGTGTAAAGTTACACCATTTATTCATAGTTATGTGTAAAGTTACGTTACGCCATAGATTTACTAATAAGTTATGTAAAGTTATGTCACTTATTAATAGTTGTGTGTAAAGTTACGTCATGCTAGGGATTTACTAATAGAGATTTACATGTAAGGCCTCTCGAGTCAGAGTTACTTACTAATAGTTATGTGTAAAGTTATGTCAGGTCAGAGATTTAGTAATAGTTAAGTGTAACATATAAAACTTCTCTATATGAAAAGTGTACTCATAATTTTGTGTAAAGCTTGTTGCAATTTTTTTTTTTAATCCATATACCGTGAAAAATTAAAACCTCTTTATATGTCAAGTTTCTGTCGCAAGATTCTTTTAAAATACATATACCGTGAAAAATTACTTTATAATTAGAAACGAAAGATATTATCTATACAACTTTAAATCGACCATCAATGAATCTACTATTAAAACGCTCATTACTCTAAGCTACCAATCCAAATTCATCTACGCACCCAACTTAAAATTAAAAGTGAACAAATATTATCATTTTACTCCAACATTATATTAAGAATAATAATAAAATAATTTAAAAATAATATTAGGAAAAAAAAATCCATATCACACATTAACCATCGTAAATAAAACGCTGGACAATTGCTGCAAAAAAGAGAGATGGGGTTGTTGTCTTGAGGATTGTGTTCGTTTGCGCACCCAGAATTGTATCAGCTTAGGTCAATTGAAGATTGAAAGATTTAATGTGAAATAAATTTAAATAATTAAATGATTTCCAATCACTTATTTTTCGTGGAAATCTCTAAAACTAATTATATTTATATTAATACAGAATCTGAGGTCGACATAAAAATGCCCCAGAATCGCCCATTATTCGCGGGCGAGTAATTCTCTGAAGCTGTATATTACTGCTGTTGAATAGTATTATAGAATCTCCAGTCGACATAAAAATGCCCGAGAATTACCCGTTATTCGCGGGCGAATATTTCTCCGAAGCTGAGTATTACTACTGTTGAAGGGTTCCCTTCCTAGGTGAACGTATGGAAATTCTGTCAAAAAGAAAGACCCGCGTTTGCTTCAATTCTTTTCCGTGAAACATGCGGTCCGCGGACACTGTCACAGTGACCATGTCAAGCAGCTTTGGTCAGCGAACCAGATGGCAATCTGTCCTTTGTCATCGCCACTCACAGTTGACGCTAAGTTTGTTGAATCGCTTTGAACGAACGCGGATTCCTGTTTCGTTTAATATTCGGATATTGTAGCGCTTGACTTGAGTCAATGGTCACCTCTGAACAAAGGTGGAAAATGGTGGAAATATTGAAAGCGATTATTGTGTTCGTTGACGTTTTAAGTCAGAACGGTTGTCACTTGTAATACCATGGAATTTTTTTGATGGAAATGTTTACAAACGGTATCGGTATGCAATTTCATTGTCTAATTATATGTGAATATTTGACTTTTATGTTTATGTGATTTGGAAAAATGAAAATTATTTTGTCCAATTTATGGTTACTCAAGCCACATATTAGGTGTAGAGTGACATGAGAACTCACATAAATTAGTAAACAAAAAAATTAAATGAAATTATTCACTTTAGGTGTAATTTTTGGTTGATTGATTAATTTTGAGAGTTTAGATATTTTTTTCATCTTGGTTACTCAAGCCAGAGATTAATTGCAGAGTCATTTTAGAGCTCACATAAACCAATAAACAAAAAAATTATTAGCTTAAATGTTTATGGGTAGCGGCTATTGAAGCCACAAGTTAGTTGTGTACTCACCTTAGGATTTACATATACTAATAAACAAAAAAGTTAAATTAAAGACCAGGTACTATCCATGGTGATTTTGATGGCTTAAATGTCACTAGATCTAGGCTTGTCAAACAGCACGTTAGTTATGCACTCATAGCATAAACTAGAAAAAAAACAAAAAAGCTTATTTAAGGCGTGTGCATCCCGGGTGGGTGATTTCGGGTGGGTGATTTTGACAGGGCCCGCTACTCAAGCCAACATAGATGCCCTTGGGTTACCGCTACTCAAGCCACAAATTAGTAGTTTAGTCATCTCAGGACTCACAAAAATTGGAAAGAAAAAAAAATATTAGCTTAGATGCCCTTGGGACAGCTCTACTCAAGCCACGGGTTAGTTGTTCACTCATCTCTGCGCTGACATAAACTAGCACAAAAAAAATAAAGGTCTTGTGTGACTTCGTGGCTTAAATGTCCCTAAATAGGGGCTAGTAAAACCACAAGCTAGTTTTGTAGTTATCTCAGGACTCACATAAACTAGCAAACAAAAAAAACATAAAAAGTAGGGGTGATCCTTGGGTGATTTTCACTACGATTTAGATGTCCATGGGTAAAAGTAATCAAATGATAGATTAACAATGCAGTAATCTCAAGACTCATAAACTAACAAACAAATATATATATATATATATACCTTTGAAGAGTCCCTGCTCAAACCACAAATTAATTGTGGAATTAATACTCACATAAGCTAACACATATATATAAATTTAACAAAATAAATATATGGAAAAAAAATTAAAATACAAAACACTAAAATTAAACTTTAATATTTATAAATAAATTTGTAAAATATAATATTTATAATAAATAATTTAATAAATACTCAAATATTGTTTTTTAAATAGTTTAAAATGTTTTTTCATTAAATATACGTTTAAGACTTCATTTTTTTTATAGTTTAAAATGCTTTCATTTTTCATTGAATATATAGGTTCAAATCTTAATTTTTTTTTACGGCTTAAGATGTTTTTTTTCTATTAGATATGGATTCATCATCTTACAAATTTGTTTTTATTCCAACACATCCAGGTTAAATTCTATAAAAATAGAAAAAATACCCGATTTTTCTTCAATATTTGCAAAACTTTTGCCGCAACTACATTTTATGAGGCAAATTTATATTTGATTCCAACACCTGGTTAAAATATATAAAAATGGAAAAAAATACCCGATTTTTCTTCAATATTTGCAAAATTTTGCCACAACTACATTGTATAAAGTTCACACCACACAATTTTTTAATTAAGTTCACAATTCAAAATTTGTGATAGATATATACCGAAACACTCCAAAAAGTAATTCTAAACAAATTCTTAATGTATGTATATATATATATATCCAGAAAGTAACATAGATACGGCATAAAAATCCTTCATGAGACACACTAATCTTACGACAGCTCAGACGAGGTTTTCATTCTAGATAGTGGCCACTGAAAATATGGATCACTTTACGAATTTGCAGATGAAACATAGACCTAACTCACCACCGAAACTTATCAAGACAGGACTTCATTACAAACTCATGATATTCAGTCAATCTTGTGCAGAACGTGATGCCGTTTTATGCTTTGTGACAGATGGTTCCTCTTCTTCCGTCGTCGTCGTCGGAGGACGATTACACGATTAGATGACATTAATCCTCCTCTTGACAGGCGTGGGGGACTCGCTTATTGTCTCCAACGCAGGCTTCCAAGATTTGACCCTCACGAATCTCATGCTTGAATCCCTCACAGCATCTGCATCTTCCACTTGTAATTCCGTCGTCAAAATATGCTTCGGTTCCGCTGTTCTTTTAGCACCGCCAATCGCTTCATTCAACTCATCTCCGCTGCTCATGGCGGTCAGTTTTCTGTCTCCAGTAAACTGGCACAGGTGGGCCAGCACGGGAAGAATTCTGTTCAGGCTCCTGTAATTCGAACCCGAATTCTGAAGAGCCGAGTCGGCTTTAAAAGCGAGGGAAGCCATGTCTGAAGGCGACAGCGAGTGGTTGAGTTTGCGCATGGGGAGAAGGAAATATAGATGCCCCAATTCTAGCTCCTCGTCTGCCGAAAGCGCTGAGATTTGACGCCCGGTTTGTAAAGCAAAGGAATGACAGACGAAATGCTGGGGATTGTCTAGCATCAGGTCTGCGGCTTTCATCGCGCTGCCGAATTCTTGGACGCTGCCATACAACGTTATGACCTTCACCACATTGGATGGAACTTTGGAAGAAACGCAGGAAACGTAATTGCCCATATTTCTAGCTATATTCGTTAAATCTGCTGCCCTAAAATCCCTTTCCTCCGAGGGTTGTTAATTCGGGTCTGATACTGAAATGGATTATATTACACGTAGAGACATAAAGTTTGCCAGATTACATTTAATGGAACGAAGAGAGTTGAAGGAAGCTGCGTTGAAATGCAAGTGATGACTGGAAGAAAAAGTATTGGAAAATATTTGTCCTTGCATCTAATAATTGCGTTGTCAGAGTCCCACGCGGTTCTTTTCTCCGCGTAAGAGGTCACAAGAGTCTCTGCAACACTCCATCCTGGAAGACCGGAGATAATCCCCTTCGTCTTTCCTGGAAATTAAGAAACTCTGTTGCAGTTTCGATGTGGCGTTGGAATCTTCCCCGTCTTTGCATTACTGTAACTATTTCTATACACATGCGAATTTGTCGGTTTTATTACATTGATTGATTTATGTGGGGGAATTGATATATGTAGGGTTTCCTTTTAGATGACGGGGGAGTCGGGTGCGCGTTGGACAGGGGAGCCGATTATAGTCGAACAGGTGTCGTTGGACAGGGGAGCCGATTACAGTCGAACAGGTGTCGGAGGCCATTTTTTTTCTCCAATCACTGTAATGACCAATCCTCAATCGCCATGGGACGCTTGCTTTCTCTCGTCGCATGCAGCTGTAGGAACGCGGGGAAGGCTTCGATTGGTGGAGCGCATGGAATCCTTCCTGGCGCTCATTGTTTATCTTCACCCATTGGTTTTTTTGGAAATGGATACATGATTGCATTTTCTAGAACTCCAGATTGCCCCTTGATTCTATCCTGATCTCAATCACGGGCTATCTGCCTCCCGCAGATTAATCTCGAATCCAGCTCTGCTTCTAATGCAACTTTTTGGACCATCTACTCACAATGTTGGTGTATTTACAGATTTTGGTTTGCTGTCTCAGCACCTACTGTATAAAAAACTATCATGGCCATCGTGCTCCTCCCCCATGAAGCGTTAATTGTGGAGGTTTATGTTTTCTCTCTTTCTCAATCTTTTTTAGAAAGGTCTGCTTCTCTCAAGAAGCGCCACTGTTGTTATGTTGATGGATCCTCATGCCTATATGCTGCGCTTTTTTGCTCATGCTGGGCTTTCTCATATTAGTGAAAATATGTTATATGCTGCCTCATAAGTCACACAACGGATCAGATGTATGTTTTCCAGCTGATTCTCATAGATTTCGATCATGTATACAGATCTTTATATTTTCTTAATATAATCTATTATGTTTTTTCTCTCTGAAAAAAAAAGGGTTTCCTTTTAGACGAAGAAGTTGAAAATTTATAGAAGATTATGTAGAAGATTATTTGTGTCGTAGGAAAGTTTATCATAATTTAATAGTCAAACCTGGGGTGAGGATAGTTGTTACTGTTGCTGTCACAGTTGTTATTATTCAAGGAAAACCATGTCACTTCCAATTACTTATTTGCTTACTTCTAAAGAAGAACCAGCTCTTAACAAGGCTGAAACAATTGTAGGGCTGATTATCATTTTAAAAGATATTTAAAAATATTAATGATAACATTTTAATAAAAAATAAATTTAAAAATTTAATAATTATAAAAAATATTTTTTATTCAAAAATTAAAATAAATTATATAGAGAAAAAATCATTAAACTATTTTTATTTTTTTACTAAAGTAATATAGATTCATCTTAATCATGGATGTAGTAAGTGCCAAGAGAGAGTAAATTTGTTGAGGTACGACTCTCTTTTAAATCACAAAACTTGAAAAAGATTTGCACCTAATGCCCAAAACTTGAAAAAGGATTTGCACCTTGAGAGATTTGATCCATTTTCATACTTGATATAGTTAAGACAACTTAAACTAGCAATTCAAATAAACAAAATTGATAGAAAAATATACCTTAACAAATGATCTGAAAGTGGAATAGGTGATTTCTGACTCTGTTTCCACAATCAAGTAAAAGAAGACTTAGGACTATGTTAACACTTTGCAAGCATGAAAAATGGGTCTTGAAACAACAGGTTTCTCATATGTCTATTCAGATCATGGATTAGTCTTCATATGTAACTTAGCATAATGGATATAAAAACACATGACCATGCATGCACTAAGAATAGCAAAACAAAGCATTTGTTGATGAAGTTCACCCCTCCTAGGCTACATCTTCGGGCCTGTCAACATGACTAGACCACTCATTTATTTCGTATCAATGGAAGACATAAAAACTTGCTACAAATACATTTGTGGCTATTACCCCTACAAGGTAATGTTCTCCTACAAATAAATTTCATAATAGCAGCAACTGAAAGCATCTCCTATAAAGATGAAAAAACTCCAACTGAAATGAGCTAAAACAAGGATATGAACACCTCAATTCCACATTGAAGTACATACACAAAACTTCATAATAAAAGAAGTTGAACCTGAGTTAAACCCTGCTGGTTACAATCGCTATAGTAGCCTTCTGAAATTGAGAATAACCCTACAAGGTCTTCTCCATGTCCAAATAGCCTCAAGAAGCTTGCAAACTCTCATTGATCCATACAACTTTAGTCTCAAACCTGAAAAATGACTCTATATATGTGCTCTAATAAGAAAAAAAATGTTACTAATGGATTTAAAACATCCAAAAACCTCTAAGAAGCCTCTTTCTAACCTCAACTTAGATAAAAACTCCAAAAGCTATGAGCTTCCCATGTTTTGTTACTAGTTGACACACAAATTTGCCAAGTCCGACCAACTCTTCCACAATTTTGCCCCATTTTTTGCTAACGAAGCAATAACTTGGCATAATTCCAGTGCAATTTTTGGGATGATTAAATTTGCCATTAACTCTTGTGCACACTGTCCTGGTCACATGGCCACTCCACATGATGTGGGGTTGGTCGCACACTTTAGCTCCCTATGAATCGACCCTTGGTCCTAGGCTTAAGGTTGCATGGCATTTAAATAAGCTTGAGGGGGTCGGGGCTAAGCCCTAGCCCCCGATCTCATCCCTGGTCGTTTTGGGCGCGGTGACCAGGGCTGGGGCTAGCCCTCGACCGCTTACCAAACCTTCGCCCCATATTAAAGGTTAAATATGATTTGGGTGGGTCCTATACACAAGGACTACTTGTCGTGTATTAGTAAGTGAGGATTTTCATTGGTGTGAGGTGCCGTGATTGAATCCCATGGAGTGCAATTTAGACTCCTAACAAAATTTTTGTGGGCCCCATGCTACCACATGTGGCCTTTGGTTGGGCCACGTGGTAGCCTATGGTTGGCCTCTCAAAAACCAATCAAATGCAACGCAATAAAAATTCGCCACTTCAGCACCAATAAAAGCTTGACAAGTGGCGAGATTCCATTGGTCTTTTTGAAACCCAGTCATGTGCCAAATAAGCAGGTCTAGTCAACATGCCACGTCAGTAGTACGGACTACTAACTGGGCAGACTTGCACAAAAGTTTCCTTATCTCCAAAAACGATTAGAACGCGGTAAATTTTTCATATGATGTTCATTTGACGCACTGTTTGCACCATTGCAATTGTGGCAACAAGCACTACGCAATGAGGCTATAAAAAAATGAATTTCCAGACAGTAAAATATTCAGCCTTTTAGGATCCATTTGGATCAACAAAGGCCAAGGCCAATTGCTTCATCTTATATATACATTGTCCCTTTTAAACCATATATAATATTCACATAGTTCACCTCAGATTTTTTATTTTTATTTTGAGTCATAATCTTCATATTAGCAAAAGTTATGTACAATATTTGCAGAGTTGTAGCAATGGCAGTGATAAACTTTATGAGACCAACTGCCCTTAATGGGATAACTAGCAGGTCACAAAGTGAGATTGAAAGTCCATAAAAGCTTAGTGATAAACAGAGTTCTGAATCAAAGTAGCAAGTTTAAACAAAGCCAAAGAGAATGGTCAATAAAGCTATGAACCAAAACAAAAAGGTTCCTGCGACAGTAGGCTTGAAAACAAAGACTATGAATCATTATGAAAGACAAAATATGCTAGTTTCTATCCTATGGAAGTCACAAAGGTATCTTGCACATTGTTGGGTGGCTCTTGAACTATGTCTTTGTTGAAATACTCTTCAACAATGGGATACCCATATGAGCTCCAGGTTTGATGAGATGATGCCTTCATGACATCCATGCTTGCTAGACCTTGCTACAGGGCATCTTAAATACGGGTATAGGGGGATTGGAGAGTTAGGTGAGGTGGAGTCATTTCCATCTTGGGAGATGGAGGAGGAGGCAGTGAGCAAGAAGGGAGGTAAAGAAAAAATAAGGAGATTAGATAGCTAATGCAAAGTTTAGCAATAATGTATGACCTAGAAATTGGTATCAATGACCTTGAGCATAACATGTTCCCTTTCTTGTTGTTGTTTCCACAAGTGCTTGACAAGGAGATTCTTAAGTGCTCATCAACCATCCCTAAGGCACATTTGTTCATTAGTTTCCAGATAGGCAATCTTGTGGCCAATGCTCAGAGGAATGTTAGGATCATAAAATGCAGAATTCGCATCATAATCAATGGCCCAAGGATATCTCCCATGACCACGATCTCCTCTTCATCGCTTGACATGACCTTGCTTTTGAACCATGGTGGAAAGGGCATAGAAGGTGGAAAGGTAGAGCATAATTATAGGGGGTGTGATTGGTTTTTTCCAATTGAGCGTGGTGAGTATGAATGAGGGACAGATAAAGGCTCATTATGTAAAATTCGAGGAGGAGGAAGTCAGATAGCTAGAAGGAGCACCACTAACAGGGGATGGGAGAGTGAAATAAATGAGGCATGTGATGAGCCCCAAAAATGGACAATTATTTGGGCTCATTCAACCTCCTAAGTTGACTTAATCCACCATTCTCATTGGTTTATTGCATGTTTTTGATTATTTTTATGTTAATAGGGTGAATTTGGTTAGTCATTATGCCAACAAGTCTAATGGGTGCTTTGTGTAGCCTTTTTGGTCCACTTGGAGACAAAATTGAAGGTCTTAATGAGCACTTGGCAGCCAAATTCGTGGGAGAACAAGCTAGAGGATTTGTAGGAAGGTGTCCCCCTCATTTATGGGCCCTTACCTCGAATTCTCCACCATCAGCTCGGAGTTCAAAGGCCACCAAATCAATGAGCACAAGGGCAGCCAAGCAAGTCAAGTAGGACTGCTGTTAACTACAAGTCTTGGGCAGCCAAGTCCCTAAATTTTAGGAAGACTGTTGGGTCCTCAAATTGTATAAATAAGATGGCTCAGGGCCTCATTTTGGTTAGCTAGTGGTTAGTCATTTCATAGTCTTGTTGTAGTCATTTTGTAATTCGATTTTTAGGCAATAGATTAGTTTTGCTGTCAGCTCATTTTCAAGTTCTCCTTGTGGACAGTTTTGATGTAACTCTTCATTCCTTGATCAATAAAGATGAATCCAGCTTTGCACCAGCTCTAATTCTCTCTTAGGAGGCTGTAGCTCTTGGGGTTGGGCCCATCTCAAGCGCCCAATACCTCCTTTGATTATCTTTATGTGTTTTTGCTGCATTCTTAGAATAAAATCTGCTATTTAGATCTAACTCTTGTTGTGTTATTTAGTTTGTTTTTTATGAGTAAAATAGCTTTTCATGCTTAGATTTAGTTGACAGGTTGTTAACAGAAAAAGCTTCAAGAAAAGGGCCATCAAACATCTATGGTTTCACCTCTCCCTTAGTGGGATCAAGAGCTGTGACTAGGATGACTTTGCTGCCCACAAAAACACTGATTTTGCTTTGCCATGCAATCACTAGTGTTTTACTTTCATGTGTAGAAGTTGGTTACAAGTTCAAACTTTCATTTGCTTATTTGCATGAGTTAAAATACATGGTTTCATTGCAGGTCACACTTCTGTTCATTCTCTTTACTAACAGCTAGCAAATTAGGTCAACGTAACTAGGTCTTTGAATTTATAAGTTTTGTTGGTTCAGATTGGAAAAACGACTTGCAGAGCACCTGTACCACTCCTTCATCTGCTTATTCTTCATCAGCACCATCCACTCCACCCTCTACTTAGAACCCTTGCTTCACGTTTGCCATTCGCTCCCAAAACCCTAATTTTTGTGCAACATTGCTTCACTCTCCCTTGAACAAATCCAATCGCTCCTTAGCCTCACCCACCAAGTCCTAGGCCTCTTCACACCCCTATTTCACCTCCATACTCGTTCCTCCACCTTTTTCCCTCCATCCATTCTCCAAAATCCTCTTTTCAGAACATCCTGTAGAAATCTCTGAACATCCTGTAGAACCCCTGCAGACTTCCTGTAGAAGCTCATAAACACGGTTTCTTGGCAGCCAAACTTTGTGAGACTCTCTGGAAGGGTGTTAGGGACCCTTTAGACCCTCTCTGAACCTTCCCAACCTTTCCCAAGTGCTTCTCCTCCTTGATCCACCTCTACATAGTGAAAAGCTAGTTAAAAGCACATGCATGATAATTCCAATAACTTAATCAAAAATACAAAAAGATGTTTTCTTCAGATAGTGATAACTTAGACACATGCATTTTACCTTCCTAGAAGTAATGGCATCTCTTCTCGTAGTTTTCATTCTCATTTTTGCATCAGTAGGACTAGTTGGTAGAATTAGGGTTTGCTAGGGTTTGTATTTCTTTTTGGCTTTCAGTTTCTTTCCGCAAGTAGATTAGCTTCCTTTGAGTTAGCTTTCATCCATCAGTTAAAAAGCTTCTTCTAAGAGCTCATAGAAGTTGGCTTGAGCCCCTAGCGGACTTGTGCCAGCTGACCAAGTGACAGCTGCGGCAAGAGCTAGTACTTGTGCATACAGCACCGTCGCTTCCAAGTTTGTTACGAACTACCGGGTTGATAAAATTAAAGAAGGGAGTTCTAGGAGTTGTAGCATTATTGCTACAATACTGGAGCCCACCAGCATGCTTGTGAGGTACGAAGGGATCATATTGTGGATTTGGCTCATTAAATTGTGCTTCATTGAGATAAATGGAGATTCATGCTAACATGAGTAATTGGAGTCTTCAGACCACCTCTTGCGATGCTTCTGAAAGAGGGAGTTAATGTGATTTGGACAACTTTTGACCAGGGAAAATTTTAAGGATGGAAATTTATCTTAAAGATTAAAAACATTGGAAAATCTCACTAGTCTCTAATATGAAAATTATAAAATATTTATTGATATATTTGTAATATTATTCGAATTTATAATGATTTTATATATAGTCTCTATATAAAGTTGCCAATTTTTAAGGTAAAATAATTTTATATTGTAAAATTTGGGTGAATAATTTTTACAAAAAATGGAAATTGGCAACTCTTTTTTGTAGAAAAATCATGGAAAATTAGCCCACCTGCAAATATTAGCCCATAAAATTTTCCATTCTTTTGACAGTTTCCACCTACATCCGAGGGGGTTTAGGTCTTTCTTATCTATGCTGATGTAGTTTGAAATCCAAGATGGGTTAGGAGGGGAGAGGAGAGACCAATCTTAGATATGGGTGTGATCTTCCACTCTTTTATTAGCTAAGAAATAGCCAAGGAATTGGATTTTCATTTGGTGTGAGTGAAGATGATTGCACCTTGATGGGAAATTGTGTGAGCCAATAGATGCATACTATGTTCCAATAAACAATAAGTGTTGCATTAGGAGGGAGGAGATCCATTGAGAACCTTGAGGGAAGCCTGAATGATGATTTTGGAATCCCTTGGGTTATCAATGGAAAGAGGTGATTAGATTGGGCTAAGCGAAGACCTTCAATCACAGTTTCAAACTTTGTTGCATTGTTTCTTCCCTGCCAAACGTAGTCCTCATAAATCTTGATGATTTGTCGAGAATGATCACAAATGACTCCTCCTATTCCATCCTTCCCAGAATTTCCCTTGGACGCCCCATCGAAGTTCAACTTGAAATGGTGTTTTGGAGGGGGTTGACATTTTTTGGATTAGGGATCAAGACTCTGGGAATGAGAAGAAATAGAGGTCCTTTGAATGACTTTGATGTTCCACCAGGGTAGAATCTCCTAATCTTTTGGATTTCCTTGGACGTATTTTTCCTCCCAACTAGAGAGGGACAATGATTCCTCTAAGTGAGAGTGGAGGAGTTTCTAGATGCATTCCAATAATTTATGCTTATCATTGAAGATCCCTTGGTTTATTTCTTATAAAATTCATAGAACATGGACATCAGAGTTAGAGTCTAGATCAAGTTGAGAAAAGCACTCTAGAAGGGATGCTTGGCCCAATTTTCATGGACTGAGTGATGTTGTCCATCCTAGAGTTGGGCATTGAAAACATTTAGATGATTTTCTCCATGGACTATTCACTAGTGAGTCGTTGTTAAAAATGTGATCTATGGTTTCCTATTGAGCATTGCACATGTAGTATTTGGATGGACCATGGATTCCTTTCTTCACAATATTATCCCATTTGCGAGTTCACCAACGAATCAAGACCCAAATGAAGGTTAAGATTTTGGGCCAAATTTTCATGGACCATAACTCTTTCCATAAAGGATCTAGGTCGATGGTTTGATTTTGGAGATGAAGATAATAAGCTTCCTTGATTTTGAAAATGCCTTGATTTTGACAACCCCATTGAAGGATGTTCAGGTCATCATTTTTTCAGATTGATCTCTTCATGAGAATGTTTCTCCATTTCTTCTCCCTGCATAGAAAATATTTTTTTTCCAGTGGTGAATTTATAAGTCTACCAACCCCTCCTAGAAGAGATGAACCAAGCTAGATTTGGTTGAGTGGAAGATTTCTTGGATGAGAGGAGTATTGAGGATGTTGCTAAGGCCTGGAAGTTGTTTCTAGGAATTGGTCCAGAAGCAAGTAGTTATGCCACTATAGATCTACTAGAAATTATGCTTTTTTATTATACCTTTATTGAGACTTGCCAAGTTCCATATGAAGGGGCCCTGAGTGTGAGTGGAGAGTTGAATGAGATATTTCTTAGCTATGTTCTTGGCATATTTTACATGCTAGAGTATGGCCAACAGTTTAGATGTGTATTTGATCCATCTCCACCATATTTTGGCTCCCATGGTATTGTTAACTATCTCTGGATCCATTAGCCCAAGCTCTCCCTTAAGCTTAGGAAGACATATGGTGTCCCATTTTAATAGAGATCATTTATGCTTCAAATCCTCTCTTCCCCCAAAAAATGATCTTTGAAGAGATATGATATATTTTAGGACCCATTTTGGAGTAGCCAGAATAGAGAAAAGGTGAGTCGGCATGGCCTGTAGGACTAATTTGATGTGGACCAATCAAATATCTATGTTTAGAGGATAGGAGGTCCAACAATTGAGTTCTCTAGTGAACCTGTCAAGAATATATCTTTGGAGGATTTTTTAATGGAAAAGTATCTGAGCAAGGCCCCGAGGTATTTGGAAGGAAGGGATGTGGAGGAGGACCCCATAGTATTTTTTATGCTTCTTTGGGTTATGGGAGGAGTATTCAAGAACAATATTTGGGATTTTTCTATGTTAACCAAGGTGCCCGAGGCTAATGAAAAGAGGTCCACAATAGATTTGATCTCCATGGTTTCTTTGATCAATGGGTGATTACAAAGAAGGGTGTCATCCACAAATTGTTGGTTGGAGAGAGAGAAATCATTGGGGTGAGCCAGGCCTTTTAGGGAACCCTTGTGAAAGGAAACCTTAATGGAGCAGCTTAATCCTTTCACCATAAGGAATTAAAAGGAAGGGGGAGAGAGGATCTCCTTATTTGATGTTGTGAGAGTGTTTGAAGTTGCCAAAAGGTGAATCATTGACCATAATAGGAAATAAAGAAGAGGTGAACAAGGACATGACCTGTCGAGTCTAGTGGGGGTTGAAGCCAAAATTGAGGAGGGTGTGCATAATGTGATTCTAGTTGAGTTTATCAATATCTTTGGACATGTCCAATTTGATGAGCATGCCACAAATGTTAAGGGTTTTAAGGGAGTGGATGTCCTTGTGAGTGATGATAATTTCATCCATGATCTAGCACGCTTCTACATATCTAGGTTGTTTAGGAGAAACGAGGAAAGGGAGAATGGTTTTGAGTTTGCTAGAAATAACTTTGGAGAGTATTTTATAAATAGTATTGCACAATGATATAGGTTTGTATTTACCCAATGTAGCTACATTATCTTTGTTTGGAATTAGAGTAGAGAAGGTGGCATTGAAGGTAGGAAGAATGCATCTATTGGATCTGGAGTCTTTTATTATTTCCAAAATTTATTTTTGACGAAATTGCCAACATTTCTTAAGGAAGATGATAGTGAAGCCATTTGATCTAAGAGCCTTGATGTTTTCCATATGATGTAGATCCTCATGGACTTCTTCCTCCTCAATGGGACATATGAGCACCTTGTTTTTTTCTTTAATTACCAGCTTGGGAATGTTGGTTGTTATTTCGTTAATGGCTTCATTGTGTTATGTCTACGGGTCAAGTCGGAGGTTGGAAAAGTGAAGAAATAATTCCAACTCGATGTCCTTCTGTTTCTCTATAATTTCACCTACTTCACTATGAAGGAAAGTGATATAGTTGTTGGATCTATGTTGTATCATTAATTTGTGGATGAAATAATTGTTCTTTTCCCCTTCTTTCAGCTAGCTAACCCTTCATTTTTATTTCCAATAGAGTCTTCTTGCTTGTAGTGATATTCAAGTTGTCTTGTTAAATTGACTTCTTTTACATTAGTTTCTTTGGTGCAACCCTGAAGGATGATTTCATGAGGGAGGTTAGCCATTTCATTCTCCAGTGCCTATTTTTCCTAAAATATGTTTCCAAATTCTTCTTGGTTCCATTTTTTTGAGAAGGAGCTTGATGTGTTCTAGGTTTTGTTGGAAGACATACATCCCTGGTCTTGTGAAGTGAGCCCTACTATGCTTCCATTCTTCCATTTTTCCTGTGAGGTTAGAATTGGAAAGCCAAAACTGTTCAAACCAGAAAGGACATTTGAGAGGCTTACTGAAAGTTCTCCATGATAGAGCGATGGCCCAGTGGTCAAATCCCATAAAGGGACAACTTACATTGGGAGTTCATGGCCTTCTATAAGTAGAGATTCAGCTATTAGGAAGTGATATAGGTGGGAGGATATTTGAGTTGATTCTCCCCTTCTGTTATTAAATGTGAAGAGACCATTGATGGTTTTCATGTCCACTAGGTTGAGATCTTTAATGAGGGTGCTGAGACCCTCTACTTCATGAGCCAAATGGTGTCAACCCCCTTTCTTTTAATGGAGGGACGTGATGACGTTGGAATCCCTATAAATGATCCATTTGTGCATGTCAACCATATTACTAAGAGAATAAATATGTTCCAATATATATATATTTGTTTTTTCTGGGACTCAAGGTCCATAGACATGTCTCATGAATCGATGTAGATTAGCACCTAGTATGTGGTAGGAAATAATGAGGAGGGAGGGGCTAGGAATAATCAACTCCAAACTAATCTAAGATGGGTTTCAAGTTATCCAAAGACCTTGAGAGGCACTTTCTACATCCACTGATAGGATTTTGGTAGATCTTCAAATCTTAGCCATGGTTTATTTGAAGGATGGGCTGGCGCATTTTAATTTTTGGATAAACAAGATTGCTGGGAGAGCTTGTTGAATATTATGATGTAGGATCCTATGCTTAGATCAAGTATTCATACCCCTAAAATTCCATGATGTTATCTTCATGATTAAACTAAGGCTTGGAATGAGTAAATCTCATAGATCTACTTCTATTGACCTGAATCAACTAGTTTCCTTCTTAGGACGTCAAAGCATTGCAGAGTAGATTTCCTACCTCTCCTCTTGAAATATCTAATGCTTTTATTTCCATATTTTGTTATGACGGCTTGAACACCAAGTTGCAGGTTTTCTTTGACTCTTTGAAGGGTCACTTCCAGGAGGTTTATCTGCATAGGTGGGATTTTATTGATTGTGTTTTATTGGTATACATCTTCAATTCATATGACATCCAACCCTTCCATTTCCATGAAGTCCTCTTATTCGCCCATTTAAGTGTCATATTCTAGTTGAGTGTTGATTGGTTCCTTCACGGAAGTGGTTTTTGTCTCCATATGTGATTTTCATTTTCTTTCATTGTTGTGGTACTCACTTGTCTTTATAGATATATTTAGTAGGATTTTTTATCAACTATTGAGGTTCCTCTAGAATATATCCAAATATTTTGAAGTCGTTACTGGTGGTTTACAACTTGGAAGTTGTGGAAGGGATGGATTTTCTATTGTGCCACTTCTTGTTTTGGATTCTAGTGAATCCCTCTATATCCTCTAACTTGTCATCCTCAATATCTTATTTCGTCTCATTCATGGGGTAGTCTCTAAAGAGATTCATGTGTTGATGACCTTTTGTCCAACAAAATGGAACATTTTTGTAGTCTAGGGTCTATAATTGGTCTCTATCCTCTAATTGAAGGGCCATGGCTTTTGGGAGGTAGCCCACAATATTCAGATAAATGTAGATCCTTTCATATGATGTGTAGAAACTCTTCTTGGTTTTCTTTGAGAGATAAACAATTTTACCAAATTTGTTTCCTATTTCTTGAAGAGTCTCATGATCCTAGTATCATATGGTAGGGAATACATATGGATCTAGATAGGAGCAGAGGAGAATTCATCCCTATTTGGATTGAATATAGTTGTCTATTTGTGCATGTATAAGTTTGTTGATTTGAAGAAGTATCGGCATCCTTCCATTACTTCCTTCAAGTATTCCTATCATGAGAAGATCATGGTGAAGATTCCATTTAATCCAAGCTTGACATTGTAGTAGTGGGCTTTAGGCTTCAGGTGCTAAGCTATCCAATGTAGGAGGGACTTTTTTGTTGGAAATATCCTAATGAATTTACATATTAGGGTGTGATATTCCATGTGTTGGATGTTGTCATTCAGTCTGGTTGTCTGGATATGAAAACATGAGATCATTGTTGACTTATCTTTTTATGTATTGGTTTGAATATACATTAGGATATCAGGATGTTGCCTGTTCATGTTGTCAACAAGCATAGAGGACATGACATAACTAGTTTTGGAATTATTCAAATCCGAGTCTACAAAGGAGGTAGACTTTGGTGATTGATGGTGTTTCCCATTGGTAGATGCGTCAGGTCCAAGAAGAGGGTTGGAGGGGCCACCACCTCTTCTCCCTCCTTGTATAACCATTGGGGAGCTAGAGACCAAGGGATGAGTAGGGGAAGCGGTTCAAAAAATATTTCATGGTAGAGGAGGTAATAGGAAGTTGTGTAGGGTTATAGGGTAGGACATATTATGAACTACCTTATTCACCTTGAAATATTTTACTTAATATGGCCATTTTGAAATATTTTTTTTATTGATCACAGTGGTTGAATTCATTTTTTTTCTTATTAATATATTTTTACATAGATATCAATATCACCTAGCCCGACATATTGAAATTTTTTATTTATGACCTCTATTAATAATAATAATAATAATAATAATAATAATAATAATAATAATTATTATTATTATTATTATTAATACTATTATTATTATTATTATTATTATTATTATTATTATTAAATGTTACATATTAATTTTATATTAAGAATTAAACTAATTATGCGTCTCGCTCTTATTATGAAGGAATCATTTTTTTAACTTAAAATTACATCTTCTCCTTGAGCATTGAAATGGTTAATATTATTATTATTTACATTTCCTTTTCATAAATACACATATATAAAGTTGATATTGAAATAAATTAGTTGAACTGAATATTCCAATGGTTTGTTTAAATTATGCAATAAAACATTTTAAAGTGTAAGCAACATCTTTCTCATTTTAAGAAGTGAACACACACACACACACACACACAAACAAACACATTTTCTCTATCTCTAAATTTGGTATATCTAGATATTTTTTTTATGCAAGTGAATGTAATATCAACAACAAATCTAGCAAACAATATGAGATTATTAATGTTTTATAATGCACTTAAATAAAACATTAATAACTGACATTGTTATTTTTAATGTAAATAATATTTATTTAGGATATAGATTAATTCGAGGTCGAGCATGGAAGGAATTACACATATTCTACACACACTAGGCTATAGAATCCAATCCCTCTTGTTGCAATAAAACCATCCTAGATTCATCTTAACTCCAGATCTATCAAGCACAGCAAGGATCAAGTCTCTCGAGGTACAAACACCTTTTCTGAGTGCAAACTTTAGGATAGGTTTGCACCTCAAGAAATTTGATCCCTCTTGAAGCTTGATAGATCCAGAATTACGATGAATCTAGGTTGATTTCATTATTAATAATTAATAATCATAATAATGAACTTTTGTTTAACTTTTAAATCTTTTAATGTAATTTCACTGAGTCAAGGGGTTTTAATTAATAAGAAGATTTAATAATTTATTTATTTATTTTTATGTAATTCGACTGGGTAAAATTATTTAGATAACATAGCATAACAAAACATTACAACATCACTTCCATACTGGGTTAGAGAGTGTCTCTCTACATAAAAAATGCAATAAAATAAAACTAGCAATTGTGCCATATGTTGCAAAGGAAACGCCATAAGTCAATAACATATGGATAAAGAGCATAGATGAAGACAAATGTGATATGCTACAATTTGAGTGAGAGAAATATTAATATTATTCATTAAGGTCTTCAAATCCAATGTTAAACAACAACCATTTGTTGCAATGTATGTGTTATGATACCTCAATATGCCATAATAGGGATTTTCTGAGTTGGATTGTCTATTAACAACCATGGATATGGAAATGGTTAGCTCACTAGAATAGATCTTAAAAATTCTACTACTATAATCAAGCTATGCTCGACTCACTGAGCATTAGAAAAATTTCAAATCACGACATAGATCCCATGAAATGAATATGGAACTACAATGGAAAAGTCACATAATGCAACACAATGCAAACACTATTTACCCTAGAGAAGCCAGATGTGGGTAAAATCTCCAATAACATGAAGGATTGTATATTACAAGTTCTTCTTAATAAATAGTGAAGGAAAAAATAGAACAAGGAAATGGTTGAAGATATCTAGGCATATAGAGGCATGAATGAAAAAAAGTATCCATGACATTTTTTATTTCAGCTACATATCTTTAAAACACATAAGCATTGTTGGTTAGCAGAGGCCCCGCGTAATGGTTTTGGGGTTTAAAGCCTAGAAGTTAGGGTAATAATCTTGTAAATCTTCGAAATGCGCAGAGCGCGATATGTAATAGGTCGAGTCAACGGGTTTTCCACCCAAAAATAATATAGAATAATAGGAAGTAGGTCGGTTTGCCCATGGTACGTGGACCATGGGAATGTACAAATAAAGCGAGGCTTTAAGGGTAGAAGGCAGTTTTTTTCTTCTGGACTAGATCTGATGTATGAGGGGTTGGTGAAAGTAATCAGAGTTCTACATCTGTAAGTTCGAGTCAAGGGTGTTAGTGGGTAGAAAGAGGCTCCGCAACTGTGTGCGCGGAGGCCTGATAGAGTTAGCAACTATGTGCGCGGACCCCTGTAGCTATGTGCGTAGGGCAGAAGGAAGATTGTACTAGAAAGAAGATATTAATAAAGATAAGTTGTTTCTGAAACATCACGAATCTATTGTGTTTTGTATTATGCATCTATTATATGAGTTTATATCTTTTTACAATTGTACACACTGGGTTTTATTTTTAAATGTTTGCTTAAAGACTGTAACAAAAAGAGAGGATCTGTAATAATTTCATTAATAAGAAAGTACACCTGCGCGGATGCCCGATAATAGTACAGAGTAGCACAAGGCCACAAAGTTGTTCACAACCCCTCCAAACCACATCAAGACATCCCAAGAGTGTGGAAACCTAGTTCTAGCACCATCCCCTACTACCTCAGGTGAGACCTCAGTCCACGCTACATGGGCTGTTGCCGAAATGGCCTATAACTACAGGATTTGTTTGGCTAATAAATCTTCCAACTCAGGTCAGGGCCCATTAAGCTAACAAATGGTTCCATTGTCGGGACTGGGATCTGCCTAAGGGATGGTTGATGTTGGGAGTTTGGAACCCTATGAAGAAAGAGATTGAAAATTGATTGGATCAGAAGTGGTACGAGTTCGTAGGTGACCTTACCACACCTGCGCGCAAACCAGAAGTTTAGCATGGTGAACACAATCAAGTTGCCCGTATTCAAAGGAGCAGGAAGTGAAGATCCAGAACTGTTTTGGTTCATAGTAAGGGTAGTGTGGGAAGCGCATGGAGTTACAGACGATAATATTAAAAAGGTTACCCTAGTAAGTGCACTACAATATCGCGCACTGACTTGGCATATTAAATACTGTAGTGATCACCCGAATGCCAGAATAGTAGAGATCCGGGATGCACTAAAAAACGAGTTTAGTCAGCCAAAATCAGAAACACAGTCGATTATAGGACTCAAGGAGATCATGATGCTTCCATGAGAAACCCCTTGGGATTTGGATCAGAGATTGAAGAGTACAATCCAAGAGGCTAAGATGATGCTAATGGATGCATAACACCGCGCGTGGTTTGTGGGACCTTTAATGCCACACCTGAGGACAACGTTGTCACAACAGAAGATCTTGACCCAAGCTGAAGCATTAGAAATAGTGATGAGGTTGCACGAGACTCTAATATAGGATCCTGGGTTGGGAGTTCAACAAATCCACATGAAAATACAAAATCTATGCTTGGAAATGCAGAATCTGAAACAGGATAAGGTGCCCAAGCCAAAAGTGTGCGAGGAGGTGTGGTGCGTAAAGTGTAAAGGCAAAGGCCACGATAAGGATCATTGTCTGATATTCACAAACTACTTGACACCAGGGGGACCAATGTCATTGCGACCAGAGGCACAAGCGGGGCAAAGTGTGGTACCCTCGCTCTGGTGCACAATATATCAGGTGGGAGGAAAACATGACACGGACAACTGTCACCTACTACAAAAGTTTATCCAGACCCCCAGCAACTATTTTGTAATTTTTGCAGATTGGTGGGCCACAATGAATGAAACTGCTGTAGTTATGAATTACTGATGGATTGCACCCATGCCTATAGGATGTAGACTAAGGCATGAGGTCAAGATCTAGCCGTGGCGATAGCGCGCAATGGGTTCCAAGGGTGAGGACAAGGATGGGGAGGAATGGGGCTAGGAAGGGGCAGTCGATAGCTAATCTGTTACAACTACGAAGGACCAGGGCACTACACGTGAGATTGTACCAACCCAACCAGAATATCATACCCCTACTGCAAGCAGTTCGATCATGAAATGATAGATTGGCCCACACTGATAGTGCAGATTCATGAGAAAAGGGCCACACAACCTACGGCGACGTAGAATGTCCAGATGATGAGGTCTGAACCATGCGAGAAAGACCCTAACATGAACATGATGCTTAGAAGTGGCACATCCACATGGGAGGATAAGGAGAAACTAACCAAGGAAGACACATGGGTTCGCAAGGAAACATGTCTAGAAGCTAGGAAGAGCCTCACGGAAGTCTCTACCCCAGGTAGTAAGGATCAGCCTGAGTCGGAAAGGGATCCCTTGATGCTAAATACCTTTTTAGAGACATGAATGAAATTGCTTCATGACAATAGGGTGATTAAAGGATTACAAGTGTTGATAACCAGTTGCACAGGGTCGGGTGAACCTCGCGTGGTTCGAAAGTTGGGGAAACATGCTTCGCGTATTGGACGGAAAATGTGATTAACAACGCAAATTGGTGACTATGAGATGGATCACATGGGAAAGCCCTCACTACAATGGTCTCCTATTCAATTACAGATGGCAAACCAATAGAAGATCCTACCCATGGGAAGACTGCAAGGAATTACAGTAGATATAGAAGGTGCGAGCACCCAAACGGACTTTGAGGTAATAGAATTCGTGGATGAAAGTAGCCCTTACCCTGCGTTGTTAGGGATAGACTGGGCCACTAATATGAATGGGGTTATTAATTTAAAGAAGTGAAAAATGATATTTGAGAAGAAGTCACTCCGCATAGTCATTCCACTAGACCCGGCTGAAGGACCGCGTTACATTGAACCCATGCGTGACGAAGGAAGTGATGATGAACTGGATTGTATCTACATGATTACTACACGAAATCAAGACTGGGTCAATCCAACTATGGAAGGAAGAATATTGTGGGAGCATGTAGAGTCTTGCACCGAAGATTTGGATGAGGAAGACGAGCGGTGGCATAATCAGTTGAACAGAGTAACAACGTTAAACTGTAATATGATGACTAAGTCACTGTATTGCGTAAGAGCTCAGGATCGTGAACTGTGGATGTATGATGGGTTGACAACAGTAGATGAATTCCTGACCAAGTTTGAAAGCATAGTACCAAAGCACCAACGGTTCGATGCGTTAAAATGGGTATTACGCGCGATGCCTGTGCGTTGGTAGGGAACACATGAAGGAACCTTCAAAGATTGGCGCGGCTACAGGCACATGATGCAGATAAGATTTGGGAAGTCGGAACTATGAATAACTGAGAAATACGATGGACGTGATGACCCGCACATGCACCTTACCAGATGGGCCCAAGCCTATGGAGAAGAGCCTCAACCGAAGTGGGTACACTTATTTTATCATACCCTGGATGTCATCCCAAGGAACTGGTACACTGAAACAGAGCTCCGACATGGTATAGGCAAATGGGATATCTTGCGCGAAGGGTTTTTATTAACATTCTTATTTGAGGACCAATGGATGGACACTGTTGACGATGTGTTGCAAGTAGTAAAGGCTACCATTTTCAAAGTACCATTGGAACCAGAAGAAATAGTGTAGCTAGACTGGTTGCACCAGTTGAGTCGGGCCCTTGAATGTTACAATGTACATGTCAAAGATGATGAGGACAATCCCAGAAACATCAATATTCCAGAAATAGGGGGGAGTCATGAGGTGCGTGGACCAACGATCGAGGACCATGACATCACCCCGCCACTGAAAATGAAACAAGTGAACATTGGTACGGAGGAGGAACCGAAGTATGCAATGCTTGGGGACTATTGGGATGATGCAATGGTGGATAAGGTTGTCAAGTTACTTCATGAATATTAGGATTTATTCAAGACCAAAATCACAGAGTTAAAAGGAATCCTTCGCGACCTCGGGATGATGGAGATAACTCTAAAGCCGGATGTGAAGCCAATCAAGCAGTGGCCCTATTGGTTGAATCCAAAATATAAAGCAAAGGTCTGCAAAGAATTGGATAAAATGCTTGTAGCAGGAATAATTGAACCAGTAGAGGAATCCGATTGGGTAATTCCTATGGTTGTACAAGAGAAAAAACAAAAGGGAGAAATACGCATCTGTGTGGATCTCAGGAAGCTCAATGATGCATGTGTTAACAATCCATTCCTAATGCCATTTACAGATGAAGTCCTGGAAAATGTTGGGGGACAAGAAGCCTACTCCTTTACGGATGGTTCTTGCGATACCACCAGATCAAGATTGCGTCAGAGGATAGGAGTAAAACAATGTTCGCTACCGAATGGGGCTTTTTTCAGTATACGGTGATGCCCTTTGGACTAAAGAATGCGCTGGTGATATTCTCGCGCGTTGTGGTAGCTACCTTCAAGGAATTTATACATAAGTTCTTAGAGGTATATCTCGATGATTGGACTGTATTTGGGCTAGTTAAGAAACATACCACGAGCTTACGGTTAATGATGGATACTTGCCGACGGCACTAGATTGCACTAAATATAAAGAAGTATACTTTCCTCATCCTCTTCGGGAACTTGCTCAGCCATGTGGTCTGCAAGCAAGGCCTGATGGTAGACCCAACAAATATTATTGTCATACTCAATCTGCAAGCACCGTGAAGTGTCAAGCAGCTGCATGCCACGTTGGGACACACTAGTTACTATCAGAAGTTCATCAAGAGCTATGCACAGATCACAGTACCAATGAAACAGTTGTTGAAAAAGGATGCTACTTATTGCTAGAATGAGGAATGTAACAAAAATCTAGAAATGCTCAAGGAAAGGATGGCATCAGCTCCTATATTCGTCCTTCCAAAATGGGAAATCGAATTTCACGTGCATGTTGATGCGTCGTGTATCACGTTGGGCGCGGTACTCACAGAGGAAGGAGCAGAAGAAATTGATCACCCAATTGTGTTCGTAGGTTGACGACTGTCTAAAGCTGAGAAGAACTACTCCAATACTGAGCGGGAGGGATTGGTGATGGTATACACACTCTAGAAATATTTCCACTACCTACTCGGAGGACACTTTAAGATGTATACCGATCACTCTGCGCTAAAGTACCTAGTGAATAAGCCTGTGTTGGGGGGGTGCATTTGTAGGTGGTTGTTATTGTTTCAGGAATATGATTTTGAAGTCATCATAAAGCCGGGGTGTCTAAACGCAGGCCCAGACCATCTGTCCCGAATTAAGAATGGTGAAGAACCCATGAACATAGAGGAGGGACTACCTGATGCACATCTCTATGCAGTGTGCATCGTGGATGGCCACTTTGAGGATATAATCCACTTCTTAACCACAGGAACCATGCCACAGGGGTATTCCGTTCAGCAAAAGAAGGAACTGGTGATACGAGCAATAGACTTTACTGTTATTGTAGGACACCTCTACAAAATGGGCAATGATGAAATATTATGTAGATATGTACCAGAATTTGAGCAAGGATAGATCCTTGTTACAGGGAAAAGTGTCTATTTAGAACTACTCTATCCCACTAAGGTGTGATAGTTGCCTTAGAAACAAATAGAGAAAAACTACTTTTGTATTTCCTTTATGAACTATAGATAGAGAGGAATAGAAAGAACCAACCTGTGTCTTGCGCTGATCCTTTGATCCAATCCCTCTCTTCTTTGATAGTCTCCAGCTACCTGCTCCCTTACTTGTCCAGCTTCACAAAGTACCTGTAAGATCACAGAAGAGGAACACTATACAAAGACATGGATCTATATTCATAAACAACTTAGGATCAGATTTAAGTTAATCATACAAATGTAACAAGCATCAATGATACAAAAGCATGGAGGAAAAACTCAAATAATTTTTATTGATAAACAAGAAAAGATCCAGGAGGAGTTACAACCGGTGGTTCTTGACCCAGCATCAACCTCCCAGCAAAGAAGCCCCTCTTCACCTCAAACAAAGCATATATCACCCAATACTCTGATGTTTGTCTCAAAAACCAACAACAATTCCTTACAATATGCAAAATTCCAGCCTCTGGATCTCTGGGATGAGGGATCCATATATCGATATGTGTAAGGAGGATGAGTCAGCTTGTGATTTGATTAGTGTCTTCTCTCTGTCAGTTCTTGCTTCCACTTGGAGACTGAGGGCCTCTTACTCATCTTTGGTCGAATTTAGTGAGGCAAGTGTCACAGGAGAAGATTATGGAAGCTTCCATTGCCTCTCCACCTCGCGGAATGACACTGCCATTTGTCATTTCTCGCCCATCGCACCCTACAGAAGGGAGTTTTGAAATGCAATGCACCCTCACAGTGTATTTAGGTGCAATGCAATGAACTTAGCTAGTGGAGCAACTGAAATGATCCTGTTTTGACCAATTCTGAGCAGTTTCTGGTGGAGAACTTCTGGGAGAAGTTGTAATCTGTTGACCTTGTTCCTTTAGGGGTTAGAACAACACTTTTAGGGACTTAGGAGCCCTTGGTTTATGGAAATTTCATGCTTGGAGTTGTAAGGAACAAAAATGTCTATAACAGTTGCCCCCTAAAGTATGAGGCCATTAACCTTTTGGTGTCGGGTGAAATGCTTTATTATGAGGATCCGAAGTTCTTTCAATGCTGGGAGGAGACCTGTAATAAGATACAATACAACACATTATCTTCATACTGTTTTCATGATCTAGCTGAGGCGGGTATTCCCATGCTCAGCTTTATGAATTCATTTTCATGTACATAGGACAAACAATCGTCTGAGGGTAGACTGATGATTCTGGTAGAGCCAGCATCCTTTTGGTAGGATGATTATTTGTGCTGCAATGTTGTACATTTGATGTCTTTATTTCCCTGAATATATATCACAGCCTGGATGGATGAAACTAGATCCAGGGTCTTCAATCTCGTCTGATCTTCATTAGAAGTACAAGTCGATCCATGTGAGAAATGTTTTGAAGTCGAACATGGAAAGACATCGCTTGATTATTGGTCAATGATGTAAACTGTTAACAAGCGCAAGAGGAATCACCGATAATGATAATGAACCTCAAGGTACTGCAGTAAAATTCACGTGGTTTGAATAGAGGACTTGGCGTCGAACACCACGCAAAATCTTTCGGTCGAAGGCCATTGATGTAAACCTGTCGCCGGAAGTGAGAAACTTGCCATTGAGGCATGCAAGCTTCAAAGTACTGAATGGGTTGTTCCTAGATCAACTTCTTGGATAATGCTCTGATGTTGACAAGAAGTGATCCGTCACAGGAGGGCCTTAATGAATCCCACATCAATGACACGGAACAGAGTAAATGATTTTGATGGAGGTGAAAACGATCTAATGATATAATGTTCAGGGTGGCGGTCATGAAAGAATGGAGTATAATGTATGGTAGTGGTTGAGACACAGGTGACTTCTCTGGATGACTTCTCTTGAACATATCGGCGACACTGATGTGATGGATTGGTAGCACTAACCCCAAATGTGGATGGTATGGCGTGACCATGGCGATGTGACCGGTGAATGAAACAACCCAACCCGACTCGGACACGGAGTGGAAGTGTCATGTTCAAGAGCGACTTGCTACCAATAAAGTTTCTTTGAGTTTTCTTCCCAATTTTTCCCCAGTCATTGCTGACCAGTACCTCTTTATTTTTTCAAGCTTGAGGAGGACAACATATGCTTGTTCTATAATTTTCCCTTCAGGCAAACCCATTGCTATGTTTTAACAAACCTAGAGATAGTGAAACTCGTTCTCGTCTATAGACAAGTTTGTCGCTATTAATCTTTTTAACGAGTTTAATGACAAAGATAACTCGGTCCTTTTTAATTTTAGAGAGTCTGAAAAGGAACGTAAAGGTAACTCCAAAATTCCTTTTTCGTCATCTAATCCCTTAAGTTCGAAAAAGTATAAAACAATACAGAAGGGATGAATTTTCGATAGTTTTAATGAGCCGAACAAAGTAAGCGCTCGATCTTTTTGTGTAATAATCCCTCAGGTCCAAAAAGATTAAAATCTAGATGAGGGATAGCACTTCCTGTCCCTTTAATGAGCTGGAAGGCCAAGGACTCAGCAATCTTTTCATATTTTATGAGTCAGTTGAAAAGAGCTTAAAGGAGACTCGTCTTTTGAGGAACGAGTGATAAAACGGGTAGCAGCTGATTCCAGGTAAGGTTTGGAATTTTCCAATCACGATAGTGTCACAAGGATGGCTAGTGAGATCACTCTTTGCAGCTGTTACTCAAAATGGGTAAACAATCAAATGGAGGTGAATGATCGGCCAATGAAAAAGTGGAGGTGACGGTGCAAACACGACCAAGGCTTTAATGGCTGAAGTACTACATCCACGGTGGTTATTTACCGAGGAATAGTTCATTTTTTAACGAGCTTAAACGCGGGTGGAAACATTTGCTCATGTCTTATGTTTATTTTTTAACGAGCTTGAACTATGTGCTAAAACTGCTCAATGCGGGTTTATTTTTTAACGAGCTTGAACCTTGCGGTAACACTGCTCGATTAATCCAGTCGTATGATAAGGATGTCTCATATAAAAACGGCAAATTTTAGAGTTTTTCCCCACATCCTTTCTTTATGCAAGGTAGGAGACGACCAATCCTACGAGTTTAAAGGGTTAGAGGTCCTAAAAATTTAAAAAATAAATAGTCGCTCTTCGCTTGCACTCCAAAAGGTTTGCATGCCCCCAGGTATAAAACAGAATTTCAAGGTTACCCCTTCTTTAGTCTGTTAAAACATTTGTTTTACCGAGAGAGGCCTACCTCTTACAGGTTACCCAAAGATCGTTTTATTCACAGCGCAAACAAAACACTCCTCCGACGATGTCTACGGAAATAAACAAAGGTGAGTGGCGGTGCTCGCCAACTCACATAACTTTGACAAGAGAATCTTGTTCTAGAATAACCCCCTCTTCCAATCATGGATGGGGGTACAGACTAGTCATATTCTCTCGCGGAAACCTACCCTATACCTGAAGGTTTCCTACTGAAGCAGACCAGGGTGCATGCCCCCTGGGATTCAGTCATATCCCTCCGAATCACTCGTGCTCATCGGGAGGACGGACTGGAGATTGAGACATTTCTTGCGTGAAAAAACCATTCAGGGATGGTATATGACTATTTGCTATGCGTGATCCGGGAAATGAAAGCTGGTCTACGAGCTTGACCACTCTTCCTTCGTGCGGAAAACACATCACTCTAAAGAGTGATGAGATGATGGCTCTCATGCAATAAATATAGTTTCGTCCAAGGAGTAGATTGTAATCCAGGGGTCCTTGAACTACCATTACATTCATGTGAATGGTTTTCCCTCTCAATGTTATGGGCACATCAGGAAGGATCCCTAACGGTCGACTGGTTCCTTTATCAAAGCCTGTCAGATTTCTCATCTCAGGCAAAAGTGGTGGCGAACCAAGTGCTTTCCAAGCAGTTGAGGAAAGGATACTCACAGAAGCGCCCTCATCTATGATGGTACCAGCCATAACCATTCCATATATCTAAACAATAATCCGGAATGGTATACTGGCTGGTAAAAGGGGTCTGCCTAGTTGATTCCAGTCGAAGGAGACAACTAGGTTGCTTGGAGGTGGGACCGAATAGACGACCGGGTACGAATCTGATGAACTTCCTTCCTGCGGTAAAGGAACAGGTAAATTCCCCCATGTTCGTTGGAGTCTGTGCTTATGAAAAGAATTTGGACGGTGTCATCCTTGTTCTCTTCAATGATTGTATCATCTGAAGATGAAACCTCTGAAGGCAAGACCGGGTCAACTGCCGCCTCGACCTTTTGACTTTCGTCTGGTATGGATTTAGATGGTTCATCTTCAATGACAGATGCTTCGGCCGACCACCTGAGCGGGTCAGCCGGATTTTCAACTAGTGATGGACTCGGCAAGAGTTTTTTATATCCAGGAGGAAGTCGTAACGGTGAAATGGGACGATCATCCAAAACTCTTTTAGCTTCATCTAAGAAGGGACAATGGTGGACGGCATGATCGCCTTCGCACAGTTTACAAGGAAATCTATATTTTCCTTGTTGTCCTGGGGCTTCACTTTCACTAGTTGACGGTGTGTTTTTAACATGATCATCAGAGGTTGACGACACCGGGTTGTGCAATCGAGGAGACCAGTCCCTTAAGATCCGAGGGATGCAGGGACAATCTCTGTGAAAATGGTCTCCTTTGCAAATGACACATGGCGATTTAGGCCTGGTCGGTGCATTGTGTGGATTTTCGTTAGACGACACTCGTTTGCCCCCATTCGCTTTTGGCTCCTTCTTCTTCTCTTTCTTCTTCTTTTCTTTCTTCTCCTTAGGAATTTGACTTTTGGCTTTACCAGCCCCATCAAGCGAAGAGGAGGGAGGAGAGGAAGAATTAGAGGAAGTAGAAGGTTGGTGGGTAACTCTAGACTCGTTTAATTGCTGATTCGATTGTTCAGGAATAGTGGTGTTCTGAACAACAGAGGTTGAGAAGAGCCATACAGGCAAACCAATTGTCAGTCCTGGAAGCGACAATGTGGCCATATGGGGTGCACCAACATCTCCCCAAGAGGAGAAGGGACTAGGATTTCCTCCAAGGGGAATTCCTTGGTTGGTGGACTCCATTTTCTCAACCCAAGATCAACGTAGGAAAGGGGTAATGAATATTCCGTTTAAAATAAATTTTTAGACGCTTTGACACAACTTGTTTTTTCAGTTTTTAAGAGTCAAGAAAAAACAAAAGATGACTCTAGTCGCCTTTGATTTTTAATTAGCCTGAAGTGACAAGTGCTCAAATGGACCTTTTCCGTTAAGGAGTCTGAAAAGGAACGAAAGGGACTGCTCTGGAGATCTAGGTAGAGGGAGTACCAAACCAATCGCAAAACTGCAGAATACTTTTTACGGTACGGCAGTCAATCTTCCCGAATACTATGTTCAGTGCATTGCGATCGATAGGATGGCAGACACGGCTTCCTAAGGATAAAGGATTTAAGCCTATAGGGGTCTCCCAAAATATACTCTACGGTACGTGGGAGCACAAGTCCGTACTAGCACTTATCATCTCAAAGTGGAGGAATCACCCAACCATCAGTGAGGACAATAGTTACCAGGCTTTATGATGTCGGAATACGTCTCTAGCCTAGACCTCTAAATGTTGTGCGTTAAGTTCCAAAGCGTTGTTAGATTCATTGAATTTATTTTAAGTTGATCTTTCTTATGAAGTTTGCCTTTTGGGCTCACCACGAGATGTAGATGTAATTCCTAAAATGCAATCTAAAGATGATAAACAAACTTTTATCTCTTTTGTGCAATGAAAATCCTAGTTACTAGGGAAAAAGAAAGACACAATCTTTTCACAAAGAGCAAAGAGCACACCGTAAATGCACTTTCCTAAATCAAGCCAAACAGACTGTCTATATGCAAATGCACATGCATGTATTTGTTTTCGACTTTCTTAGTATTGATGCTAAAAAGAAAGTTGATGTACAAATATGAATTTCTTTTCAAGCGACAAATATAAACAAGCCCTTTTTCGAAATAAAAAACAGAGATGATTACGACACCTTACAATTTTGAAATGAACACTTGTTCTTGACACTAGAAAATCACAAATTCAGACCAAAAGCAATAGTAACAGTACAATCGACCATCAATAGCAACTAAACTTTCTCCTATGATCGAAATCGACACTTACGATAGATTCAAATCAAAGGAAGATAGTACGACTATTCTACTTTTGCAATGGAAAACTGTAAACGACTCAACAAACACACAAAAACATCTACAGTTCTTTTGTACAAAGGAGGCAGAATAACAACAAGGAAAAGGGGTTTCAAACAGACATATACTGATCACAGGCAACAAAATGCAGAGATAGAACTGGAAAGAATGAAACACAAGAACCACAGCTGCACAGGGCTAGTCTGATCAGCGCACCTGTAACACAGAGAATCTGAAATGCAGCGTAGGTTGCCCTTTTGGGAAGTGCGCTGAAATTCAGGATCTCTTAACAGTACCTGCACTAAGCAAGAAACGAGAATCTGTCCGGGTTCCGGGTCACAGTTTGCAGTTCAGTCTTTGGTTTTTGGCCGAGTAAAAGCAATCAGTAATTCAACAATCAGGGGTAGATCTAAGGAGGATCTAAGAGCTATCACAAGGGCAATCAGATAGTTTGTGAATCAGTTGTTCAAATCATAAATAGATCCAGTGAATGGATTGAAGCGGCATATGTCTACTTTGCATTTGTTATGGCAAATGCAGTTCGAATTCCACTTATAAGTTTATGAAACAAACAAACAAATAATGATAAAAAAACAAACTAATTAGCTCCCCAGTGGAGTCGCCATTTTGTTACAGAGAAAAGTGTCTATTTAGAACTGCTCTATCCCACTAAGGTGTGACAGCTACCTTAGAAACAAATAGAGAAAAACTACTTTTGTATTTCCTTTATGAACTATAGATAGAGAGGAATAGAAAGAACCAACCTGTGTCTTGCGCTGATCCTTTGATCCAATCCCTCTCTTCTTTGATAGTCTCCAGCTACCTGCTCCCTTACTTGCCCAGCTTCACAAAGTACCTGTAAGATCACAGAAGAGGAACACTATACAAAGACATGGATCTATATTCATAAACAACTTAGGATCAGATTTAAGTTAACCATACAAATGTAACAAGCATCAATGATACAAAAGCATGGAGGAAAAACTCAAATAATTTTTATTGATAAAAAAGAAAAGATCCAGGAGAAGTTACAACCGGTGGTTCCTGACCCAGCATCAACCTCCCAGCAAAGAAGCCCCTCTTCACCTCAAACAAAGCATAGATCACCCAATACTCTGATGTTTGTCTCAAAAACCAACAACAATTCCTTACAATATGCAAAATTCCAGCCTCTGGATCTCTGGGATGAGGGATCCATATATAGATATGTGTAAGGAGGATGAGTCAACTTGTGATTTGATTAGTGTCTTCTCTCTGTCAGTTCTTGCTTCCACTTGGAGACTGAGGGCCTCTTACTCATCTTTGGTCGAATTCAGTGAGGTAAGTGTCACAGGAGAAGATTCTGGAAGCTTCCATTGCCTCTCCACCTCGTGGAATGACACTGCCATTTGTCATTTCTCGCCCATCGCACCCTACAGAAGGGATTTTTGAAATGCAACGCACCCTCACAGTGTATTTAGGTGCAATGCAACACACTTAGCTAGTGGAGCAGCTGAAATGTTCCTGTTTTGACCAATTCTAAGGAGTTTCTGGTGGAGAACTTCTGGGAGAAGCTGTAATTTGTTGACCTTGTTCCTTTAGGGGTTAGAACAACACTTTTAGGGACTTAGGAGCCCTTGGTTTATGGAAATTTCATGCTTGGAGTTGTAAGGCACAAAAATGTCTATAACAATCCTTGTCGAAGCACATGGGGGGGTTGTAGGAGGACATTATGCAGGACGTGCCCCAACACAAAAGATTCTTCATGCAGGACTTTGGTGGCCAACCCTAGATCAAGATTCAAAAGTGTGCTGTCGGGCTTGCGACGTATTTCAATGGACGGGGAAACCATCGCGGATGGATGAGATGCCACTCAGGCCACAAATGATGCTACAACCATTCGAGAAATGGGCAATCGACTTTCTGGGGCCTATCACACCTCCAGAAAAGATGGGGGCACATTATATCACAACCACGACAGAGTACTTAACCCGATGGGTGGAAGCACAACTAGTTAAGCATTGCATGGCCACTACAGCTGCGAAATGTTTGTTCGAGAATGTGTTAACATGGTTTGGATGTCCAAAAATTCTAATGAGTGACTGCGGCATGCACTTCCTGAATGAGACGATCAACACACTCATTGAGGATTTCTAGATATATCATCAACAAAACACACTGTACCATCCATAGGCAAACGAGATCATTGAAGCTTTCAACAAAATCTTGGAGACTGCATTGACAAAGGTATGTAATTCTCAGTGAAATTATTGGGATTTGTGCATACCTACTATGCTATGGGCATATCGAACAATGTGAAAGAATTTGATGGGCCAGACACCATTTCGGATAGCCTATGGAGAAAGCCATCATGCCTATGGAATACATTGTACCCAATTTACAAATAGCAGCGATGACAGGCATGGAAGACTGCACGGCTTTGGAAGAGAGGATCACGCAACTGGAAGAACTTGAGGAGGAACAGTTTCTAGAAGGATTCCATTAGCAAGTACAAAATTAGCGGGAAAAATCTTGGCATGATCACCATATCAAGATGCGCACATTCAAAGAAAATGATCTAGTATTACTCTATGACAGCAAGTTCAAGAAATTCCCTGGAAAACTTTGAATGCATTGGTTGGGACCCTATGTAGTCCAAGAAGTCACAGATGGGGGCGTGGTCCAGCTTAACAAGCTAAATGGAGAACTTTTCCCAGGCAGAGCAAATGGTAGTCGCCTGAAGCTCTACACGGGTGGGTCAATCGCATGACTAACTGACCGTAGGATAGTCTCACCACTCCAGGCAGTTCAAAGAGAGCACAGGACGTTAAAACAGTCTGTGGGGAAGCTGCACGACAATCAGGGGATGCGTAGAATTGGTATATCACCAGGGTCATGGTTGTGCAGAAGGTGCTACACTGCTGCGAGGACAAGCAAAAGGGTGACTGTTGCTGACACTATTCATGACAAGATGTCTGCGTTATCACAAAAGGGAGTGGGCAGCAGACAATTAAGAGACATGGTACAAGCGAGATCTGGAACGATCTGCTGCAAGCTTAACATTACGGCACCAGAAAATGAGGGAATCGACAAATTTGAATTTCGAAACGCTTATAAATCACAGGGGGGCATCCGCTGAACGATCTGCGATTTTGAGGAAAGTAAGCTATTGTGCCTTCCCGTCGATGTGGAACTGTTCATTATTTACGCTCAAGGATTAAGCCCATGGCTTGTGATATGGCCAATGGATATGCCATACTTTCTCATTAGTATGGTGTCGACGGTCGCAGGCACCGTGCAAAGTTTAGCACCAATGGTAGGGGATGTGTCAGAAATTCTTAGACACGAAGCAGAACTAGTCCGGATGTCGCTGCCTCACCCATGGGCTCGCCAGAGAACCATAAAAGATAAGGGAAATATTGTCAATACGGAGACATATGATGGAAGTATAGTTAATATTTCATCTCTAAGGCACCTTGAAGACTGGTATGTCGTGGATAGCAACAATTGTCTTGCAAAATTGCAACACAAGCTATAGAAAACAATGTGTATAGGAGACCAGAAATTGGAAACTTGTTGCGTTGGCACGAAGAATTCCCATATGCAGCACCCCAGCTTGAGCTAAAATCCTATGAGGGGGTGCTCTGTGTTAACCGAGCAGAGCAGAATGAGCATCATTGGTTGCATGAATTAGTGGAGGCAATGGAGTAGGAGCTAGAAGAAGAGTTGCAAGAGACAAAGAGGGAGTAGCAGAATGAAGTATGTCACTCACAGGGATTGTGGATTGCAAAGCCTAGGCAGCGCATATCATCGCACCGATGAGTGACTCGGGACGAGTCACGATGATTGTGTTGGGGGCCTGTTGGGTAGCGGAGGCCTCGTGTAACGGTTTTGGGGCTTAAAGCCTAGAAGTTAGGGTAATAATATTGTAAATCTTCAAAATGTGCGAAGCGCAAAATGTAATAGGTTGAGTCAAGGGGTTGTCGGCCCAAAAATAATATAGAATAATAGGAAGTAGGTCGCTCTAACCATGGTCCGCAGACCATGGGAATGTATAAATAGAGCGAGGCTCTAAGGGTAGAAGGTAGGTTTTTGTTCTGTACTAGATCTGATGTATGAGGGGTTGCTGAAAGTAATCGGACTTCTGTGTCTATAAGTTCGAGTCAAGGGTGTTAGTGGGTAGAAAGAGGCTCCACAGCTATGCACACAGAGGCTTGATAGAGTCCGCAGCTATGTGCGTGGACCCCTGCAGCTATGTGCACAGGGTAGAAGGAAGATTGTACTGGAAAGAAGATATTAATAAAGATAAGTTGTTTCTGAAACATCGTGGATCTGTTGTGTTCGGGTTTATGCATCTGTTATATGAGTTTATATCTTTTTACAATTGCGCACACTGGGTTTTATTGTTAAATGTTTGCTTAAAGAGTATAACAAAAAGAGAAGATCTATAATAATTTCACTTAATAAGAAAGTACACCCACGTGGATGCCCAATAATAGTACAAAGTGGCGGAAGGCCACAGAGTAGTTTGTGACCCCTCCAGACCACATCAATACATCCCAAGGGTGCGGAAACCTAGTTCCAGAACCCTCCCCTGCTACCTCAAGTTAGACCTCAGTCCGCGCTCTGTGGGCTGTTGCCGAAAGGGCCAATAGCTGCGGGATTTGTTTGGCTAATAACTCTTTCGAACCTGGGTCAAGGCCCATTAAGCCAAGAAGCACAACGTCGCACAAGAAACATAATTTCCATTTTCCTTTTAGAGAAGTTAGTTTTCCAAATTCAAAATAACTTCTAAACATTCCAAATAATATAGATAGAGGAGCTAATAATCTTTTCCTAGTCTAGTCAACAATTAGATAAGTACGAGTAGTGTAACTACCTTCAACAAGTGTCATACTTCTTATGAGTAGTATGCATGAGATAATAAAACCAATATAACCACCGTTCACTACGTAGATTGGAAAAACACTTCCTAGACCAGAGTTGCATAATTACAAGGGATAGTTCTTACAACTATACTTAATGACCTTTTAAATTCATTTGGAAAATCCTCTTTTGAACAACAATCATGCAAGTCATTAGGATTAACAGTAGTGGCATAACATATGAGCACGATTTTTTTATTTGAGACAATATCTATTCTAATACAAGTAGAATTTCACCATGAAATATATACCAACAACATATCTTCACTATGTTTTAAGAAACAAAATATATTTTTAGATATCAAATTTGTGTGGGTAGGTTTTAATCTTTATCATGCCTGCCATAGGTCATCGGTGATATCATACCATTAATTCCCTTATAAAAGCTCAATTTAGCAATACAATTTAGTGAGCTAAAATATCAAATAAAGAAGTCTAGTTAATTATAGTAGATAGTCAA
The DNA here is from genome assembly GCA_031772625.1 of Pinus tabuliformis. Classification (NCBI taxonomy): domain Eukaryota; kingdom Viridiplantae; phylum Streptophyta; class Pinopsida; order Pinales; family Pinaceae; genus Pinus; species Pinus tabuliformis. The sequence goes on along the minus strand of CM062812.1, from coordinate 685,368,028 downwards.
TAATTATAATGTATGTTCATAGTCAATAATAATAAAACCAATATAACCACCATTTTCTACAAAGATTGGAAAAACTATTCTTAGACCAGAGTTGTAATTTACATGGGATATTTCTTACAACTATACTTAACGACCTTTTAAAACCATATGGAAAATCCCCTTTTGAACAACAATCATGGAAGTCATTGGGATTAACATTAGTGGCATAAGATATGAAAAATATTGTTTTATTTGAAACAATATCTACTCCAAATAAAAGTAGAATTTCACTATGCAATCTATATCAATAATCTATCTTAAAAAACATAAAAGTGAAATAGAATGCACCATACCCAAATGTCATGGTGAAATGACACATTGATTATTTATAACATCCAGAAATGGATTATATGGTATGTCAGTTCTATATACATTACCATTAAATGCTGCAAGCGCTACATGTAGTCATATTTTTCAATACAAAGTTCTTTCTTTTCAACAGTTGCACAGTCGTCAATGAAGGCATAAGCCACTAGAATGAATTAAGGAACACCATTGTAATCAATACATATGAATAAATATTAAGCAAGGGATCTTCCAGAATAGAGTCACAGTGAAACTCAACCTATAAGGTAGTTTCCTACCTGAATTATGGTGTCTGTTATAATACCAATCTTTCATAGTAATACTTGTAACGAACCCATTGCACCAACAATATTATTTTTTTATTTTTACACATGTATATATATAAAATATTACAAATAAACAATGGCCACATCATCACAATAATAAATTACCCTTCTACTTTAAATATTATAAAAATTTAGACATATGCCACAAAAAAACTCTGCTCTCTAGTTAAAGAAGTTGGTGAGGCTTTACATAAACAACCATTAAGTTGTGTTCGATGCCTTCAAGGTATCAACATTAGCTATCAGATTGGAGTGCTCAAACCCAATGATTATAACTCCAATCTCCCATATAACTTTTGTTATCACTTTCCTTGTGCATGTTTCATTGGGATATTAATTAATGTTATCGTACCGCCTCACTTTATTGAGGATTATGAACAGTATTTATTTCTTTCAAAAGGCGTTGGGAATGACATATAAGCAAGAAGTATTATATTTACAAAGCCTCTTAGTAAAAGTATATATTATAAAATTGATTTTATTAATTTATATTACAATGTTATGGAACAATCTAGAGGAAGCCAGGTGTGCCACACTCCCATGGACATCATGAAGCTAGCTGTCCACAGATCCACAATAGTTGATTCTAGGGTTTTATCGGATGATGGGTATCTATTTGGTTCTGTTGAGATAACTATCACACCTCTACTTGTTGTGTGGTAATCATTTCTATGCATCTTCCCACCAGCGGGGCCTGCAACTCCACCCTTACCCGACTTGTTGCTCGATGTGTTTCTCATAATGCTTGAGTTTTCTAAGGTAAATATGGCTCACAATGCTTCTTTTATTTTTCCTTTATCTATGACCTCTTTTTCTTTTGGAATTTTTCTTTTAACTCTTACACATTGCTTATTCGCTTTTTTTGTGGTCCTTGCACAAACATGTGATTCCAGGCTTGGTTCTTATTTCAAGCAATCCAGTTAGAAATATAAAAATCCCAAATGGATTTGACCCAATTTTTTATTATTATGAATATTTTTAAATGTCACATATTAATTTGATGTTAAGAATAGAATGAATTACACATATCCCTCTTATTATACTTATTATAATGTATTTGAAAATTTTTATTTTATTTTTTAACTTTCAATTACTTTTTTTATTTCGATATTGGATATTTTACTATATACAACATTTAAATATTTTCTTCCAACATTTTCCTTCTATATATAGATATATATGAAGTTGATATCAACATATTTTGGTTAACGTAGATGATCAAATAGTTTATATAAATCTTGTGTTGAAATATTTTTGAAAAGTATAAGGTTTAGATATCTTACTCACACTTCTTTTTTAGTTCTAATTACTCTATCTCTTGTTAAAGTTGATATAAAATTATAGGATGTCACGTAGACATCAAAATATTTTATTTATCTTTGAGAGTGATTCAAATAATTTTACTACATTGGGGTTGTAATATCAATAACAAAATCGAGCGACCATATTTAGGTTGAGATTATTGATGTTTTATAAAGCTTTTAGTTAAAACTAACTAAACATGCATACTCATTTTTGTTTTTTGATTAGAGTCAACATTAATTTTCTATTTAAAAAGTTTTATTTTATTTTTCGAAACATATGTGTCTAATACACACATCGCCCTCACATTGGGTTGTAGAATTCATCTCTAAACACAGTTAGAAGTTTAGGTAAAAAATATATATTAAAATCTAGATTAAAAAAATCGAAATTATATTTTTATTTTTAAAAGAATATATAATTCACATACATAGTTTTTTGTTGATATAATTTTTTTATATATTCTTCCTTTAATGGTTAATCATGTGAACCCCTTCATTTTATATGATATCATTTTTAAAAAATGATTGCTTATGACTTTCTTGATTAATAAAATATGCAGTAATGATTGCATGACTTGTCTTGTTATAAGAGTTGATATGAACCATCCTAAATACATGTGAACTCTAGATATATTAAGCGTAGAGAGGGATCACATCTCTTTTGTTGCAAGCCTCTTTCTTGAGTGCAAAACTTAAGGAAATGTTTACACCTTGAGAGATTTGATCCCTCTCACCACTTAATAGATTAAGGTTTAAGATGGATCTAGGATGGTTTGATATATATATATATATATATATATGTATATATATATATATATTTATCTATATATATATGTACATATATATATATATATATATGTATATATATATATATGTATATATATATATATATATATATATATATATATATATATATATATGTATATATATATATATATATATATATATATATATATATATATATATATATAATCTTGGTAGTTAAGGTAGTCTACTTGAACCTCTATTGTTAGCCATAAAACCTATTAAGCTTCTATGCTATATCGTAAAACCCAATAATAATATATACCTTTGTCCTTATAAAAGTTGAAGATATTATCTATCCTTCATTTAATTGTATATTGATTGTATCATTCGATCTCCTAAATAAAACTCATTAAAAATTGTATCCAATCTAAGTTGTTATGAATAGCTGAGAGACATATTCTAGTGATTTTTCATGCAGTGATTAATAGTAATGGTTGAAACAATCTAAATTGAGCAAATCCAATAAATTGTAATGTGGACAAAAAATATAAACAAAATGCTGGATTGCATGTACCATATTTTGTTTTGTGCTCACTTTTCTCTTGACACTTGAATTAAATATCAAACATATAAAATACAATGAATAACATATAAAACAACCTAGAAAAATCTAATCTTTGAAGGTTATGTTACAAAGTGGGAAAGTTTTATTTTCCTAAGTTTTACGTGGAAGACATGAATCCAAAAATCTATAAAGTCTTCATGTAGCATGCCTTTATTGAGTGGTTTCTTTTTGCCAAATTGGATATAAAAATTATTTAGGGTTATGATATTTGTTGTGGAAATTGGACTTTATTTTGATCTTGCTAAATTTTTTTATTACAGTGACTGTATCACATTGGTGAAGAATACTTTTAAATAGGCTAGATTAGAGAAGAATGCCATAGGAAAAACCATAGGTTGATAAAACATGGAGCAAAAAAAACTCCATCTATAAATTTACTATTTTATCTCAATTTTAGTTTAATTGTTGACTATTGATTTTTTTATTTGATTTGATTTTTTAATTTTACCTTTTTTAATGTAATTTGACCATTAGAGAAAAATACCATGGGTAAAACCATGCGTTGGTAAAACCTAGACCCCAAAAACCTCCATCCATAAATTTACTATTTTATCTCAATTTTATTAAAGTTATTAATTCTTAATTATATTTTTCTTTTAAAATTTTATATTAATTTTATTTTTATTTTTATGTAATTTGACCATTAGAGAAGAGTACCATGGAAAAACCATTGGTTTCAAAAACCTAGAGCCCAAAAACCCTGGGTGAATTTACTATATAATCTCAATTTTCTTTTCATTATTATTACTTTTTTAATGTAATTTGATGAGGTAAAATATTAAATAACATAATATAGCATAACATATGGATACATATCAGCCTAACATTTTAAAAATATTCACATATTTATATCCTACACATCTCACATCTAATTGCTACACATCTAACATCTAACACCTACACATCTACCCCATACTAGGTTGTAAAGCACCTCTAAGTGCAAAGAAGAAAATTAATAACAATATTCTTGAGTAATTTTAAAAATAGAGACGTCCAATGCTCAAATATTGACTATTTATATTTTTAATACAAGTTTTATTTGTATGTATGATTTTCATTAGATTATAATGTCCTAGCAGCTTAATTTTGGTATGGGTGGTGTAAGGTTTACTGGGTGATGATGATGAAGGTTTGGAGTATGGTTTACAAAATCAAAATGTTCATTATAATGATGTAAGAGACATCAATATGCTAATTGGGATGGATTATTTTTAAGGAGATGATTCTTGTATTATTATGGGTTGTGCGATGAGTGTTATTAACATGTGGAATTTTAGTAGGTTCACTTCCCTTTTGTACTCTTTATGTTTGGCTTTAGAGTATTTTTATAGTGGGTTTCCTCTCATAATAGAAAGTGTTGGTTTGGTCTATAATTATCCATTTCTATCAAGCAATCTTCTTAGCTATCATAGTCTTCTCTGTAATCCAACTTTCCTCTTGATTCTCAACTGTAATTTGAGTCAAGTAGTGGGAATTTACGTGGTTTGTAGGGAGTCAATTTAGCATTGTGTTGGGTGTCCATTAGTAGTGGGATAATTTTGGTGCCCTTGAATAATGCCTTGGTGTTGCATGGTGTTTACTGATAATTCGTGTAATGGTGGCTAAGGGAAAGTCTGTGACTCCTAGGAAAAATCGCAGATATATTGATCAAGACTTATGGAGGAATGCAATAAAATACAAAAATGCCCATATGGACAGACATGCAATAGAAATAAAACCTCATTTCATTAATATCAAAGAACTGAAATATGCTTACATATAGAAATAAAAATAAACTAGCTTGGGCAATGGTAGCTTATCTCTGAGAAGAGATGTGATGACTACATGCATTTGAATTGTGTTACAATGAGGCTCAAAAGCATATTTATTATTGAGAAATAATGGAAGACCCTAAACATCCAAAAACCTAACCCTAGGAGATGAAGTGTGAAAAATGTGGGCTCTCTTTGGGTAAATTGGTACATCAACTTCCTGGGGTCGTAACTGTCGCATATGATCTCTATTTGACTATCACAATACCCCGTTTCAAAGATCTCAAAGAGAAGGTCAAAAAAAAACAAAGAAGCTAGTTCGATACTATTTTGGACTCTTCATTTACCCTAAAAGTGTTTTTTAGCACCTCAAAACGGCTTTGGAAGTTTAGGACCCAAAAAACTTCCAAAAATAGTAAGTGGTGCTACAATTAAGGAAAATGAAAAGAAACAACGATGGGGGTCCAAGTGGAATAGGCGGGTGGCCACCAATATCCACCTAGATTAGTCCCCCCCCCACACCTTAGGAAGCAATGGTCCCCATTTCGTTGAGTGCCTCCATTAGATGGGGAAACTTCTGTTGAACTTCGTCCCTCATGAGCCACTTTCCTTGGTGCAGGAGTTGGCCAATTTTCATAACCTAATATAGTTGGATATTCTTCTGGTGAGTGTTCTTGATCTATGTGTCTATGATCTGATCAGTTGTGGCATGTTCCATGCAGTGTGGGTTTAACTATATTTGTTTGGGTTGTTCTGCAATGTTTTATGTGTCCGGTAATGGTGGAAAGTATGGTCGAAGGCGGTCCACATCAAACACTTGGTGCAGGCCAAGGAATGGTGGAATGTTGTGCTCAAAAGCATTGTTCACTACAACCTTAGTGATGGTGTAACACCCATATCTGAGCGGGTGAGGCTTGCAGTGGGGGCTAGCGAGGCACTCCTTCTGCAGATGTAACCAAACTTTGTCACCCACTTGGAACTTGTGTCACACCCAATGTTGATCATGACGTTGCTTGTACTTAGCATTGGATCTATCCAATATGTCATGGACCTGCTGGTGGATGTGTTGAATGTGCTCAATGAATATGTTATCCCTGTCAGCTTTAGATTGGACATGACCTGAATCTACCTGAGTAGCTGCAAATGTTATGGCCACATCAATGGTACATAGTGGCTAGAATCCCAACCCCACCTGAAAGGGGTTGTGGCTAGTTGAGCTATGGAGAGCTCTATGTAGTTGTGCTAGACATAGGGGAGACTTCCATCCCATGTGCATAGATGCTTGGAGTTGTACATATGCAAAATTTGTACAATCATCCTCTTGACGACCTCTGTTTGGCCATCAGTTCGGGGGCGGAAAGTCGTGGAATTAGTGATCTTGGAATTGATCAAAATGTACTCATGAACCTGTTGTCTAGATCTGAGATAATGGACTATGGGATCCCAAAATGTGCCCACACGTGTTCAAAGAAGATATTAGAAGTGGCTTCTGTTGTGATACTCTTCTTACAGGCCGCCAGAAAGGCAATCTTAGAGAATCTGTCGACGACCATGAAAACGTAGTCATTGTAATTCTTAGTAGAAGAGAGGCACAACATGTAATCAATGGAGATGGATTCCCAAGGTCGACTAGGAGTAGGCAGAGGAGTATATATGCCTTGCTTCTTGATGGTCGGTTTGGTAGTGGTGCAGGCAGTGCAGGATCTAATGTACTTCCCAACATCATGTTGAAGGTTCAACCAACAAAAATACTTCTGCAACACTGCCATTGTTTTCCCTACTGTGAAATGTTGAGTGACCCACTGTGGTGTGCCTGCCAAATAATCTTGGCATGCTCGGTTGAAGGAACACATAAATGTTCCAGGTGGCATAACAGTGCATCCTGGAGGTGAAAATTTGGAACTTTCTTACCTTCTAGGAATGCCTGGTATGTGTTGCTGATTCTCGATCGCTCTTGTAAAGATGCATCCATCCCACAATCTCGTGCCCACAAGAGTCGAGCACAATGATGAGCGCCATGATCAGTGGTCAATCGAGGAAGTTTGCAACATTGTTGGTGCTGCCCTTCCTGTACTTAATGTTCAAATGGAAATATTGTACGTATGTGGACCATTTCTAATGATGATTGTTCTACAACTTCCCTTGTGTCTATATGAACTGTAGGGGTCGGTGGTCTATGTGGATGACAATTTCAGTCCCCAGAATGTAATGCTTCCATTGTCAGAAAACCTACACAATGGAATACATCTCCTTGTCATAGGTGGGATAATTTTGGACTGTGTCTGAAAGTGTCCCATTGTGATATGCTATTGGATGCCCCTACTGAGTAAGAATTGCACCAATAGCATAGTCGAAGGCATTTGTCTCAATCTAAAATGGTTGCTGCAAGTATGGTAATGCGAGAACTGGTGTAGAGAAGAGGCAATTATTCAACTCGACAAACACCTTTTGTTGGGATTCATACCAAAAGAAATTTTCTTTTGCTCCACCCTTGGTGACTTGACTTAAAGGCCAAGTGATATAAGAGAACCCCAACAAGAACCTACGATAGAAATTGGCAAGACCCAGAAAATTGCAGAGCTCTATTAGAGTGGTTGTGCTTAGAAAATCTCAAATGAATTGTATATTGGCTCGGTCCACATGCACACCCTGCTCTTTAATGATGTACCCTAGATATCGAACCTGGGTCATGCCAAAAGTGTATTTCTCCAAATTAGCACACATCTTGTGGTGTCGTAGGGTTTGAAAGACCTATCAAATTTTGTGGAGGCACTCTTCCCAACTCTGGCTGAAGACCAAGATGTCATCTAAATACACCACCATGAATACATTGGTGAAGGGTCGCAAGATGTCATCCATTAATATCATGAAGGTTGCGAGGGCATTAGTCATCCCAAAAGGCATGACCAACTGAAAAGACCCTCATTGGATTTGAAGGAAGTCTTCCAGAATCAGAGGGTTTAATAAGCACATGGTGATAATAGAACTTCAATTCAATCTTACTGAAATATTTCCCCCCCTTGAGCTAGTCCAGAAGGTCATCAATCCATGGGATTGGCTACCTATTCCAGATAGTGATCTTGTTCACTGCCCAATAATCTATACAAAGTCTTTAGGTCTTGTCCTTCTTCTTTACCAATATAATAGGGCTCCCACAGGGTGATGATATGGGCCTAATGTTCCCTTTCTACAGCAACTCTTCAATATTCCTCTTGACCTCATCGTTGTCTATAACAAAGTGTCGATAGATCGGTTCATTGGGTAGAGGCACGCCTAGGATCATATCAATGGAGTTCTTAACCTAACGGTGCAAAGGTACTCCTCCACGACCTTTTCCATTATTTGTTGTTTTTGTGTGGAGGAGCCTTGTTTGGAATCCATGGCCACAAACTTCTTCTTTTCCTAAGGGAAAATCATCAAGAAAACAATTTTCCTGTGTTGGGAAATGATCTTACTTCATTGCTTTGTAGTGATAAAAGAGATGGCAGTAGGTGGGGCTACCTCTAGCATCCTATATAACTTATCGCCCAAAGTAATAATCACAGATCGAGGTGAATATTTATATATAGCATGTTGCTTCCACAAGTATGTTTTTCCTAATAATACATCACAAACTTCAAGAGGAGCAACATCACACAGTAACTCATCCATGAAGGGATTGATGCTGTAGGGAAGTTGACATTACTGGATGATGTAGAGATCTCATCCTTGGTGAAGCAATCGAATGGTGTATGGTTGCAGATGTGTTGTAGCTAGTATGCCCATCCTCTTCATGATCTCTGCTAAAATTAGGTTCTTTTGGCTCCCATTGTCGATAATGGACTGCAACGAAGAACCCTTCACCCACATTTGTGAGTGGAAGATGCGTTCCCCTCCTATGGATCTTTAGGATCACTCTTCTAGATCTTAGTGGTGGCCACGATGACACTAGGCTCCGTGTTAATGATTTGCTTCCCTTTGTCATTCTCCTTATTAGGTTTTGACTCAGAGTCAGAACATGCATCTGATTCGGAAGACTACAACATCGCCACCAATGACTGCTTGGCTCGGCACTTAATTTTGTTGTGAGCAGAGGTCTTATGGAACTCACGTCATTTTCCTATGTCCTTATTTGTCTTCGTGGTGTTTTTATTTGCTGCTTCGACGGGTTTTCCTAGGTCACCCTTCCTTAGCTTTGTCCTTTTCTTTATGGTTTGGGGGTGTCTTTTCTTGGCTTCGGATTCAGAGATCCAAAGTCTCACTTCTTCTATTTAAACTTCTACTCAATCTTGATAATGTATCCATACATCGTACCGAGTGAGGATGTCCAGGAGCTCCATCTCCTCCTAGATGTACTTGTGTAGACAGTCATGGTACTTGAGTACCAAATGCCGCTCAGAATCCTTGATACCCAGCTTCCTACGAAGGGCATGGAAATTTTTTTGTAAACTATGGCACATCTTGGTCCCTTCCCTATTGTAGCATAGTCCACTTTATGTATTTATCTTCATAGCTCTCGACAAGGTAATATTGTTCCTTGATGGTGTCTTGGAAAGAATTCTAAGTGGGTGTGCTGAAAACAATGAGGATTCCCTCTCGTATTTTTGTTCACAGTAGGTTTCCCACCAATCCTTGATGTGTGGGGTAGCTTTGAGAAGTGTAAAAGTAATATTTTCCTGATTGGACAATCCATGAACTAAAAATTATCCTTCCAAAAGATTTAACAATTTATTTATGGTTTCTACATCTTTCTGGCCTTCAAATATGGGAATATCAAAGTTAAATTGTACCTTAAAAGGAGTGGTACCTCTAGAGTGGCTGTTGGATGAATATGCGTTGCTTGTGGGTAGTCGTCGAAGGATTTTGGTAAAGTTATCCATCATCCATTCCTCTGTCAGTCGAGGGCTTCCTCGAGCCGTATTTTGAAAGGATCACTTGCCCCCTCATCTTTCTTTTCTTCCGCCATGGGAGGTCATCAGGTTTTGTGAGGCTGGTATTGCAAAGGTTCAACTAGATTGAGCCCTAACTCCTTATACCTTGACCTTGTTGGTGACATGCTACTCCGGATTTAAATAGGAATGTAAAAAATTACAGAGATAACCATAAATATAGAGATGTAGTAGAAATAATACTTCATTTCATTAATGTAAAATACTGAAATATGCCTACAAACAGAAATGGAAATAAACTAGCTTGGGTGATGATAGCTTATCTCTGAGAAGAGATGTGATGGTTACATGCCTCTAAAATATGTTACAATGAGGCTCAAGGGTCTTTTTATTATTGAACAATAGGAGAAAACCCTAACCCAAGGAGATGTAACACCAAGAGTTTATGGGTCCCGTTGGGGTTAGTTGCACAACCAACTTCCAGGGGTCATGACTTGGTCATATTATCATCATTTGATGCCAATGATACCCTATTGGAAATATCTCTCCAGGGACTATGACAAAAGATATGATTTATCAAAATATCACTAGCCGTAGATTGCCAAAAAAACGTCATTTAGGGCCTCAAAATGGCTCCAGAAGTTTAGGACGCGAAAAACTGCTAAAAATAGTAAATTGTTCTACAATTAGGGAAACTAGAAAAGTGAAAGAGATAGTTGTGGGCATCCAAGTGGGATAGGCAGGTGGCCACCAACATCCACCTAGATAATTCCTCCCCCCTTAGGAAGCAATGGTCCCCATTTTGTTGAGTGCCTCCATGAGATGGGGAAACTTTTACTAAAATCGGTCCCGGGTGAGTTGTTCTACAATCTCTGATGTATCCAGTAATGGTGGGAAGCATGGTCAAGTGCAGTCCACACTGAACACTCGATACAAGCCAAGGAATGGGGGAATGATGTGCTCCGAAGCATTATTTCCCACAACCTTGGTAATGGTGTAAGGACCATATCAGAGTGGTGTCAACTTTTGATGGGCTCTTGTAAGGTGTTCTTTTTGAAGATGAAACCAGATTTTGTCTCCCACTTGAAACTTATGTGGAAACCAATGTTGATCATGTCGCTGCTTGTACTTGGCATTTTCAAGAATGGAGCAGCGATATGTCGACCCGTTGGGTAAAGGTGCTCTGGGAGTTAGATCAAACGAATGCTTGATCTAACAATGTAACGGTACCCCTGTGGGTGAAGAGAAGATGTTCTTGTATTGTTTCATGGCCATATCAACATGATTCTGCTATGTGGAGGAATCCTTCCCGGGGGCCATGGATCTAGCTACAATCTTCCCATTACTTTTACAGCGAACTAGAAAGAAAATAAATTTTCTAGTTTGGGAGATGATCTTACTACCTTTCTTAGCAGAGATCGAAGAAGTGGTGGTAGGTAGGACTACCTCTGGTATCTTGTATAATGTATTACGCAAAGAAATAATAACAACGCGAGGCCTTGAATCATACACAACATGTCACTTCCACAAGTATGGTTGGCCTAATAATACATCACAAACATCAAGAGGTGCAACATCACACAATACCTCATTTGTGAAGGGCTTGATGTTGTAGGGAAGGAGGCACTGCTGGCAGACTCGGAGATCGCGTCCTTGGTGAAGCCACCTGATGTTGTATGGTTGCGGGTATGGTATGGTTAGTAGTCCTAGCCACTTCACGACCTCTTTTGAAATGAGGTTCTTTTGGCTTCCATTGTCAACAATAAATTGTAGCGGTGAACCCTTCACCCACATCTGTGAGTGGAAAAGACACTCCCCCTCCTCTGGATCTTCGAGCTCATTCTTTTGGTTCTTAGTGGTGGTAATAGTAGTGTTGGGCTCTGCATCAATGATCTGCTTCCCTTTGTCATTCCTCTTGTCGAGTTCTAACTCAGGATCAGAACATGCATCTGGTTCTGAAGCCTTTACCTCGGTCACTAGGGACTACTTGGTCCGACACTCACTTGTGCTATGAGTGGGGCTCTTATGGAACTCACACCACTTTCCCGTGTCCTTCTTTGACTTTGTGGTGTTTTTCATTTCTTTCGGCTTCGACGGGTTTTCTTAAGTCACCCGGCCTTGGCTTTGTCCTTTATTCTTCAGATTCGCAGATCCAAAGTCTTGCTTCTTCTGTTTAAACTGATGCTCACTATTGATTGTGTATCAATACGTCGTACCGAGCGCGGATATGTCTAGGAAGTCCATCTTGTCTTGGATGTATCTATGTAGGTAGCCGCGGTACTTGAATACCAAATGTTTCTCAAAATCCTTAATACTTCATGCGCAGGTTATGAAAAAAATTGGTAAACTCTAGCACATCTTGGTCCCTTCCTTGTCGCAACATGGTCCACTTTGTATAATTTTCTAGAATTTTTCCTACAAATCAGCTAGCTTTGATACCATGTAGAACTTTTTCTACAAGTTAGCTAGCTTTGATACCATGTAGAAAATTCCCATCTATAAATCAACTTGGTAATGCAATGTACTAATGCAAAACACTTGATCTACTGCTACAAACAATTTAGCAGAAGCTTAATCAACCATGAGCAACATCAATAAGAACACATATAACTTATAAGAAGGAATCAATCACACATAACACAGAAGAATTCACCTGGGGAAAGCAACTACCTAAAACCCCATCTTTGTATTATCATACAAGTGGAAATATGTCGGGATTACACAAAGCCTTACCTTGGAAGCTACCCAGCTCTTAGTACAATCCCTCTGCTGCTCATAGACAATTAAAGGCTTCTCATAAACCTTCTCATCTACCCTCCAAGCCTCCTATTTCTATGCACAGTTTTTCCTGAGTCCTCCAGCTGCAACCTGTGTGATTCTCACCTCACACACAACACTGACCTTTGAAATAACTACACAAACCCGAAGGAGATAAATCCTCATCATGGATGAGCTTCTTTTATAGGAAAAATATTCATCTAACTGATAGTACACTGTCCCTTCTCTGATCTCAACTGGGTCTCTATCCAAACTGACATGCATCAGTTATCCATGAGAGAATACTCAGTTATCTGAAAATAACAGTTGTCACGTGCATGAAAACATCAAAAAACTATATCTCATTAATTTAACAACTTGTTAAATTAATCTAACTGAACTTGACTAAGTTAAATTAAGTCAAGTGATCCTCTCAATATAGAACTCATCCTTAATTCCGCAATCAGTGGAGCAAATCAAGGACAGATTCCCCAATCAGTGGAGAAATAATTGCATGTTCTCACAAAGACTTCAAGTTTTCTTTTCCTTAACTAATTAACTCATGGAGAATTAATTAATTAATATTCCAAACTACTAGTAAGATCAAATTTGAATTTACTTCCTATAGATAGACCAGGGACTGCTATAAATAGGAAGGGACCCAGAAATGCTATTTTTAGAAGATGCTATTTTTAGCAGTTTCACCTCTCACCCAAGGTGGCCAAAATGCTCATTGGAAAAACTACTATTTTTAGAAGTTCTATTTTTAGCAGTTCTATTTTTAGCAATTTCTAAATTTACATTTCTTGTTGCACACTTTTCAACACACTTTACGTATTTGTCCTCATAGCTCCCGACAAGGTAGTACTGCTCCTTGATGGTGTCCCAAAATGAATTCCAAGTGGGAGTGGCTGAAAACAATGAGTTTGTACTTTCATCCTTCTACTCGCAGTAGGTTTGCCACCAATTCTTGACGTGGGGGCCTGCTTTAAGAAGAGAAAAAGTAATATTTTCCTGGCTAGAAAAATCATGAACAGAAAAATACCCTTCTAGTAGATTTAACCATTTATCTACGACATCTGCATCTATTTGACCCTCGAATATAGCGATTTCAAATTTAACTTGTACCTTAAATGGTGTGGCATTTCCAGAGTAGCTATTAAATGCATCGTCCCTAGGTAGTCATTGAAGGATCTGGGCAAAGTTGTCCATCATCACGTTCCTTTGTCGCTCGAGGGCTTGTTCGAGCAAGATTTTGATAGGATCTCGTACCCCCTCATCTTTATTTTCATCTGCCATGGGAGGCCATCGAGATCTGCGAGGTTGGTATTGCAAAGGTTCGACCAGTTGAAGCCCTATCTCCTTATATCCCGACCTCGTTGGGGACATGTAAAGAAAAACAAAGAAAGAGCAGACCACTCTGATACCACTGATATGGATTTAAATAGGAACGAAACAAATTAGAGAGATAAGCATACATATAGAGATGCGACAGAAATAATACTTCATTTCATTAATGTAAAATACTGAAATATGCTTACAAACATAAATGGAAATAAACTAGCTCAAGCGATGGTAGCTTATCTATGAGGAGAGATGTGGCGGCTACATGCCTCTGAACTATGTTACACTGAGGCTTAAGGGCCTTTTTATTATTGAACAATAAGAGCAAACCCTAAACAACCAAAACCCTAACCTGAGGAAATGTAACACCAAGAGTTTATGGGTTCCATTGGGGTTAGTTGGACAACCAACTTTTTGTGGTTGTGACTTGGTCATATTATCTCCGTTTGACGTGCATGATACCCTATTAGAAAGATCTCTTCGAGGAATACGATGCAAAGGACGATTTTATAAGAAAATCATTGGTGGTAGATTGCCAAAAAAACATCGTTTAGGGCCTCAAAACGGCTCCAGAAGTTTAGGACCCAAAAAAATGATAAAAAAAGTAAATTGTGCTACAATTAAGGAAACTGGAAAATTGAAAGGGATAGTTATGGGGGTCCAAGTGGGATAGGTGGGTGGCCACCAATATCCACCTAGATCACATGCAAAGAAAAATAGAGGAAGAGAAGAACGCTATAATACCACTGATCCAAAATTATGCAGGAATGCAATAAAATACAGAGATACCCATAGACATAGAGATGTAACAGAAATATGCTTACACATAGAAATAAAAATAAACTAGCTCGGGCGATGGTAGCTTATCTCTGAGAAGAGATGTGGTGGCTACATGCCTCTAAAATGTGTTACAATGAGTTTCAAAGGCTATTTATTATTGAGAAATAATGGAAAACCCTAAACATCCAGAAAACTAACCCTACGAGATGAAGCACCAAAATTGTGGGTCTAGTTTGGGTAAATTGGTACATCAACTTCTAAGGGTCATAACTTTGGCATACGATCATTGTTTGGCTTCATAATACCCCGCTTCAAAGATCTTGAAGAGGAAGCCATAAAAAATTTAAAGGTCTTGTTCGGGACTTTTCCGATCTCTTCGTTTTCCCTAAAAACTTCTTTTAGTCCCTCAAAACGATTTTGGAAGTTTAGGACCCGAAAAAACTATAAAAAATAGTGAGTGGTGCTACAATTAAGGAAACCGAAAAGAAACAATGGTGGGGTCCGAGTGGAATAGGTGGGTGGCCACTAATATCCCCCTAGATCATCTGTAGCAAGGAAGGTGAAGGCCAAAGCCTCTAGCCACTAATAAAACCCATTTAGGCATTGAGGTTCAAGATAAAAACAAGTGTTTATATAGGATCGATGATTATTCCAACTAAACAACATTCAAATTACTAAGAAAATGTTAGATGAGTTGGTTGAGTTAGTGAAGGATAAACACTTAAAGAATAAGAGAGAAAACATAGTTACACACCAAAAAGAAATATCATTACATTTTTATTAGTTAGACAATGGTTACATATATAAGAATAAATCAAGGACTAGATCTGATAGAAGTGGATATGATTAACTAAAAATAAGTAACTTAGGAACACAAAAATTAACAACATGTAACAAACTTGTAAGAATTAATTCTAGCTCCCTCCCTTAATGCTTAAATTACAAATATTAAAATCACAAAATACAATATTGTAGCAACAACACCGATATTTTTTTTATCTTTTTTTCTTTAGTACTTCTACCCACACCGAAGTCTCACAAACTATGCTCTTTCTTCACTACAACTTTGAGGTTCCCACTCGACTCATTTGTTGGCATTATGATACATATGTTGTACTTGATGGCAACTCACTCATCTCAGATAATAAATTATAGTGTAGAGAAAAGTTCACGCACTTATATGCAGAGAAAAGTTTATTTCATGTAGAGAAAAAGTTCACGCATTTTCATGCAAGGAAAAGCGTGTATATGTTGGAGAACTTACCTTTGGTCCATGGTAGTTAGTCCTTGGTATTTGAACCCATGAGGAAAAGTGCGTATATGTTGGAGAACTTACCTTTGGTCCATGGTAGTTAGTCCTTGGTATTTGAACCTATGAGGAAAAGCGCGTATATGTTGGAGAACTTACCTTTGGTCCATGGTAGTTAGTCCTTGGTATTTGAACCTATGAGGAAAAGCGCATATATGTTGGAGAACTTACCTTTGGTCCATGGTAGTTAGTCCTTGGTATTTGAACCTATGAGGAAAAGCATGTATATGTTGGAGAACTTACCTTTGGTCCATGGTAATTAGTCCAACAGTTTTTTGATCCTATGGTTTTGGCCCGTGGTATTGTGAAAGGCCTAAGCCTATATAAAACAAAGGAGATCACTTGGCTAATTCATCCTTGCAAATCGAATATCTTAAGATCTGAAATATTGGGTTATTGTTTTAAAAGTTTGATCTATGAAAGGGAAGTTGAAAGCGAATCTGTGAAGGGTGATCTCTCGAGCGCTGTAGCTATGGAAATGCGGAGGCGCCATTGAAGGCGCAGTGCGGAGGCCCCACAGAAGGCGCAGTGCAAAGACGCCACAGAAGGCGCAGTGCGGAGATGCCACAGAGGCGCCACAGAAGGAGCAGTGCGGAGACGCCACAGAAGGCGCAATGCGGAGGTGCCACAGAAGGCGCAGTGCGGAGACGCCACAGAGGCACCACAGAAGGCACAGTGCAGAGACACCACATAGGCGCCACAGAAGGAGCAATGCGGAGACGCCACAGAGGCGCCACAGAAGGCGCAGTGCGGAGGCGCCACAGAAGTCGCAGTGCGGAGACACCACAAAGGGGCCACAGAAGGAGAAGTGCGGAGACGCCATAGAGGCACCACAGAAGGCGCAGTGCGGAGGCGCCACAGAAGGCGCAGTGCGGAGACACCACAGAAGGCGTAGTGCAGAGGCGCCACAGAAGGCGCAGTGCGGAGGCGCCACAGAAGGCGCAGTGCGGAGGCGCCACAGAAGGCGCAGGTGCGGTGGTCGCAGTGCCACAGAAGGTGCAGGTGCAGAGTTTGAAAATTTATGAAAAGTGGTCCTTGAAAGAAAAGAAGTAGGGGGTTGTAGCTCCCTTCCAGGAGAGACTGGAAAATGAGAGAGAGTTGTAGCTCTCTGCAGGTTGCAGCCTGCGTACTGGTAAAGGACTGCACCAGTACAAAACCATTGTAAAAGGAGTTTCTAATTTGAAAGAAGATAGAGACATATTGCAGCAGGTGGTTTTCACCCACATTGGGTTTCCACCTTACATCTTGTGTTCTTTGGTGTGACTATCTGTTTTCTTTGTTCATGCTCATTATTTTATGGTACTGACATGCAAAAATAATTCAAAGACTAAATAAGGAAGATTTATTAAAAGAACTTGATAATACTGATTCACCCCCCCTCTCAGTATTATTTCCAACAATTGGTATCAGAGCAGGTCCTTCAGAGAAGCTTGAAGGAAGATCATTCATCATGAGCAACTATGAGAGGGAAGCATCAATTAGGCCACCAATTTTTGATGGGACAAACTTCAATTATTGGAAGGGAGGTCCATTAGACAGAAGAGAAGTTGCTTTCAAGGCGTCAGGCAAAGAAGATTATTATGAAGCAAGTCACGTG
Source organism: Pinus tabuliformis (assembly GCA_031772625.1). Taxonomy (NCBI): domain Eukaryota; kingdom Viridiplantae; phylum Streptophyta; class Pinopsida; order Pinales; family Pinaceae; genus Pinus; species Pinus tabuliformis. The sequence goes on along the minus strand of CM062812.1, from coordinate 685,350,275 downwards.
CCAGAAGATGAAGAAGAAGAATCAAATTTTGTCAGAAATATTCAAAGGGGTTCTGGAAGATTCAGAGGTAAGTTACCTTTTAAATGCTTTGCTTGTGGAAGAGTAGGTCATTATGCTGCAAAATGTCCTTATAAGGATAAAGGAAAGGAACCTGCTAGATGGAACAAGAAACAAAGGGAAAATAAGAAAAGTTACTACACTCATGAAGATAGTGATGGTCTATCAAATAGTGATGAAGATGAACGAGGTAATGACTATAAACTGTTAATGGCATTTGAAGATGATGATTATATGGATGCTATAGATGTGGATAGCCTTTATGAAGAAATTACTAGACTCAAGAGATGTGTAGAAGAAAAGAATATGATCATTGATACTCTACAATTTCAAATTGATGAAAAGGAAAAACATCTTGAAAAATTAGAAGGTGAAATTGTTGGTCTTAGAAAAGAAATTGAGAAAACAAAAGCTATTAATCTTAAGTTTGTCAAAGGATCTGAAACTTTGGATGAGATTATCAATGTACAGCGTTCTCCACTAAACAAGACAGGTCTGGGCTATAATGGAGGAACTTCTCAAGCATCCACCTCAAAAAGTTATCTTGATGCAGCAAGAAGGAATGAGCAAAAGCACAATGAAGACCATCAGGTAAAGCAGGGACGAATTGCAAATAGAGGCTATCAGGGGCAATCCATCTTAAGGATGAACAAAAGCTACAACCAGCCATAGGTAAAATCTTCTCAATTAGGTTCAAGAATGGATGACAATAGAAATTACAATCATTTGGCCGGAAGATTTGATAACCGCAGAAGTTTCTTCAATGGACAATGCTTTTATTTCCATAACTTTCGTCACAAGGCAGCTCAATGTGTTGCATATAAAACAATCATGACTAGAGAAGCTCAAAAACAAAGAAGTATGACTGGGATTACAAAAAGGACCTATAACAACTTTTCGGTTCTTGAAAATGAAGTTGAATGTTCTATTTGCAATAATTTTGGTCATGAAGATTCTGAATGCAGGAGCAGGTTTCAGCAGACAAAGGAACAAGCATCAAGCACCAAAACATGGAGAATAAAGGAACCACAAACAGAAAGATGTGGGATAGCATTTTATGCAGAGGGACAGGAAAATCTATGGTACATTGACAGTGGATGTTCGAAGCATATGACAGGTGATAAAGAAAAACTTGAGTCATTTTCTGCTCTTGAAAAAGGAAAGAAAGTTTCTTTTGGAAATGATACTCCTGCAACTATAAAAGGAAAAGGCATTGCTCAGTTAAAAGAAAAGGTCAAGGCTGGAAATGTTTTGTATGTTGATGGATTGAAACATAATCTTCTAAGTGTCAGCCAGATGTGTGATCAAGGAACCGAGGTGATATTTAGATCAAACGGATGTCGTGTTCATGATCTTGATACAGGTGAAACAGTGATCAGAGGTAGAAGAACTCCAAATAATCTATACATATTTGAAGAAGGACAAAAACAATGCTATCTAAGCAAGGATGATGAACACTGGTTATGGCATCGGAGGTTGGGGCATCTAAGCTTTTCACAAATAAGGAAAGCATGAAAATATCAAGCAGTTCGCGACCTTCCAGATATCAAAATTCCAGACAACACCATATGCAAATCATGTCAGTTTGGAAAGCAAACTAGAACTAACTTTCCAGAGAAGGAAGGATCAGCTAGCATGCCTCTTGAGCTAGTACATACAGATACATGTGGTCCATTCAGGAAAAGGACACCTCGAGGAGAAGAATACTTGATATTATTCATTGACGATTTCTCCAGGTTTGTCTGGTTAGGACTTATGAAGCACAAAGATGAAGCATTCAAAAAATTCAAATCCTTCAAAGCCTTGGTTGAAAATGAATCAGGATACAAAATTAAGTGCCTCAGATCCGACAGAGGTGGGGAGTTTACCTCAAATGAATTTTTCGATTTCTGTGAAGAACATGGAATAAGAAGAGAATTCTCTACAGCTAGAACTCCTCGGCAAAATGGAGTTGTGGAAAGAATGAACAGAATAGTCCAACAAATGGCTCGTGCTATGCTTGATGAGTCGGGAACTCCCGCAACTTTTTGGGGTGAAGCTGCACATGCTGCGGTTGTTATTCTCAACAAAACAAATGTCCGGGTGAACAGCACTCAAACCCCTCATGAGCTCTGGTGTGGTGAGACTCCTTCGGTAAAGCACTTCAAAATCTTTGGGAGCAAATGTTATATTAAGAACACTGATGAGCAACTTGGCAAACTTGAACCTAGAGCGGATGAAGGCATTCTTCTTGGTTACTCTCCACATAGCAAAGCATACAAGTGCTACAATAAAAGACTTGGCAGAATTGTTGACATCATTGCTGTAGTGGTTGATGAGAAGGGATACATTCCTAGGCAAGTACATCATGAAGACATCAAAGAAGATGAAGGCTACCCTCAAAGACAGAATGATGAAGAAGAAGAACCTCAAGAAGAACCAGAGCAGCAGACAAGAATAGAAGAAAAGACTCCATCCAGATATGTTCAGAAGAATCATCCAGAATCTCAGATTGTGGGACAGAAAGAAGCAGGTGTACAAACAAGAAGAATAGTTGCAGAAGATTCAAGCTATTTGGCATTACTCTCCTCCACTGAACCACAAAATGTGAAAGAGGCATGCAAAGATGAATGCTGGGTGAAAGCAATGGATGAAGAACTTGAGCAGATCGAAAAGAACAACACTTGGGAGCTGGTTCCTAGACCAAAGGATAAGAATGTTATCGGAACAAAATGGGTCTTCAAAAATAAATTGAATGAAAATGGAGAAGTACTTAGAAACAAGGCCAGACTTGTTTGTAAAGGGTATGCGCAGCAAGAAGGAATAGACTTTGAAGAAACCTTTGCTCCGGTTGCAAGACTTGAGGCCATCCAAATGTTCCTTGCTCTCTCAAGCTTTCAAAACTTCAAAGTATTTCAAATGGACGTGAAATCAGCCTTTCTGAATGGAGACTTGGAAGAAGAAGTATACATCGAGCAGCCAGATGGGTTCATTCTTGGAAATGATCCAAATCTTGTATGCAGATTGAAAAAGGCTCTCTATGGTCTCAAACAAGCTCCAAGGGCTTGGTACTATCGTTTGGACAAATATCTTCATCAACAAGGTTTTTTAAAAGGATCAGCAGATAGCAATCTTTATATAAAAGTTGAAAATAACAAATTGCTAATACTTGTTGTGTATGTAGATGACATTATCTTTGGTAGCAATGAAGAAGCTATGAGTCAAAGCTTTGCCTTGGTGATGCAGAAAGAATTCGAAATGTCCTTGCTGGGAGAATTGACATATTTTCTTGGTTTGCAAATCCAACAAAAAGAAGGAGGGATCTTTTTGTCTCAAACCAAGTATCTCAAACAGATTTTGAAGAAATATGGCATGGAAGATGCAAAACCAGTATGTACACCTATGGTCACAGGATGTAGCCTCAGTGCAAATGATGAATCTGCAGCAGTGCATCAACCAACCTACAGATCTATGATTGGAAGTTTAATTTATTTGACAGGTACCCGACCAGATATCATGCATGCAGTTGGAATAGTTGGAAGATTTCAGGCAAATCCGAAGGAGACTCATCTTCAGGCAGTGAAGAGAATTTTCAAATATCTTCAAGGGACTCAAAATTATGGCTTATGGTATCCTAGAGATACAGATCTCACACTTCATGCTTATACAGATGCAGATTGGGCCAGAAGCGTGGATGACAGGAAGAGCACAAGTGGTGGTGCATTCTTTATGGGTTCCAGACTAGTATCTTGGTTCAGCAAGAAACAAAGTTCGATTGCCTTGTCTACAACTAAAGCAGAATATGTTGCTGCTGCCTCTTGCTGCACTCAACTCCTTTGGATGATGCAGACCTTGTAGGATTTTCAAATCACTTGTACTCCACCTATTCCCATCCTATGTGATAACACAAGTGCAATCAGCATCTCAAAGAACCCAGTCATGCATTCAAAAACCAAGCACATACCAATCAAGTATCATTTTCTCCGGGAACAAGTGCTTGAACAGAAGGTCAAGTTGGAGTATGTTCCTTCTAAGGAACAAGTTGCTGATATTCTCACCAAACTGTTGCCCAGGGAGACTTTTGAATACCTCAGGCAAAAGTTGGGGGTAGTTGATGCATCATCTTATTGTTGAAACTCTTTTGATTGATGGTTGTACGTATGGTTCATCTGGGGTATATGCGTATATGTGCTGGGTTGCGGATTGGTTGAAGATTGAATGGCACAGGTTCAGGGGGAGCATATAATGCATTGTTGACATTATGGAGGATGTACAGAAGGAGTTCATGGATGCTGGTCTGAATATAGCTGCAATATATCTCTATCTCTTTCATGGTCATTTATGGTGTTTCGTGGATTATGGTTCTTCTTTGCAGATCTGGTTCATATTCAGGGGGAGCATGTTCTTAGGGGGAGCATAACCCTTTGCCCTTGATGTCAAAGGGGGAGAGTGATTGGTTGTTGTTGCCATCAAGTCCAAAGGGGGAGATTGTTGGCATAATGATACATATGTTGTACTTGATGGAAACTCACTCATCTCAGATAATAAATTATAGTGTAGAGAAAAGTTCACGCACTTATATGCAGAGAAAAGTTTATTTCATGTAGAGAAAAAGTTCACGCATTTTCATGCAAGGAAAAGCACGTATATGTTGGAGAACTTACCTTTGGTCCATGGTAGTTAGTCCTTGGTATTTGAACCTATGAGGAAAAGCGCGTATATGTTGGAGAACTTACCTTTGGCCCATGGTAGTTAGTCCTTGGTATTTGAACCTATGAGGAAAAGCGCGTATATGTTGGAGAACTTACCTTTGGCCCATGGTAGTTAGTTCTTGGTATTTGAACCTATGAGGAAAAGCACGTATATGTTGGAGAACTTACCTTTGGTCCATGGTAGTTAGTCCTTGGTATTTGAACCTATGAGGAAAAGCGCGTATATGTTGGAGAACTTACCTTTGGTCCATGGTAATTAGTCCAATAGTTTTTTGATCCTATGGTTTTGGCCCGTGGTATTGTGAAAGGCCTAAGCCTATATAAAGCAAAGGAGATCACTTGGCTAATTCATCCTTGCAAATCGAATATCTTAAGATCTGAAATATTGGGTTATTGTTTTAAAAGTTTGATCTATGAAAGGGAAGTTGAAAGCGAATCTGTGAAGGGTGATCTCTCGAGCGCTGTAGCTACGGAAGTGCGGAGGCGCCATTGAAGGCGCAGTGTGGAGGCGCCATAGAAGGCGCAATGCGAAGATGCCACAGAGGCGCCACAGAAGGCGCAGTGCGGAGATGCCACAGAGGCGCCACAGAAGGAGCAGTACGGAGATGCCACAGAGGCGCCACAGAAGGCGCAATGCAGAGGCGCCATAGAAGGCGCAGTGCGGAGACGCCACAGAGGCGCCACAGAAGGCACAGTGTAGAGACGCCACATTGGCGCCACAGGAGGAGCAATGCAGAGACGCCACAGAGGCGCCACACAAGACGCAGTGCGGAGGCACCACAGAAGTCGCAATGCGGAGATGCCACAGAGGGGCCACAGAAGGAGCAGTGCGGAGACGCCACAGAGGCGCCACAGAAGGCACAGTGCGGAGGCGCCACAGAAGGCGCAGTGCGGAGGCGCCACAGAAGGCGCAGTGCGGAGGCACCACAGAAGGCGCAGTGCAGAGGCGCCACAGAAGGCGCAGTGCGGAGGCGCCACAGAAGGCGCAGTGCGGAGGCGCCACAGAAGGCGCAGGTGCGGTGGTCGCAGCGCCACAGAAGGCGCAGGTTCGAAGTTTGAAAATTTATGAAAAGTGGTCCTTGAAATAAAAGAAGTAGGGGGTTGTAGCTCCCTTCCAGGAGAGACTGGAAAACGAGAGAGAGTTGTAGCTCTCTGCAGGTTGCAGCCTGCGTACTGGTAAAGGACTGCACCAGTACAAAACCATTGTAAAAGGAGTTTCTAATTTGAAAGAAGATAGAGACATATTGCAGCAGGTGGTTTTCAACCACATTGGGTTTCCAACTTACATCTTGTGTTCTTTGGTGTGACTATCTGTTTTCTTTGTTCATGCTCATTATTTTATGGTACTGACATGCAAAAATAATTCAAAGACTAAATAAGGAAGATTTATTAAAAGAACTTGATAATACTGATTCACCCCCCCTCTCAGTATTATTTCCAACAATTGGTATCAGAGCAGGTCCTTCAGAGAAGCTTGAAGGAAGATCATTCATCATGAGCAACTATGAGAGGGAAGCATCAATCAGGCCACCAATTTTTGATGGGACAAACTTCAATTATTGGAAGGGAGGTCCATCAGACAGAAGAGAAGCTGCTTTCAAGGCGTCAGGCAAAGAAGATTATTATGAAGCAAGTCACGTGCCAGAAGAAGAAGAAGAAGAATCAAATTTTGTCAGAAATCTTCAAAGGGGTTCTGGAAGATTCAGAGGTAAGTTACCTTTTAAATGCTTTGCTTGTGGAAGAGTAGGTCATTATGCTGCAAAATGTCCTTATAAGGATAAAGGAAAGGAACCTGCTAGATGGAACAAGAAACAAAGGGCAAATAAGAAAAGTTACTACACTCATGAAGATAGTGATGGTCTATCAAATAGTGATGAAGATGAACGAGGTAATGACTATAAACTGTTATTGGCATTTGAAGATGATGATTATATGGATGCTATAGATGTGGATAGCCTTTATGAAGAAATTACTAGACTCAAGAGATGTGTAGAAGAAAAGAATATGATCATTGATACTCTACAATTTCAAATTGATGAAAAGGAAAAACATCTTGAAAAATTAGAAGGTGAAATTGTTGGTCTTAGAAAAGAAATTGAGAAAACAAAAGCTATTAATCTTAAGTTTGTCAAAGGATCTGAAACTTTGGATGAGATTATCAATGTACAGCGTTCTCCACTAAACAAGACAGGTCTGGGCTATAATGGAGGAACTTCTCAAGCATCCACCTCAAAAAGTTATCTTGATGCAGCAAGAAGGAATGAGCAAAAGCACAATGAAGACCATCAGGTAAAGCAGGGACGAATTGCAAATAGAGGCTATCAGGGGCAATCCATCTTAAGGATGAACAAAAGCTACAACCAACCACAGGTAAAATCTTCTCAATTTGGTTCAAGAATGGATGACAATAGAAATTACAATCATTTGGCCGGAAGATTTGATAACCGCAGAAGTTTCTTCAATGGACAATGCTTTTATTTCCATAACTTTGGTCACAAGGCAGCTCAATGTGTTGCATATAAAACAATCATGACTAGAGAAGCTCAAAAACAAAGAAGTATGACCGGGATTACAAAAAGGACCTATAACAACTTTTCGGTTCTTGAAAATGAAGTTGAATGTTCTATTTGCAATAATTTTGGTCATGAATATTTTGAATGCAGGAGCAGGTTTCTGCAGACAAAGGAACAAGCATCAAGCACCAAAACATGGAGAATAAAGGAACCACAAACAGAAAGATGTGGGATAGCATTTTATGCAGAGGGACAGGAAAATCTATGGTACATTGACAGTGGATGTTCGAAGCATATGACAGGTGATAAAGAAAAACTTGAGTCATTTTCTGCTCTTGAAAAAGGAAAGAAAGTTTCTTTTGGAAATGATACTCCTGCAACTATAAAAGGAAAAGGCATTGCTCAGTTAAAAGAAAAGGTCAAGGCTGGAAATGTTTTGTATGTTGATGGATTGAAACATAATCTTCTAAGTGTCAGCCAGATGTGTGATCAAGGAACCGAGGTGATATTTAGATCAAACGGATGTCGTGTTCATGATCTTGATACAGGTGAAACAGTGATCAAAGCTAGAAGAACTCCAAATAATCTATACATATTTGAAGAAGGACAACAACAATGCTATCTAAGCAAGGATGATGAACACTGGTTATGGCATCGGAGGTTGGGGCATCTAAGCTTTTCACAAATAAGGAAAGCATGAAAATATCAAGCAGTTCGCGACCTTCCAGATATCAAAATTCCAGACAACACCATATGCAAATCATGTCAGTTTGGAAAGCAAACTAGAACTAACTTTCCAAAGAAGGAAGGATCAACTAGCATGCCTCTTGAGCTAGTACATACAAATACATGTGGTCCATTCAGGAAAAGGACACCTCAAGGAGAAGAATACTTGATATTATTCATTGACGATTTCTCCAGGTTTGTCTGGTTAGGACTTATGAAGCACAAAGATGAAGCATTCGAAAAATTCAAATCCTTCAAAGCCTTGGTTGAAAATGAATCAGGATACAAAATTAAGTGCCTCAGATCCGACAGAGGTGGGGTGTTTACCTCAAATGAATTTTTCGATTTCTGTGAAGAACATGGGATAAGAAGAGAATTCTCTACAGCTAGAACTCCTCAGCAAAATGTCCGGGTGAATAGCACTCAAACCCCTCATGAGCTCTGGTGTGGTGAGACTCCTTCGGTAAAGCACTTCAAAATCTTTGGGAGCAAATGTTATATTAAGAACACTGATGAGCAACTTGGCAAACTTGAACCTAGAGCAGATGAAGGCATTCTTCTTGGTTACTCTCCACATAGCAAAGCATACAAGTGCTACAATAAAAGACTTGGCAGAATTGTTGACAACATTGCTGTAGTGGTTGATGAGAAGGGATACATTCCTAGGCAAGAACATCATGAAGACATTGAAGAAGATGAAGGCTACCCTCAAAGACAGAATGATGAAGAAGAAGAACCTCAAGAAGAACCAGAGCAGCAGACAAGAATAGAAGAAAAGACGCCATCCAGATATGTTCAAAAGAATCATCCAGAATCTCAGATTGTGGGACAGAAAGAAGCAGGTGTACAAACAAGAAGAACAGTTGTAGAAGATTCAAGCTATTTGGCATTACTCTCCTCCACTGAACCACAAAATGTGAAAGAGGCATGCAAAGATGAATGTTGGGTGAAAGCAATGGATGAAGAACTTGAGCAGATCGAAAAGAACAACACTTGGGAGCTGGTTCCTAGACCAAAGGATAAGAATGTTATCGGAACAAAATGGGTCTTCAAAAATAAATTGAATGAAAATGGAGAAGTAATTAGAAACAAGGTCAGACTTGTTTGTAAAGGGTATGCGCAGCAAGAAGGAATAGACTTTGAAGAAACCTTTGCTCCGGTTGCAAGACTTGAGGCCATCCAAATGTTCCTTGCTCTCTCAAGCTTTCAAAACTTCAAAGTATTTCAAATGGACGTGAAAACAACCTTTCTGAATGGAGACTTGGAAGAAGAAGTATACATCGAGCAGCCAGATGGATTCATTCTTGGAAATGATCCAAATCTTGTATGCAGATTGAAAAAGGCTCTCTATGGTCTCAAACAAGCTCCAAGGGCTTGGTACTATCGTTTGGACAAATATCTTCATCAACAAGGTTTTTTAAAAGGATCAACAGATAGCAATATTTATATAAAAGTTGAAAATAACAAATTGCTAATACTTGTTGTGTATGTAGATGACATTATCTTTGGTAGCAATGAAGAAGCTATGAGTCAAAGCTTTGCCTTGGTGATGCAGAAAGAATTCGAAATGTCCTTGCTAGGAGAATTGACATATTTTCTTGTTTTGCAAATCCAACAAAAAGAAGGAGGGATCTTTTTGTCTCAAACCAAGTATCTCAAACAGATTTTGAAGAAATATGGCATGGAAGATGCAAAACCAGTATGTACACCTATGGTCACAGGATGTAGCCTCAGTGCAAATGATGAATCTGCAGCAGTGCATCAACCAACCTACAGATCTATGATTGGAAGTTTACTTTATTTGACAGGTACCCGACCGGATATCATGCATGCAGTTGGAATAGTTGGAAGATTTCAGGCAAATCCGAAGGAGACTCATCTTTAGGCAGTGAAGAGAATTTTCAAATATCTTCAAGGGAATCAAAATTATGGCTTATGGTATCCTAGAGATACAGATCTCACACTTCATGCTTATACAGATGCAGATTGGGCCGAAAGCGTGGATGACAGGAAGAGCACAAGTGGTGGTGCATTCTTTATGGGTTCTAGACTAGTATCTTGGTTCAGCAAGAAACAAAGTTCGATTGCCTTGTCTACAGCTGAAGCGGAATATGTTGCTGCTGCCTCTTGCTGCACTCAACTCCTTTGGATGATGCAGACCTTGCAGGATTTTCAAATCACTTGTACTCCACCTATTCCCATCCTATGTGATAACACAAGTGCAATCAGCATCTCAAAGAACCCAGTCATGCATTCAAAAACCAAGCACATACCAATCAAGTATCATTTTCTCCGGGAACAAGTGCTTGAACAGAAGGTCAAGTTGGAGTATGTTCCTTCTAAGGAACAAGTTGCTGATATTCTCACCAAACCATTGCCCAGGGAGACTTTTGAATACCTCAGGCAAAAGCTGGGGGTAGTTGATGCATCATCTTATTGTTGAAACTCTTCTGATTGATGGTTGTACGTATGGTTCATCTGGGGTATATGTGTATATGTGCTGGGTTGCGGATTGGTTGAAGATTGAATGGCACAGGTTCAGGGGGAGCATATAATGCATTGTTGACATTATGGAGGATGTACAGAAGGAGTTCATGGATGCTGGTCTGAATATAGCTGCAATATGTCTCTATCTCTTTCATGGTCATTTATGGTGTTTAGTGGATTATGGTTCTTCTTTGCAGATCTGGTTCATATTCAGGGGGAGCATGTTCTTAGGGGGAGCATAACCCTTTGCCCTTGATGTCAAGGGGAGAGAGTGATTGGTTGTTGTTGCCATCAAGTCCAAAGGGGGAGATTGTTGGCATTATGATACATATGTTGTACTTGATGGCAACTCACTCATCTCAGATAATAAATTATAGTGTAGAGAAAAGTTCACGCACTTATATGCAGAGAAAAGTTTATTTCATGTAGAGAAAAAGTTCACGAATTTTTATGCAAGGAAAAGCGCGTATATGTTGGAGAACTTACCTTTGGTCCATGGTAGTTAGTCCTTGGTATTTGAACCTATGAGGAAAAGCGTGTATATGTTGGAGAACTTACCTTTGGTCCATGGTAGTTAGTCCTTGGTATTTGAACCTATGAGGAAAAGCGCGTATATGTTGGAGAACTTACCTTTGGTCCATGGTAGTTAGTCCTTGGTATTTGAACCTATGAGGAAAAGCGCGTATATGTTGGAGAACTTACCTTTAGTCCATGGTAATTAGTCCAACAGTTTTTTGATCCTATGGTTTTGGCCCGTGGTATTGTGAAAGGCCTAAGCCTATATAAAGCAAAGGAGATCACTTAGCTAATTCATCCTTGCAAATCGAATATCTTAAGATCTGAAATATTGGGTAATTGTTTTAAAAGTTTGATCTATGAAAGGGAAGTTGAAAGCGAATCTGCGAAGGGTGATCTCTCGAGTGCTGCAGCTGCGGAAGTGCGGAGGCGCCACAAAAGGCGTAGTGTGGAGACGCCATAGAGGCGCCACAGAAGGTGCAGTGCGGAGACGCCACAGAGGCGCCACAGAAGGAGCAGTGCGGAGACGCCACAGAAGGCGCAGTGCGGAGGCGCCACAGGAGGCGCAGTGCGGAGACGCCATAGAGGCGCCACAGAAGGCGCAGTGCAGAGACGCCACAGAGGTGCCACAGAAGGAGCAGTGCGGAGATGCCACAGAGGCGCCACAAAAGGCGCAGTGCGGAGGTGCCACAGAAGTCGCAGTGTGGAGACGCCATAGAGGCGCCACAGAAGGAGCAGTGCGGAGACGCCACAGAGGCGCCACAGAAGGTGCAGTGTGGAGGCGCCACAGAAGGCGCAGTGCGGAGGCGCCACAGAAGGCGCAGTGCGGAGGCGCCACAAAAGGCGCAGGTGCGGTGGTCGCAGCGCCATAGAAGGCGCAGGTGCAGAGTTTGAAAATTTATGAAAAGTGGTCCTTGAAAGAAAAGAAGTAGGGGGTTGTAGCTCCCTTCCAGGAGAGACTGGAAAACGAGAGAGAGTTGTAGCTCTCTGCAGGTTGCAGCCTGCGTACTGGTAAAGGACTGCACCAGTACAAAACCATTGTAAAAGGAGTTTCTAATTTGAAAGAAGATAGAGACATATTGCAGCAGGTGGTTTTCACCCACATTGGGTTTCCACCTTACATCTTGTGTTCTTTGGTGTGACTATCTGTTTTCTTTGTTCATGCTCATTATTTTATGGTACTGACATGCAAAAATAATTCAAAGACTAAATAAGGAAGATTTATTAAAAGAACTTGATAATATTGATTCACCCCCCCTCTTAGTATTATTTCCAACATCATTTAAGATACAACCACTTCTTCCCATCATTGATGTACTTTTATGATTGATAATATTTACACGCTTGACTTGTCGGGGCTTCCACAAGAAAATATATCTAGTAACTCAATCACTCTAGGGACATACCTCCATATGCTGAATACATGGCCTTCCACTGTATTCAACAGTTATCTAGAAAGGAAGTATCGATACCAAATGTATTCTGAAGCGAATAAAACAATGTGACCTCTTAAATAGACAAATAAAAATAACTTATAAGGTAATGTTCTTAGCTCCAGATTACACCACCAACTTATAACTCACCATAAATATAATCAAATCAATGATGTGTTCTTGTGTCATTGTATGCATCAAGAACCACCAATTTAAATTATGCTATTATGTATTGTAATTGGTTCTTCATCATATAAAATTTTTAAAAACCAAAATATAATAGTATGACACATTTTTAAAAAGTAAAGAAAGTATCACACCACAATGAGGCTATCAAATCCCACTGCTTCTAGTACTAGAAAGCTATTAATTTAGTCCATATAATTCACATCACTCAAAACCATCGAAATTTAGAAACCATGTAAATCAACTTCAAGGATACTTAACAGATACTCAAGAAATCACAAAAGAGATTTGGTTGCAAAGATTTTAAATCATCTTTACCTACTTCAGACAACAATGACACCCTCATGAAAATTGGACATAAGTTGGAGACATGGGCTATAGATCCTTGAAATTCCCAATCTTAATCTTCACAAGTGAACATTGTCTACCTGGGTGAATTCATTTACAACATCTATAACAAAGGATGCATCTAGTCCCCATTTAGTAGAAACAACAAATTTAACAATTTAACCTTATAAAAATCATGTTTCCACATAGCTTCCTTCCACTTTTTTATTCTTCCTTTGGTGATCGATTGTGGCAGTTTAGCAATCATGGGGTAATTTATTAACACATGGGTAGCTCTAGCTCACCAATCTCCTCTGACTATATCAATATAAATCTTGCCAATACTAGTTAGCGAACAATGTTGTGAGGATAATATTTTTCTATAGCGATGAAGAGAACTGCAACATTCAACACTAACTCCAATGGTGACTTTGACTTTGTCACATCCTAGGGTTTCACTCACATGACAATGATTCATAGCAGTAGCGGTTCAATAATTCACGATGGCTACAACACCACATAATAAAACATGGAAATTATCACTATGATACCTAAGTTAATCTAAAGAAATATACTCTCACACACATATTTATTCATGGAGGACCAATTATCATGGCTCTCACATCTTCCTAGCCCTCCCATGAGGGATTTAATCCAAAACATGTTATGATACCAACATAAAAAATGAGAGAGGAAACATAGTTACAAGCCAAACACAAATATCACTATATGTTTATTGATCATAAAATCATTACATATACAGGAATATATCATTGCATAGATCCAATAAAAATGGATATGATTAACTGAAAATAACTAACCTAGAAACTCACAACTATTAATAAATCTATAACACACCCGAAAGCATTAATTCTAACTGGAACATTATCAAACATCCAAGCATCAGATAAGGAATGAATTTTAAGATTAGGTTTTCTTTCTAGGTTTTTTCAAGCTGAGAGATACTACATTTTTAGAGCCATTTAGTTTTATTACATCACCAAAACCTTGGTGGCCACAACCCTATAAAACCAATGTGAGAAGGAAATTAAATCATTTTTTTATATAATTGAAATGAGAATAATTTTATATGTAGAGATGTGAAAGTTATATAATATCGATAATATTATTAAAAACCAATATAGATCCATCTTAATTAAGGATCTACCAACTGATGAGAGGAATGAAATATCTTGAGGTGCAGTCCTTTCTTCAAGTTTTGCACTCAAAAAAAAGATTGCATCATGAGAGATTTGATCCCTCTAAGTGCTTGGTAGATTTAAGATGAATCTATGCAAATATATTTCTCAAGGAGTTCCTATAACCCACTCTATAGCAACACTTGTTATTAATCTTGTTAAACCTCTTAATATTTATTTGTCTTTGTTTTAACCTCTATACGAAGCTCTTAAGTAAACTTAAAAACAAAATCACAACTTAGGTAGAAAGAATCACAATAATTCCTCCCAACCACTTAAACTAAATTCAATTGAGAAATTAATATACATAAAATTACAAAACTCATTATATTTATTTAAAGAATTTTCTATGTAAAATTTATATATATATATATATATATATATATATATATATATATATATGAAATTTGTTTTATATTAATTACAAATTTAGCCCTAAGGGTTAGCTCAACCGGTCAAATCAGTGCCTCGCTAATCGAGAGGTTGTTGATTAGCCCAGATATTTTTGTGGACGTAGCGGCCACCCAATGACCAAGGTGTCTGTGAACCACACCAAAAAAAAGATTAATTAAAAATTTACATAAATTTATCTTAGTTTCACATTTATTAAAAATAGGAAAAAAAAAATTATTAATATATATTATAACTCATATAATTAAATTTATAGCATTTTATTTTATATAGATTTAAATTTAATAATTTATATTAAAATTATTTAATTAGATTTAAATATCAAATATATAATTTTATATATTTAAAAATATGTTATTTAAATTTAACAATCATATTATTATTATTTAAATATTATATATTGTAGAGATTTTTTCGAAGAAACTATGTAATGGATTTAGGTGGACACTCCTCATATCATAAAAAACCAAAATACATAATGATGAGTGGAGTGTCCACTCTATGTATTAGATATATTAGAAATCTCTTACTCAATTTTTCAAATAACTATTACAATGTATTATATAAATATCTTATATTTTTAATACAAATCATAGCCATATATAAAGTTACTTCATCACTCTAGTTTTATATTAATTTATTTTTAATTAAATTAAATTGTTAACTTTTTTGCAATTCATTAAAAATTTAAAAAATTATAAACTTTCTAAATTTAAATATATATTTTTTTTTCCTTAAATTTCATGTTTAATTTAAATTATATATTTTATCTATTTAATTTAAAAAAATATTTTAATGTTTATTTTATTATTTATTTAATATCTTATTATTATTATTTATTAAAATTATTATTATGATTATTATTTATTAAAAAATTTAGTACATCATTTTTTTTACAATTGTTACAATATTTTTATCATAATTTTTTTTTAAGTTTGGGAGGATTATATTTTCGTCATGTCCAATATATCATTCCGAGACAGGAAATTGAACCCTTGACTTTACATCAAGGAGTGCCTTAACAAGAAATTAAACCCTTGACTTCACATCAAGGAGTGTCTTAACAAAACACGGGAAATTACAGGAAATTTAAACCGCGACTTTACATCAAGGAGTGCCTTAACAAAACACCCTATCACTGTCTATCCAAAACACCCGTGACTTCACATCAAGAAGTTCCTTAACAAAACACGGGAAATTGAACCGGTTACTTCACATCAAGGAGTGCCTTAACAAATCAACCGATCACTGTCTATCCAAAACACGTGGACAACAATATTTTAAAGACAATGATAATTTTTTTTCATAAGCTTGATAGGACTCTCTCATTTTTTATTTTACATGTCCATTATTCACCCCGAAGGGTAGTACAAGATTTGAACCCAAGATCTCCAATTCGGTGAGACTTTATTCCATGGCCATCACCACTTAAACTATCCCAGACAAAAACAATAAAAATTATTAAAAGAATTAAAATATTAATTAAATATATTTTGAATAGTTAAAAAAAATTATTATTTTCTACTTGTATTTAAATTCCATACATAACCTAATGACTTTAAACACTATTACCATACTTATCTCAATTATACATTTAATACATACCGCAAGGATAAACTAAAATCAACATTATCGAAATTTATAAACTATATAAGCTAGAGGAAATATGCATCCAAACCAATCAAAGAGCCACAACATTTACATTAAACCTTCGTAAATCTGAAAGTAAAGGAAATACAACTATAACTTTTGACACCATTCTACGTACTGGAAAAAGAATTTGACACCATTCTTAATTAAACAAAAATTCGCAGTCCACTCATTCGCTGGCTCACCAAAAAATTCAATTACTGAAGGACAGCAATTTCAATTACCACCTACAGGAACATATGCCTCCAAGGTAAAGGTCCATATTTATTAATTTCAATTACCACCTATAACAACAGATTTCTCAGTCTAATACATTTAGCTGTTTGGATGTCAATTTAGTGATGCTAAAGCTCGCGCCAAATTGAAACACTATCATGCCAAAGAGTAGACCAGCTTTTCATGCTGAATTGTGGCAACTGAAAATATTGGGCATTTTCGAAATTTACACACAGAAAATGTAGATCTGATTCACTTTCGAAACATATGGATGGTTGGAAAATCAGAAAAATTCTTGTAAGTTGCAAATTTCTAAAATATTACCCAAAAAAATAGAATTAATATTACACTACATTACTCTTCCTCCTGACCGCCCTCGGGGACTCTCTTATCGTCTCCAACGCAGGCTTCCAGTGTTTTCCCCTGGGGAATCTCATGCTTGATTCCCTCACCTCCCCAACAGCATCTGCATCGTCCACTTGCAATTTCTGCTTCGGTTCCGCACCAACAATCTTTTCATTCCACTTATCTCCGCCGCTCATGGCGGCCAATCTTCTGTCTCCAGGAAACTGGCACAAGTCACCCAACACGGGGAGAATTCTGGGCAGGCTCCTGTAATTCGAAGTCGACTTCTGAAGAGCCGAGTCGGCTTTAAAGGCAAGGGAAGCCATTTCGGAAGGCGAGAGCGAGGAGTGGAGTTTGCGCATGGGGAGAAGGAAATAGAGATGCCCCAATTCTAGCTCCTCGTCTGCAGAAAGCGCTGAGATCCGGCGCCCGGTTAGCAAAGAGGTGGAATGGCAAACGAAATGGTGGGGACTGTCGAGCATCAGTTCCGCGGCTTTAACGGCCCTCTCGAATTCTTGGACGTTGCCATCCAACGCAATGACCTTCACAACATTGGACGGAACTTTGGAAGAGAGACAGGAAACGTAATTGCCCATATTCTCAATAATATTTCTTCTACAGCGCCTTATAATCCCTTTCTTCGAACGCTCGTTAATTCTGATCTGATACTGAAATGGATCGTATTGTATGAAGAAACATAAAGGCTGGCAGATAATATATATAGGTATGTCCATCCATTAGATCGATGAGAGGAGCAGGAAGCTGCGCGGAAGGAGCAGTGCTGCTCTGACTGGTTGTGGTATGGAAAATCTCTTTCTGAATATGATAAAGCGCGTTGTCAGAGTGCCACGCGGTTATTGTGTTCACGAGAGGGTGGGTGAGGCATGGCTGAGCTGTGTGGTAGTCACAAGCCCGGTAAGAATTTCAAATTTAAAACCTCTCTGTTTTTACAACTTTAGTCACTTTCCATATTACTTTACTTTTTAGCTGTATTTGATAGCAAATCACCTAATGACAAACCATTTATTTGTCAAACTACATCAATTTATTGGTCAAATTCCATCAATTTAAACGTGAAATTCCATCCCTAATCAGAAAAATCTGTACAAAAGTCCACCCTAGAAGTCAGCATCCAAATCAATGTGCAAAACTCCACCTGGAAAGTAGAATCGGAAATCTCCCAGTCGTGGTGCCTGAGTCTAACTATTTATACACATATAACAGTTTTGTCTTTATCAAGATCCTTGGAAAATGTGCAGTTTTCTTTCGGTTTTCTGGTAAACTTATGTCATACATATGTTCATACATCTTTGTCTTTTTTTTTATAATCAATTGCGTAGTTTAATGGATAGAAAATTAATTATTTTTCACTAGATAATTTTTTTGTTATTTAAAATAAAATTTTGAAAGTATAAATAGATTTAATTTGAGGAAAAATGTATGGAGAATTCTAATTCTACATATTAAAATTAAGCGAAAAATTGTTGTGAAAAAAAGCCATTTTGTCTATAAATTAGACTATACTAAAATTAATAATCAATTTTATTCAATATTTATTATGTCGAGAGGTGTTTTATAGTCCACTGTAGGAAGATATCCTACAGCTTAGTATGGGGGAGATGTTGTCAAGTAACATTATATTTAAAAATAATAAAATGATAGTTACATTAACACAGAAAAACTAAAAAAAAATGCTTTTTAGTACAAGAACATACATAATTCCTTCACTATTTAATAGGCTCTGCCATCTCTGTGAGAATAGGAACATCCAGGATGAAAACCACTTCCTCTTAGAGTGCCCTGCATACAACCACAATAGATCTCAGTTTCATAATCTTTGTCGCAACATTGACCTTCCTAGCCTTCTACCATATAAAAATTATAGTGAGCTCGGGAGGCTTCTCTCCAAGCTTTTTGAGCATAGGAATAAAATTTTAAATCAAACTAAATAATTTATTTCTTTAGGTCCAATAGACCAAAGTTTGGTCTCGTTAACCACCACCATCATCATCATCAATATAGTGTTTACAAATGAGTGTAAAAATAATAATATTATTAATACTACCTGAAATGTAATTCATGCTATGCTAAGTTAACATGTAATATTTAAAACAAAATATTTTAATAGTTAAATAATTTAAGTTACGAATTTTCTTATATTTTCAATTTCCACTATATTTCATTTATCCAATTTTTAATTTGGAATTCATATATAATATTGGAAAACATTTTATTATCGTGTTGTTCAAAATCAACACAAATCAATTTTAACTCTAAATCTACCAAGAGCCCGGAGGAATCAAACTTCTTCATGGTGAGAAACTTTCTTTAAATTTTGCACTAAAAGAGAGATTTACATCTTGAGATAATTGATCACTCTTGCCCATGGTAGATCCAAAGATAATATAAGTATATGATACTTAAATACATATCTAGGAAAATAAAAATGTTTTAAAATATATAATTATAAAGAAAAATGAAATTTAATTATAAATATACATTTTCAATAAAAACAATTAATAAATTAACAAAAAAATATAAATTTAATAAGTAACATAATATTCTATCCAATCAAATTTGAGTGGATATCAACATTAACATTTTCAACAGTGTTCATATCTTTTTCCAAAATTTGCACATGATAAATCATGTTCATATGTTTGAGTCAAGAGACACTCTAGAGGCCTATATGGAAAGATGTCCCATAATGTTACATTTAAAATAATAAAATAATACTTACATTAACAAATTGGAAAAAAAATAGAACTCAACCATCAATAAAATACTTTAATTTTACATCAAACTTTATATACTAAGATAAAGTAACTAAAAGTAAAAGAAAATTAATTCACCTTTTAGTATGAAGGTAATATATAAGACCTTCACTACTTGATATGGTGTTGACAAATGACATGTAAAACTAATATTATTAATACTATGTAATTCAGGCTATGTTCAATTAATATGTAATATTTAAAACATAAATATAATAATAAGAGAAAAAAAAACAATCTAATAAAGTAATTTGAATTAAAAAAAAAATATATATATATATATATTTTCACTTTTCACAGATTCCATTCTTAAATTGTTGGTAATAATAATAATAATAATAATTCTATTTTTAAATTGTTGTGGTTAATAAGAATACTAATAATAATGACTAATAAAAAAATGTAAGTTATAGATTAAATATTTCAATATAATATATAGATTGCGCAAGATATATATATATATGTTTGGATATATGTTTTCTACTTCCTAATATGAGGAGGCATGTATTAATATTTAAATTTGGAGAATGTGAATTATAAATTTTTTTTTTCAATTTATATTATTTAAATACAAATGAAAACTAAAAATTTGGAATACTTCAAATATTTTATTATTACTTTGTTCAAAATCAACATAGATCAATTTTAACTCCAAATCTACCAAGAGCTAAGAAGAATAAAACTTCTTTAAGGTGCAAACCTTTCATTCACTTTTGCACTCAAAAAGAGGTTTATATCTTGATAGAATTGGTCCCTCTTAGCTCTTGGTTAAATACTTAAAAAAATAAGATAAAAAAATTTCGTAATATATAATAATAAATAAAAATGGTAATTAACTATAAATATAATTTTTTATTTAAATTAATTAATAAATTAACCAAAATTTAAATAATTTAATAAGTAACATAATATTCTACGAAAACAATTTTAAGTGGATATCAACACTAACATTTTTAGCCATGTTCATATGGTTCTCAAAATGGCACATGATAAACCATGTTTGTATGTTTGTTTTTAGAGGCATTCTACAACTCAATATGGGAGAGATGTTGTCACTTACATGACATTTAAAAATTAAAAAATTGAAATATAAAAGAAAATCAATGTTGACCATTAATAAAATAATTCAATTTCCACTTTAATTTTACATCAGAATCTATATAGAAAGATAAAATAATCAAAGTGAAAAAAAAAAAAAAAAATTACTTTTTAATATGAGGAAATATGGTATTGACAAATGAGATGTAAAAATAATATTATTAATAGTACATGATGTTTAATCCATATTATGCTTAGTTAATATTCAATCTATATATATATATAAAACAAAAAAATTAACTATAAATTAGAAACAATATAATAAAACAATTTAAATTATTATTACTATTATTTTTATATTTTCACTTTCTATTGTAAAAAAGATGTGTCATTTATTCCCTTCTTAATTTGGAATTCATATATAATATTTCAAAATTGATAATAATTAAAAATTGTTTAATATAGATTATAAATCAAACATTTCAATATATATGTTGAGCGAAAGATAGATATAGATATATATATATATATATATATATATATATATATATATATATATATATATATATATATATATATATATAATCTCATTAATATGTTCTTTTGAATCGAAGGTATGATAGAGATTTCTAATTCATTCAATATTTAATAGGGAATTGAGATCTTTGAGAGAAAGAAAGAGAGAAATATTTGTCTACATCGAAATATATGAGGAGGTATGCAGTAACATTTAAATGTGGAGAATTTGAATTATAATTTAAACTTTTCAATTTCAATTATTTATATACAAATGAAAATTAAAAATTTGGAATACTCAAAACATTTTATTAGTTTGTGGTTAAAAATCAACATTGGTCAATTTTAACTCCAAATCTACCAAGAGTAAAATGGAATCGAGCCTCTTCAAGGTGCAAACCTTACCATAAATTTTGTACTCAAAATGAGTTTACATCTTGAAAGAATTGACCCCTCTAGACTCTTGGTAGATCCAAAAATAAAATAAATCTATACTGATACTACATTTTACATGATACAAACCAATTTATTTATATAAAATTTAGAAAATTACATGAAAAATTCATTATATATTTATGTACAAATATTATGAATATATATTACTTCACTACCTTTTTCATTAACCCTAAAGAACATAAAAGAGTTTCAAATTTTGTCACATACCCATGTTTCACTATGTAAAAAAAATAAAAAAAATAAAATAAAATTGACTGAGAATTATGATAGTAAAAACAAATATTACTATTGGTACCAAAATATTCATAAGTGACACATTATTTGGCAGTAATATTATGAAATTAAATAAACTGTTGGAAATAATACTGAGAGGGGGCGGGGTGAATCAATATTATCAAATCAATATAACTTTTTCATTTCCATATTCAGATTCATATACGTTACTTCCACAACTATGATTAATGCAACCAGTGTATATCCAGTAAACTTATGATTTAGTTAGTTGATCCTTAATGAGTGCATTATAACATTATTAATCATATGAATAGTAAACCGAAGTAGTAAAAAAGATCATCACACACAAGAAGCACACATGAACACCATGATATAAGGTGGAAACCCAATGTGGGTGAAAACCACCTGCTACAAGTCGTCTCTATCTTCCTTTAATAAGAAAACTTCCTTTTACAATATTTCGTACTGGTGCAGTACACAGGCTTCTACCTGCAGAAGGCTACAACCTTCTTTCCCTCTCCAGAAACTCCCGGAAGGGAGCTACAACCCCCTTAGCTCTTGTACTAGCCAATCCATTTACTAGTACGTAGGTGCAGGCCTACTGAAAAGCTCCTACCTTTACTTGTTTTCTTAGCTCTTGTACTAGCTGATATACTAGTACGTAGGTGCTGACCTATAGAAGGCTACGACCTTCTCTTTCTTCCTCCAGGTACCACATTTCATACATTTTCAGACTGGATACTCATGGAACACAACATCATAATCTGAAAGGCCACGTTACATCCCATTTACATACTGGACCAATCAATATCATTGAAACACATAATCAACCAACATCAATCTTTACATCACTCAAAATTGAATCATTGAAGCCCCACTATATAGAATCAATCAAACACTTCTCAGAATGTTGCAACCAGAAAACAATAACAGTAACTAGACATCAATTTTGAACCGAGAACACTGCAGAATATACAAAAGTAGCTAAAACAAATTCCAAGAAAGGTCTGCAACTTCACCAATAGTAACATGTGAACATCTACACTCCCGCTATCTGAAAACTGCAAATCTCCGCACATGCGGTCGTGGCTGATCTGTGGGTCTCCGCACCTGCGGTCATGTCTGATCTGCGGTTCTCTGCACCTGCGGCCATCTCTGGACTGCGGTTCTCCGTACCTGCGGCCGTGTCTGGCTTGCGGGTCTCCGTACCTACGCCTTGTCTACACTTGTGGTCCTGCGGGTATAGAAAATTTTTCAGACTTCAAGCCTACCCCAGACTATCGGATCTACAGATTCGATCATGCGCTAAGGAGATCTCGACCTATTAGTAGATTTGTCTATGATACTCAAGTTTCTCCTTAATTCAGATCTAGCTATCACTCACCAACCGATCACCAGAATTTCAAATCTTTTTCTTCTTAAGATATTCAACACATCGGTGCCCAGCCAAATGATCTCCTTTCCTTTTTATAGACAAAGCCTTACACAAACCATGGTCCAAAACCATAGGAATCCAATACTAGGGACCCAAAACCTAGGTTCAATACTTTAGAAGCAGAACCATGGACCAAAACCATAGGATCAAAAACGTCAGACAAATACCATGGACCAAACATACGATCTCCCATGTGTGTGTTTTTCTCTGCATGAAAGTCTGTGTATTTTAGGTTTACACCTTTTGTTCGGAACACCTGTGAACATGTCCGCTCTCTTTAAACAACGCACCTGCGGAACCTATCGATGACCGCAGCTTTGTGAATGGGAGCCTACGGATATCTCATTTTCTACCATTCTGAGTATTCTGATCATCAATTCTTTGCTACTGACCTGCTGCACTATGATCTATCATTTGTGTGAGTTTCCATCAAGGACAACACTTGTATAATAATGCCAACAATCTCCCCCTTTGGACTTGATGGCAACAACATCAAATCACTCTCCCCCTTTGACATCAAGGGCAAAGGGCAGAACAAGATATTCTCTTTCCTTGGTAAACATTCTGCTGACCATACTCCCCCTGAGTACCTGCTGAAACCTCTGAATGAGCTCCCCCTTTGTATATGCCAAGGTGTACCAATCTGTCCATGCTCCTTCTGAGTACATGCTGAAATCTCTTGTTCTGCTGAAGAGTGTTGTTCATGCTCCCCCTGACTGTAAGCAAAGTCTGCAAAAAGATGTTCTATAAGAAAGAACATGACTCCATACATCATAAGTGACCTCCCTATCACCAAAGACTCATACATACATCCATCTCCCAACCAAGTGGGGATATATCAATATTGAATCATCCACCAAACCAAGTGGGGATACACCAGATACCAAGCGTTTATACATTACATCATTCTTCTCATGCATGGGGGGTACAAATTACATCATATGAACAAATGAATATAGATAGAGACAAACTATTACATCATGAGTATTGATATGACATTTATAACAGAGGCCAGACATCTAAATAAGATCATGATAGTCATCAGCAACTATCATACATAATGTATGATTTGCTCCATAAGCGTCTGTCAACAGCATCTAGACTAGCAACCAAATCATATGTGAAAAACACCATGGCCGTCTCATCAACATCAAGATCTGCATGATCCAGGTATCATCACTTTAGGAATATCTGCATCAATCAACATATGTAAGTATCAATCTATCATAATATAGGTAAGAACTCATCATCATCATGTCTCCAACCATGCAACTTTGAGTAATCATTCATGTATCCAGCATTATGTATCTTGAGCTCAAGATCATTTGTCGAGACTTCTTAACAACAACAATCCTCATCCATATGAGCACCAAGAACTATAGAAATCCTGCATCATAATTGTATTATATGATCTTTATGCATGTGACGACAGCAGCATATGAGTGACTCATCATCAAGAAATGAAGATGTGTATTCAAGCTTTGTACTTTTCTTTATCCTTATGAAGATCATCATGTAAACACCGTATATGCATAATCAAAGAATCAATCACAAATCTGATCTGGACATCAACTTATGTAACCCCAAGAATCATATGAGATTTTGTCATGGACAACTCATAATCATAACAAGATATATCATTTAGCCATAAAAGCATCATTGCGAAGGACTACATAATGCCAACAATGCATTTAAAAGTATATACTCCCCTTGAACCTGTGCCATCTTGTTTATGGTCAGATCTGATCATGCATATATCAGCAAGAAGTATCAAGGCATCATCATAAACAAGTTAGGATCAAAACACTTCTAAACAAGTGTCAAGACATTTCCACACATCATCAGCAGATTGTACCCATTATCAAACAGAGCAAGTAATGGACTGAATCATCAGACCCTTTTCCTGAGCCTGTCCCACTGCTTTCCTTTGATTGACATATACACGATTGTGCAGTGTCTAACTCGCGTATATATGCGACTTCCCTTTATGAAACTTGCATATGAGATTTAGGACACTGAAGTTTTATACATTCAGCTCCCCCTGAGTTTGTGATGTCTGTATATGGTGCTGCGCCACATCTCTTTGACTGTACTTCCTTCTTCTTCCATATCTTTAAGAGTGATGATGTTTTCTCCTTTTGGTGTGGGGCTCGTACCTTGTTCCTACATTCCTTTGCTATATGTCCAAGCTTGTTACATGCATAACATCTCATATGTTTCATACTCCTTCTGTAGCAGTCAACAGCTTTGTGACCAAACATATTGCAAGAATAAAAATATCCCTTAAAGTACCTGGAACATGATGATCTTTCTGTGTGATGGTCTTGAGCCATTCTCCTTCTGCATTTGGCTGCAACATGTCCAAGATTATGATATATATAACATTCAACATTATTCATCAGAGGAGTAAAAGATTTTCTTTGAAGAATTTCTTTCCTTGGTTGTTGACGAGATTGTCCTCTCATTTCCTTGTTGAGTATTTTAGATTGTGCACTGGAGTTCCTTGCCTTATTTTGTGAACTAAATTCACCTTCAACAGATTCATGAAAGCCAAGACTAGTTTTGATAGCAGAAGACCTTTGACTACTAAGTATATCATCCAAGATCTTAGTACTATCTTGAAATCATAAGAGCTTATGCTTTTCTTCTAATTGATCATTTGGAATATTTACCTCAACCTGATGTTGCTCTTCCTTTTCAAGATACTACTTCTTCATGATTCCTTCAGCTTTTCTTCCTTCTTCCAACTGATGTCTTAGTTCAAGAACTTTGTTTTCTTGTTTTTCAAGAGCTTGGAGTAGTTCTTTATTCTGCTTCTTTGATTCTTCAAGATCTTCCTTTAGTGAGAGGATCGTAGCTTCAAGCCTTTCATAGTAACTGAATCTATCTCTAAGTTTATTGATTGTTGTGCTTCTTTCATTTACTTCATTTCTTAATGATGTCACTTCATCCTGCAACTTTTGACTTTTTCCTTGAATAGCTTCCTTACCTTGTTTCCTTCCTCTAGTTGAGCCTTTAGTTTGGTAGATTCTTCTTTGAAGGCACATTCCCTTTTGTTCAATAGATCTTGTTGATCTCTAATTTTGTCTGTGAGCCTTTTAAATTCTGCCTCTATTTGATATCTTTCTTGCTCACCCATAAGAGAAAATTTAGTTGTTTCGTTACCACTTTCATCATCTTCAAAAGGATAGATAACTGTATCACTAGAGGATAAGAAATTCATACCTAATATATCTTGTTCATCTTCATTCTGAAATGATTATGAATCTGAAGTGCTTCTTCCACATATTCCCCAATCAATTCTCCCACTGTCATTGTCTTTCTGAGATGTCTTCTTCTTCTTGGGTGCTTTCTTCTTGAGCTTCTTTCCCATTGTTCTATGGATCTCCTTCAAGCGATCAAGCTTCAACCAAAGGACCTACTCCGATACCAATCGTTGTAAATAATACTGAGAAGGGGGGGGGGGGTGAATCAGTATTATCAAATCAATATAACTTTTTCATTTCCATATTTAGATTCATATACGTTACTTCCACAACTATGATTAATGCAACCAGTGTATATCCAGTAAACTTATGATTCAGTTAGTTGATCCTTAATGAGTGCATTAGAACATTATTAATCATATGAATAGTAAACCGAAGTAGTAAAACATATCATCACACACAAGAAGCACACATGAACACCATGATATAAGGTGGAAACCCAATGTGGGTGAAAACCACCTGCTGCAAGTCGTCTCTATCTTCCTTTAATAAGAAAACTTCCTTTTACAATATTTTGTACTAGTGTAGTACACAGGCTTCTACCTGCAGAAGGCTACAACCTTCTTTCGTTCTCCAGAAACTCCTGGAAGGGAGCTACAACCCCCTTAGCTCTTGTACTAGCCGATCCATTTACTAGTACGTAGGTGCAAGCCTACTGAAAAGCTCCTATATTTACTTGTTTTCTTAGCTCTTGTACTAGCTGATATACTAGTACGTAGGTGCCGACCTACAGAAGGCTACGACCTTCTCTTTCTTCCTCCAGGTACCACATTTCATACATTTTCAGACTGGATACTCATGGAACACAACATCATAATATGAAAGGCCACATTTCATCCCATTTACATACTGGACCCATCAATACTATTGAAACACATAATCAACCAACATCAATATTTACATCACTCAAAACTGAATCACTGAAGCCCCAATATATAGAATAAATCAAACACTTCTCAGAATCTTGTAACCAGAAAACAATAACAGCAACCAAACACCAATTCTGGACCTAGAACACTGCAGAATAGACAAAAGCAGCTAAAACAAATTCCAAGAAAGGTCTGCAACTTCACCAATAGTAACCTGTGAGCATCCGCACCCGCGCTGTCTGAAAAATGCAAATCTCCATACCTGCGGTCGTGGCTGACTTGCGGGTCTCCGCACCTACGGCTGTGTCTGATCTGTGGTTCTCCGCACCTACAACCGTCTCTGGACTGTGGTTCTCTGCACCTGTGGCCATGTCTGGCCTGTGGGTGTCCGCACCTATGCCTTGTCTGCACTTGCGGTCTTGCGGGTATAGACAATTTTTCAGACTTCAAGCATACCCCAGACTATTGGATCTACAGAACTGACCATGCGCCAAGGAGATCTCTACCCATTAGTAGATTTGTCTATGATACTCAAGTTTCTCCTTGATTCAGATCTAGCTATCACTCACCAACCGATCACCAGAATTTCAGATCTTTTTCTTTTTAAGATATTCAACACATCGGTGCCCAGCCAAATGATCTCCTTTCCTTTTTATAGACAAATCCTTACACAAACCATGGTCCAAAACCATAGGAATCCAATACTAGGGACCCAAAACCTGGGTTCAATACTTTAGAAGCAAAACCACGGACCAAGACCATAGGATCAAAAACGTTGGATAAATACCATGGACCAAACATATGATTTCCCACATGCGTGTTTTTCTCTGCATGAAAGCCCGTGTATTTTAGGTTCGCACCTTTTGTTCAAAACACCTGCGAACATTTCCACACTCTTTAAACGGTGCACCTGCGAAACCTATCGATGATCACAGCTTTGTGAATAGGAGCCTACGGATATCTCATTTTCTACCATTCTGAGTATTATGATCATCAATTCTTTGCTATTGACCTGCTGCACTATGATCTATCATCTGTGTGAGTTGCCATCAAGGACAACACTTGTATCATAATGCCAACATAACCTTGGTGTATTTGACCAAAAACTAGGTCACACTTTAAAGTATTCGAATTCCTATCTATATTTGTGCATCTGTTATTAAACTAATACTTAACTTACACACAAATTAAAACACCGCCTTACTTACTGTACTCAAGATATTTATGTTCCATGTTCGACTAACTAATTACTGCATTAATTCTTATTGGGCATTACAATGGCCCTAGGCTTGGCGGTATTATATCTTTGGAGTCTTCAGATCCTATACAGTTGGTCCTTCAGCCCCGGGAGCTTCTCCTCATCCACGGTTGCCTGGCGTTGTGCTGTATCAAACAGGGGAGGGTAATCTCTCAGATCTATGCATTCATCATAGTTTCAATGTCATCGCATTTCCTTCTTCCTGGTTCAGACATTTTACATCCGGACAAGGTGCTATCTCATTTGCACAGGTAAATTCCACCGAAATTTCTAGTCGTAACCTTGTTGGCATAATTTTCACGGTTCTTAGGCTTCTTCATTGGTCATACTACCTTTCTAAGAAGATTGATTTCATATAAATTCACCATCACTTCTGTTTGACTCCCTACTATGAGGAGGGTATCGATACATTTTCTTATCCAAGCATTGTTTATATGTTCAGTGAAGAAGTTTTTATAGCTTTTTTTACTATTTTCTTTTAAAAGAACATCATATTATAACCTTGTGTTATTCTTTCCTAGGAAATATGGAGGGTTTCTTCATCGTTCAAGATTTGGAGTGGATGGCAGGGCTTCTACCCTCTGCTCAACTACTAGAGTCTGGTGGAGAATCACCAAGTTTAACTACCGGGTATTGAGTTTTGCCCAACTGCATTTCATCTCAGTTTTTTCTTAGTAGGGTTTTCGCTTCATGGAAATGAAATTCCTTTGCAGAAGAAACTATTAGCTCAACCTGGAATGTGGTATTTAGACTTATCCTCTAGTTACGAGAGTTTTAATGAAATGGGATCTCCTTGGTTTTTGGATTAGCCTAGACATTTATGGTTGTAATAAGTTCTAAATGAAAACCCTCGGTTGGCGACTAAAACCCTGACCCATACTTGGTTCTCACATTTCTTGGTAATGGCTTCATACTGGGTTATAGCTCTTGATGAGAAGGCACGCCTTTGGTTTCTATGTGGCAGGCCTTCTTGGAACAATATAAGATTCTTGTTTAAGTGTTATTGAGTTTTCGAGAATGAACTCTCGGCCTAATTATTGTTGATATAAGAGTTTATGTTTAATTCTCTTAACAAGGGGTTTAATGGTTTGTTATACTTTTAACTCACATTCACATGTAATTTTATGAGTATGGACATGCATTAATAGGATTGTTTAAATGTCACCTGACTCGTTTTTTCCTTTTATTTCTTGATTCTATAATTTATATTTCCAGAAGGACTATTTCACCGGTTTCCTTCTTTTAGCTAGTTCAAGTATAATACAAGATTTTCTCTATGTTCTGTTCCAGTTTCATTCAAACAAAATACAAGATCTTCTCTATGTTCTGTTCCAGTTTCGTTCAAACAAAATACAATATTTTCTCTATGTTCTGTTCTACTTTCATAATTTAGATACTCTTCCTAAACAATGTTTGTGCGCCTGGTATTTCTACCCTTGTTCTATGTGAAATAATGGAAGAATAGATTAATTTTCTCCTTTTTAATAAAGAATAAACTTCTTATATCAATTTTCCTACTTCGAAATTCAAACAATTATTTTTATAATTCAGGATACATAGACTTTCATATATATTTTGTTTATACAGGGTAATGAGAACTACCCCTTTCATTTTTAGAGCAATTACTCATTAAGAAAAATTAGAAATATTAATTCCTAGTACCATATAGTAGATATTCTACCATATCCAACACGAGATTTTACTTATCTGAGTTTGCGCTAACCTCCAGTTATTAATATATTTCCAGACCTTAGTTTACTTGCTGGTTTTCCTCCCAACTGTGAGACTGGCTAATCAGCTTGTCTCCCCTCGGGTTTCTTCTCACATGCAGGATTTTTCTCTTAAGACTACAGTCTTTTTGTTTTGTTACAACTATCTGGTCCTAACAAGACTTAGCTCTAGGAACCCGCCTGACATTTCGGCACAATGTTCTCATCTTATTCTTTTTCTCTTTTTCTGATCTTAGGTACTAAAAATTACCCTCTTGATCTTTTTTTCCTGAGAATAAATCTCCAAGGAAACTATTTAGGATGGGTAGCTACCAACCTAACCACCTGACATGTAAGAATATGTAATTGTCATCATAACAACATTTTCACTGTCTGCATAACTTAATCACAATAATAATTATATAAACTTATGGTAGTATTCAATTTGTTTAGCTGTAGTAATTTAAATATTTACAATTACTGGGGACATCACATCTCCCCCCAAAAAATTAAACACCGTCCGAATGTTTCTCTAAGGGAAATAGATTTGGAAAAGTCTTCCTCATAAACTGTTCATCTTTCCAGGTGGCCTACTTTGGTGCAAATTGCTTCCATTGCACTTTAACTTGGGCGATAACTCATTTCCGCAGCATTACTTCTCTTTGATCAAGTATACCCAGGGGTTCGACCAAGAACTCGCCTTCCGGTTTGAGCTATACACAAGAGAGTGAAAACAAATTTTAGTTAGTCCTTTCCTTTAGTTATCAGTCTTACAACTTATTCATAACATATCATGTTCTTAAACAACTCTTCTAAGTTACCTATATATCCTGCCAATTGATTATATGGTTAGGATCATAGATGTATTTTTTTAATACAAAAAAATGAAAGACATTATGCACACGAATATGGCTGGGTAAGGGAAGTTGGTAAACCACCGGCCCAATTCGAGCCAAAATTTGGAAAGGACCATAGAATCAGGGTGCTAACTTAGCACATCCACGCCATTGCAATGTACTCTTCATGGCTCGTTCACGAACATAAAAACGATCTCCATCTTGAAATTCCTGGAAACTTCTTTTCTAATCAGCAAAATATTTTTTTCAATCCTGAGCAACACTTAAATTAGAACGTACTTTTTTAACCATATCCTCCATTTATTTTAACATGTCTGGTCCTAGCATCAATTTATCCTCTGGGCCACCCCAACTCAAGGGTGTCCTGCACTTACGTCCATATAATACTTCAAATGGACTCATCTATAGAGATGTATGGTAACCGTTTTTGTAAGAGAACTCTACCAAATGTATGTAATCCTCCCATTTACATGGTTGTTGCATTACGTAAGTTTATAACAAATCTTCAACTATTTTATTTACTCACTCAGTCTACCCATATGTTTGAGGATGGTAAGCAGTGCCGAAGTGCAGATGTGTGCCTAAGCCTCCAAATAAGGCCTTCCGAAATGTTGATGTAAATTTTACATCACGATTGGAAATTATAGTCTTTGGTATTCCATGTAATCTAAAAATGTTTTGCATAAATATGTTAGCAATTTGTACAACCTTGTAGGTTGACTGCACTAGTATAAAGTGAGAAGATTTTCTTAACTTATCTACTACCACCATTATTGAGTCGTTCTGCTTTTTAGACTTAGGTAGTCCTGTAATAAAATTGATGGAAATGGTTTCCCACTTCCATTCTAGAATAGGCAATGGGTGGCATAATCCAACTGGGTGATGGTGTTCCGCTTTCACTTGTTGGTATTCCAGACAGCAAGCCAAATACTCAGCTACTTCTTTCTTCATACGGGGGTAGGAAAATTACTTTTTGAGTGCAGTAATTAACTTCTTGTAACCGGGTTGGCTTGCATACGAAATTTTATGATATTCATCTAAAATTAAATTTTTAATATTTTTCTGATTAGGTACATATATTCCCCCTCTATAAATCAGTGTACCTTCTTGATTTACCTCATAACCTAGCTGTTGTTCATTGTTGTTTAAAATTTTAGCTTTCTTCCATAAAAATTATATTCTGGATCCTGCATTACTGCCTCTCTAATCTGCTCATTAAATGTAGTTCGTAATTCACTGAAAGAGACCTCATATATATATTTTACCTTCCAACTTAAGGCATCCACGAGTTGGTTCTCCTTTCCTTTAAGGTGCTTGATTTTAAAATAAAATTCACTTAGGAAGTCGCCTGAGCAAGCTTTCCTAGCATTCAAAGTGGGTTGCTTAAAATAGTTAGTTAAACTATGATGATCAATCATTAATAGAAATTTCTTACCCATCAATTAATGTCGCCACATCTTTAATGCATGAATGACTACGGTTTTCTCTAAGTCATAGGTTGAATATTTTTGTTCATGTTTCTTAAGCTTCCTAGACTCATAGGCAATAACCCTGCCCTCCTGCATTAGTAAACCACCTACACCATCCTCACTGGCATCTGTACAAACCACATAATCTTTGTTCGGATCAAAAATTCTCAAAATGGGCATGGTGGTGTTAAATGCTTAACTTGTTCAAAACTTGTTTGGCAATCCGTGGTCCACTTAGAAGTTTTTCGTTTCTTTTGCAGAGAGGTAATGGGCTTTGTGACCCTAGAATAACCTTCAACAAATCTCTTGTAGTATCCGGCTATTCCCATAAATGGTCTAATATCAATCACATCTTTTGGTACTAGCCACTCCATTATAGTTTTTATTTTCTCTGGATCCACTACAATTCCATCCTTGGTAATGACATGTCCTAAATACTAGATTTGTTCTTTAAAGAAATCACACTTGATGTACTTGGCGTACAATTGATGTTCTCTTAAAACTTGCAAAACAATACGAATATGTTCTTTATGTTCTCCTATATTCCGAGAGTAAATTAGTATGTCATTGATAAAAATAAACACAAATTTATCCAAATACTGATGAAATATATTGTTCATGAGGCACGTGAAGGTCGAAAGAGCATTAATTAGTTTGAAGGGCATCACAACGAACTCATAGTGCCCATAATGAGTTCTAAAGGTTGTTTTTGTTATGTCGTCTTCCTTTATCCTAATTTGATGGAAACCCGAACAAAGGTCGATCTTTGAGAACACAGTCGCACCTTTCACTTGATCAAACAACTCATTTATATAAGGTAAAGGGTATTTATTCTTGATGGTTAGTTTATTTACCTCATGGTAATCCATGCACACTCACAAGGTTCCATCCTTTTTCTTAACAAAAAGCATTGGAGCCCCCCAAGGTGATACACTCGAGTGGATATATTTTTTATCAAGCATTTCTTGTAGCTGCATTTTTAATTCTATTAACTCCAGTATGCTCATGTGATAAGGGGCTCGGGATACCAAGGCATCTCCCGAAATCAACTCAATGGTGAAATATATATCCCTCTTTGGAGGAAGTCCCAGATTTTCTTCAGGAAGGATGTCCGGAAAATTCTGCACCATAGGTATATCTTCTAAAGAAACAAATTTCTCCTTTGAATTAGTATATCCTACCCATATTAAATAAATTTGACAGCCTTTTATGATACATTTTTCTAATTATGATTTTGTTATAGGCCTTAATTTCATTGGTCTTAGTATGCCCTGAATTTCCTGCCTCTTTCCCTCTTCGTCCATATAATTAATGGTTTTCATTTTACAGTTAATGAGGGACCAATGTTTTTCTACATAGTCCATGCCTATTAGGATATCATACGATCCTAAGAGTAACACATTCAAGTCCTCCAGAATAGACTGACCTGCTAACTTCACGGGGCAGTTGCTAACCTTGGTCAACACCCTTCCTTTCGCTCTCATGGCTAGTTGTACTAACCAAGGATTCTTAAAATTAACACCTCGTAGAGAGCATTGTTCTACTATGTTGGGACTAATATAACTCAAAGTTCCTGGATCAATTAAAATGGATATAGTTTGGTCGAAGACTTTACCTTCAAATTCTATCATGGTTGGTTGGTATTCTGCCTGATGGTCTTCAAGGGAAACATTGATTTTAGCAGTACTTATTGCCACTTCCCCCACAATTGATGTGTCTTGAATCTGTGCAACCTAATGAGTTCCATTGTGGTATGGAAATTTTTTGACATAATGCAGTCCTACACATGCTTAACACCATACTAAGGTCTAGTTGTTACTTCCACTTCAGTTTTATCTAACTGTTCATTTGTTTTGGACTCACTTGGAAGTTTAAATCTGGGCTAATTTCTGTTCATATTCCTATTTTCTTTTCCTTTATGGGGTCCCTTGTTGACTATGGCCTTATTTCCCTTACTGTTAGAGGTAAACTTAATCCCATTTTTGGCATCCCATCTCTTTCCCACATCTCCCTTTTTCCTGTTTTGTTGATAGCATATTCGATCCTTTTGTATAACTTCATCCATAGTTTTCAGGTTATCAAACTCGATACGCTCTTTCATGAATAGCAGAAAACTGCTGATAATTTGCTACACTTTGTCTTCTTCTTCCCATATGTAAGGGACATACTGAAGTAAGGACAAGAAGTTTGCTATGAACTCATCCATAGACAACTAACCCAATCGAAGAGTGAAACTATTTTGCCTTTTTGTCATAAAATCTTTCAGTTAAATATTTCTCCTTAAAATACTTTTGAAAATTTTCCCAAGTTATGCTCTGCTCATTTACTCCATGTATCGTTTTTAATTCCTCCCACCATAGGGTGGCTTTTCCTTACAGCTGAAAGATGGCCAAACGAGCCTTTAAGTTATGGTCGTATTCATACAGATGAAAATGCTTATTCATATTGATGAGCTAGGCTTCAACTACCTCTTCTTGTTCACAATCAAAGAGGGGAGGTTTTATTTTCCGAAATTCTCCTTGTAGTTATATTTTCTGTCTTTTATGTGTTTTTTGTTCTAATACATTATCAGATTCTTCCCCATGATTCTCTTCACTGCCTTTGTTTCTACATTCTCGGTTTCAAAACTCTTGTTTGCCAATCATGTTCTTGTGATCAGGACTAGGAATTGTCTGTGGTTGGTTTTGTCTATCAGACAGAATCTTCATGATCTTTTCCTGCTCCTGCATTAGCCTTTCATTATCTGTCCGTAATCGGGCCATCTCGTCCTTCAGTTCTTGTACAGTTTTCAAGGTTGCAGTATTGGTATTGCGCAACTCTTCCCCCAACCATACCCATACCTCAAGGTTGGCTTCTTGAAAATATTTTGGTCCTATTCCTGTCACAGATCTGTGTGGTGTAATTTCAGTCCTCCTCATTTTGGTTGCTTTTCCTTTCCTTCTCTTTACACATCACAAATTATTTTATTCACTTATTTCCCAAAGGTCTTAGCTTTGTAACTTGAGTGCTCTGATACCACATGTCACACACCCATGTGTCACCATGTAAAAAAAATAAAATTGATTGAGAATTATGATAGTAAAAACAAATATTATCATTGGTACCAAAATATTCATACAGGACACATTATTTGGTAGTAATCTTATGACATTAAATAAACCTTGGTGTATTTTACCAAAAATAAGTCACACTTTAAAGTATTTGAATTCCTACCTATATTCGTCCATGTTTTATTAAACTAATACTTAACTTACACAAAAATTAAAACACTTCCTTACTTATTGTACTCAAGATATTTATGTTCCATGTTCGACTAATTAATTATTGCATTAA
Organism: Pinus tabuliformis; assembly: GCA_031772625.1. Taxonomy (NCBI): domain Eukaryota; kingdom Viridiplantae; phylum Streptophyta; class Pinopsida; order Pinales; family Pinaceae; genus Pinus; species Pinus tabuliformis. The sequence continues at coordinate 685,314,304 of CM062812.1, read as the reverse complement.
CTCCTACTTGGCATTACGACGACCCTAGGCTTGGCGGTATTATATCTCTGGAGTCTTCAAATGCTATACAATTGGTCCTTTAGCCTCAGGAGTTGCTCCTCATAAATGATTTCCTGTCATTGTGTTACATCGAACTATGGAGGGTGATCTCTTGGATCTCTGCATTCACCATCACTTCAATGTCATTGCATTTCCTCCTTCCTAGTTCATTCATTCTGCGTCCGAGCAAGGTGCTATCTCATTTGCACAGGTAAATTCCATAGGAATTTCCTCCGGTAACCTTGGCATAATCATCATGGTTCTTAGGTTTCTTCATTGGTCATATCACCTTTCTAAGCAATTTGATTTCTTACAGATTCACCAACACTTTTGTTCGTCTCCCTACTATGAGGAGGGTATCCATACATTTCCTTTTCCAGGTAATGTTTATATGCTCAGTGCAAAAGTTTTTATAACTTGTTTGATTATTTTCTTTTAAAAGAATATCATATTATAACCCTGTGTTATTCTTGCCCAGGAAATCTAGAGGGTTTCGTCATCCTTCAAGATTTGGAGCGGATGTTAGAGCTTAAGTCCTCTGCTCAGTCGATAGAGTCTGGTGGAGAATGGCCAAGTTTAACTATCAGGTATTGAGTTTCACCCATCTACAGTTCATCTGGGTTTTTACATAGTAGGGTTTTGGCTTCATGGGAATGAAATTCCTTTCGGAAGAAACTATTAGCTCGACCTGGAATGTGGTATTTAGACTTCTCCTCTAGTTATAAGAGTTTTATTGAAATATGAGCTCGCTGGTTTTTGGGTTAGCCTAGACGTTTATGGTTGTAATAAGTTCTGAATGAAAACCCTCGGTTGGCAGCTAAAACCCTGGCCCAGACTTGGTTCTCGCCTTTCTTGGTAATGAATTCATACTAGGTTATAGCTTTTGATGAGAAGGCACACCTTTGGTTTCTATGTGGTAGGCCTTCTTGGAACAGTATAAGATTCTTGTTTAAGTGTTATTGAATTTTCCAGAATGAACTCTCGGTGTAATTATTTTTGGTATAAAGTTTATGTTTAATTCTATTAATAAGGGGTTTAAGGGTTTGTTATACTTATAACTCACATTCACATGTGATTTTATGAGTGTGGACATGTGTTAATAGGATTGTTTAAATGTCACCTGACTTGTTTTTTTCTTTTCTTTCTTGAATCTATAATTTCTATTTCCAAAAGGACTGTTTCACCGCTTTCCTTCTTTTAACTTGTTCAAGTATAATACAATATTTTCTCTATGTTCTGTTCCAGTTTCATTCAGACAAAATACAAGATTTTCTCTATGTTCTGTTCCAATTTCGTTCAAACAAAATACAATATTTTCTCTATGTTATATTCGAGTTTCGTTCGAACAAAATACAATATTTTCTCTATGTTTTGTTTCAGTTTCCTAATTCTAATACTTTGCTTGAAACAATGTTTGTGCGCATGGTATTTCTACCCTTGTTCTATGTGAACTAATGGAAGAATAATTTATTTTTATGGTTTTTAATAAATAATAAACTTCTTATATCAATTTTCCTACTTCGAAATTCAAATAGTTATTTTTATAATTCAGAATACATAGACTTGCATATATTTTGTTTATACAGGGTAATGAGAACTACCCCTTCTATTTCTAGAGCAACTGCTAGTCAAGAAAATCAGAAATATTAATTCCTAGTACCATATAGTAGACCTTCTACCTATACAGCATGAGATTTTACTTATCTGAGTTTGCGGTAACCTCCAGCTATTAATCTGTTACCAGAATTTAGTTTACTTGTTTCTTTTCCTCCCAACTTGAGACCGACTAATCAACTTGTCTCCCCTCGAGCTGCTTCTCACATGCAGGATTTTCCTCTTAAGACTATAGTCTTTTTTTTTTGTTACAACTATCTAGTCCAAACCAGACTTAGCTCTAGGAACCTGCCTAACATTTCAGCACAATGTTCTCATCTTAATACTTCCTTCTTTTCCTCTTTTTCTGATCTTAGGTACCAAAAATTACCCTCTTGATCCTTTTTCCTGAGAATAAATCTCGAAGGAAATTAGTTAGGATGGGTAACTACCAAGCTAACCACCTAACATGTAAGAGTATGTAACTTTCATCATAACAACATTTTCACTGTTTACATAACTTAATTATATAAAATTATGATAGAATTCAGTTTGTTTAGCTGTAGTAATTTAAACATTTACAATTACTGGGGACATCACAAATTTAATAGCACTAGTACAACCACATTAAAAATATTAATGGGGTTGATATAGCCAAGGGCTTCATTTTTATTTACCATTGAGAAATATAAAACAAAAAAAGTTATTGTCACAAAAATATTATTATTAACTATTGCAACAAAAATATTATTATTAACTTTGATTTTACTTAACCCTTAAGAATCTCAGGGCTTGATGAAAAACAAAAGTGTTGAAGAGTTTCTATCCTTTACAACCAAGATATAAGACAACTTCGGACATCAATTTTTTTAAATTTATTAAAAGTCATTGCAACCTAACAAACTCTCTAACACATTTATAAGCATTGAGACTAAGCATATGTTGAGTATATTCCTTTGAAAATCAATCTAGACCATCAATTAAAAAAATAAAAATAACAAATGAACAAATCTCATTCACCCTAAGTTTGAAATAAAAAACTTTTGAATAAAAACAAAAAAATACTCTTACCATCAATATATAAAAAAAATAATGATTACTATAAAATTTAATAAATCACGATTTAGGAAAAAAAAATCGCTTTTAAAATTAAAGTTAACCGGGTCTAATTGACAACAAAAAGATTCTTCATTGATAAATTCTCAAAGAGCTAAATATACTGGGAATCGTATGCTCAAATCTATTGAATTCTTTAAAATATATATTTATCTATAAAATATACTTAAAAAACAATGGTTTATTTTATTATAAAATTTTAAGCCATGTACTATTAGCAACCATGACTGACTTTACTGTAGAAGTTTAAATGTTTTATCAAATTGAAGAGAAATTTATAAGATGTAAGGAAGCTCCTTTTCTTTCCATAGAAAATTTTGAACTAATGTCATTTTCCCTTGTGTTTGAATCTTCCAAATGGTATCTTTGTGGGGCCAGTTTGGACCTCCCATTGTAAACTTCGACTGACTGGGGCTGTAGGAAATAACTTAGGTGTTACGACACTTTATCAACCTCACCGGGGCTTGAATAAACGGATGCTACTTTGTATTTGACCAGGTAGGGAACATTGTTAGTGAGATTTTTTGGTGTTAAAATTTGTGGAAATATTTGAATTAAATAAATTTGTTTTTTTATTGTATATATGGGTTTAGGGTTTTGAAAAATTTTAAGACACTCTGATTGTGTATAGATTACTTATTAAATTTATAATTTCAATAAATTTTTGCGAAATTTAAAAAAAAAATAGACAAAAAAAAATCCATGAAAAAGCTTCCAAAAAAATAAATAAAAAAACTCAATTAACAATAATTCTTTGCGTTTAACTCATACTTATCTTAACATCTTCTTCGTTGTTAAAAAACTAAAGGATTCCTTAACCTGTTTCGAATACAATTCCCTTTAGCATAAAACACAATTATGGGAACATTTTATATTGGTTGATTATACATGTTTTAATTAGGTTAATGATTTTGATGTTCAGAATTTTACACCTTGGTATCAAACCCTTCACTTTAAGATTTCAAGAAACAAAATGTCGTTTATATTTTCTCAATATAGTATTAAACGTCAATTTGTGCAAGCTCTATGGCTTGAACAAATCCTTTGAGTTTCGATTCTAATAATAGCATGGAACCACTCTTCAGTGTGACAATGAGATATCTAACCTAAAAAGGAGACAATTTGACATTAGTGTAACTATTACACATTTGAAAATCAAAAGTTAAGCTTATTAAAGACTATGTCCTTAAGTGCTATCATTCCATATAGATGATCAAACCATGAACATTTTGACAAATCAATTTTTAAGGCAAGTTCTTAAGTCTTTGGTCTATTTTAGATTTCATGAAATTATTGTTAAGCGATATGCTCTGGTACTTCTTTTCGTATCCTTCATTCACTTTTTTTTTTAATCCCTTCAATTTTATCCAAATTTGTTCTTAACCAGGGATGTTAGGGTATTTTAACACTAACAACTTTTTTAAATTCATTAAGTTAAAGTGTTATTTTAGTATGTTTTTTTACTTTAGTAATGTGATGGTCCGAATCACAATTGAGACATGAGCGATCTAATGATTCCAACCTCTCTTTGATAATAATAAGATGTGTGGCTTAACAGTTAAATCATGATCCCTAATTAAAGATAAGGAATGACCACCGGTGAGAGATGTATATGTGAATTATTTTTTGGATTAATTAATTGTCTATTTGTCATAAGTTTTTATCTTCTTAAGGATTTTATCCCCTTAAATCTTTAAATTTGAATCTTAGATTTTTCAGTGAGCATTTGGTTTAAAGGGCCTGATTTGTATGAATATTCTCCATTTTTCAGATAAGGCTATAATATCTATTTAATCCATAATGAGTTAACCATTTTTGTAATTTATGATGTAAATTTCGATCATAATAAGAATAAAATATTTTATTATTATTATTTTTCTAAAATTTCCAAAATAAATCATTATTCATAATAATTCACTATTATCATTCTATTGAACTATATAAATAAATATTCACATAATATAATATAATCACTCTTTGTATTTGTATGAGAAGAAAACCACAATATATGTTATGGTGAGCTTACTCTTTGGAAATCCAAATTCTACCATTGTGATATTGAAGTTGATTTAGAACAAATGAAGAGCATCCTTATGTAATATGTATGTATTAGTCAAAATATAACATTCCATTGTAAACTAGGGAGGAAGTTATGGCTACCTTGCTCATATGTGCCAATCTTAATCCGAAGGTAAATTCCATTGCAATTTTTTTTTAAAGATAAAGTAGTTATAACTCCCACATTACCTACATCTCACAACACAAGAGTACTTTCTTCTTTTCTTCTTAGTCCCTCAAAAGTATATCCTTCTAGTTCCTTTTAGTGAGATCATAGAAAGGCCCAATTAATGTCAGAAAACTTCCTTGTAGATTTCCTCGATCTTTTGGTAAGAAATAGAACTTAATTTCATGTTTGGTCTAACATATGTTGTCTTAGTACTCCACTTCCTATTAGTCTTCTCTCTAAAAAATACCTTCCTTCCCTTTGCCTTCACTTTTCTCCCTTCTTCATGTTTACCATGCATTCTTTCGTAACAAGAAGTTCCCCCTACCACATCTTCTTATTCCAAGAATGTAGGGAAGACACCTTCCTAAAGTATAGGAGTGATGGAATATCTCAAGGAATTGGTTTTATCCACTACTAATAGCTTTTATAAGCCTATTTTCCACTTCATTTTAGTAGGATAAACCTTAAATAAACCCTCTTTAGTTGCATTTTCTAATCCACCCATATTAATCCTTGAATGTGCCTACTTGAGAATTCCACCACTCCCACAACATTGTTTCCTTCTATAAGATTGCTCCCATGCTAGTATATAGTCCATCAATCAATATATAACTGGACTTGAAGCAAGGAGTGATGGAGCTTAGATTTTCTATACATTGGCCTTCCCAAGAGGATAAAATAAACCTAGGATATCATGAGTTGGCTTAGGGTCAATAATTATGGAGATTTTGTAACTTCTCATGGCCCTCATTGTCTAGATACATCCTCCTAGATCTATGAATTCCCTTTTAATGAGACCCTTTTAGGGGTGGGAGGGAGGAGAAAGTAATCAAGGTATATTTTATGCTATAGAAATACCACTATACTAGGCCTTTTTTTTATTCATGAAGGAGCCTAGTTTGTGAGTTAGCTAAGGGATGAAAAGCAGCAAGGATAATTGTCTACTCTAACATCTATTGTATTTTTATTACACATGAAATAAAAATTTGGTTTCCCTTTCTTCGCTATTGCATATATAATATCATATTCTATCTTCTATGATTATATATTTTTTGAAGTCTAACTTGACATCCCAAAAAGGTGAAGACATTGTCTTTATTATTTTATGCATGTGTGTAGGTGTTGGGATCATGGTGTTGTAGCAGGAACTCTGAATAGGAGTGAGGTATCTAGCTACTCAATTGGGTCTTCTATCTTCATTAACATTCATGTAATCTAATTTAAATAATCACCCTTACCATTTCCATTATGCGATAGAAAAATATTGCAATAGATCTAGGAGGCCTCTTTGTTCATCTTGCCCATTGTCTAGCAAATATGCATCATAATTTAGGAAAACAATATCTTAAATAAGGTGAATATGATAAGGAAGGATATATAAAACAAATATTAAAGAAATAACTTAAACCCCCCTTCCCTTTCCTCATTTCTGGTATAATAGTGTTCACAGGCTCTCAAGTTTATCAATCTTGGTCATCTTAATTTTATACATTGAAAAATTAAAAATGTTTACAATGTTTACAACATAATGGTATATATACCTTATGGTGATCAATATAGTAGAAAAATAAATTATCCATATATTCTTTTTAACAATTTAAATTATAAATTTTACAATGAAAACATGATCAGATATTATATTCCCTCCGAGTTGGAATAACATCATCCTCAGTGTTCAATTACTGCAACATGTTTATGTCTTCATTCTTCTACTATGCATGCAACACCATTCTCTTCATTTAATACACACATTTTCTTTTCCATTAACTTTTCCATATGGAATCTCAATTTGTATTAGAAAACAAACATTTCAACATGAAAATTTCAATTCATTACTTATTTGTATGGCCATCGCTTCCCAAGGATTCCATAGGAGACATGTCCAGTTCAGTGATTTCACATACACACCCAAATTTAATCATGATATTATCTATCATCTGACATGGATTTCCTACAAAACATGTATTCAAGTCTCATCTTCCTTGTAGTCACATACTCTTCAAGCCCAAGCATCCCCTTCATTACTATATAATCCCTTAGGAGATCCATCATTTTCCAAGACTTCCTTGCATAAGAGAGATACAAATACTTGTAGAGTCACGAAGCCAAGGAATCATTCTAGTTTTCTCTAAGGTTACATAGCACATCTCAACAATGATCAAGGCATGTCATAGGGTTCTAGTATAGCCATGATGATCTTGTTATTGGAATTTAAAATTCATAATAATCATTTATATTCCTTGGATATATGCATTATCTCACCTGTATCACATGCATGAAATTCCCATGAGATCAATCATTATAGTTCAAATTAAAAATATTTGATGTCATCCAGTTTCATACAAAAACCAAATTTCACAAATATGAGACTCTTTGTAATAATGTTTGACTCTTTTTCAAGTGATGATACCAATCCTTTTTATTGGGTAACATTCAATTCCATATCTATGGCAATCTTACCTACACTATGTGTTCTCACTCATCCAAACAATTGTTAGTCTTCATGCATAAAATCCTTTCAATATAATATTCACTGCAACCACTAAAACAGGCCTCCAAATTCTCTTGTACTCATCACTCTAATCATTTTTAATTTCATGCCATTTCAAATTGAAAGGAAACATTCATTACATTATACAAATTTATATCATCATTTTTAATTTATTTTATTTCTTTTCATCCATTCCAACACTTCACAATGCATTCAACCATCTATTTTAGCAAAAAGAATAATTATGCAAGGTTGATAGTGTCAGAATTACTCTCCCAACTAAGATGCCTATATTATCTAATGTTACTTGCAATTAGCCTTCCCACTTTACCTTTTGTGGGGTGAGGGTTTCACATCAATCACTTTAGCACTTAACAATTTCTCAAAATATTGATAATCATTTCTTTTCATGCCATAATTCATGCAATTGCTTTTCCCATGCAAGTATTTGTTATGTAATTTAATTGTTTTTTAATTTCTACATTTAATCATCAACCTAGGGCTCATAGACCTCAACATGCAAAAAAAGGAAATGTAGGACCAAATCCTACTAAAATCATTTCAGTTAAATCTAATACAAAATTTAACATGATTCTATGATTTATAATTTATTGTATTATCAAGTACAATTATAATCTAAGCATTAGAGTACTAGCTTGTGTAATCTATCTAATTAGTTAAAATAATGAAGAGAATATATTAACTCATGGAGTTCATATACAACATTAAAATAAGAGGAAAACAACATCCTCCATAAACCAAATACATAAATCAATAAGAAAATTGTAAGCAATGAAATTTTGAATTCTAAATAACATAAATGAAACTTAAATTCTAAAATAGAATGCCAATGAGACCTTGCACAATGGGCTCTTGCTGCTCTAGATCTTCATTTCTAATATACTACATAATTAAAGTCAAATCGTAGCTCACACATTCAAACTCAAGTCATATAGAAATGTGCAATTTGTTCTTTGATATTAATCCAAGGACTATAATGGAAATCTTAAACATTTGATTCATACACATGCTTAACACCGAGATTAACTTTACCTTCGATCTTCCTAGCTCCTCCCAAATTACTAATATTCTCTTATATTTATACATATAACTGATCCTTCATAAAAGGAAAGAGGTTACAACTAGCAATTGCACCTCATGTTGCAATGGGAACACCCTAAGGTTGTAGCATAAGGAAGAGTGGCATTGATGAAGGTTGTTGGTTGAAGCAAGTAACTATAGTTTGAAAGGTGAAATGGTGAAGCTTTTCATTTGAAAAACTTGTCCAAAATATATACCTTGTGATGCCAATACTTATAAAATATAATGGGTGTTGGGTGCAAATATTATCGTTTAATTCTATTGTAGTACTTGCCCAACTATTTAATTTGTCAATCCGAGGTTCGTAGACTTACGAGACACATGCACTATATATGCAGGACTGAAGTGGATCTAATCTAATCTAATCTAAATTACTGAAATCAAATTAATCTAGGAAGGCATTGAAATACTAACTAGGAAAGCAGGAAATTGCATAAGGGGAAAGCAATACAACATGTAAAGAATTGAATGACAAACAACATATGTGAGCTCACAACAATAAAACTATCTCAAATTATATTACAAGAATCAAATGACAAATCATGAAAGTGTACAATAAAAGATGAAAAAAACTAAGAATTCCTTTCCATTATTCATTCTTCCTTTATCAAAATGAAGAGAGAGCACTCTCTTATATACATGAGGAAGATAACCTTCTCATAATTACATATCCAATATTCTCTCAAGCACTCTCAACTAATTTCCCATTATTACAAGATATGATCCCACAAATCTCTCAAGCATTTTTAACTACTTTCCCATTATTACAAAATATGATCCCTTTGAATCCTCCATAAATCTCTCACATATCTTGGATAAGATATGCCAACCAAATCCTCCATGATTTTCTCCTTAGGAATAGGCTTGCATAATTATCTCCTTAATATGGTGGAGGAGATATTAATTCTTCACATATTTCCTACACATCACAAAACTCACATATTCTTGAGATATATATAAAATATGTATATTTTCTAATATTTAATCATAAATTCACTTGTAATACAAAAATGAATAAAATGGAAAATAAGAAGGTGAAACCCAAATGTATGTATGAAAATGAGATGATAAAAGGTTAATGGGATGATGAAATGTAAGGAATAGTGAAGAAAAAGGTGGATGAAAATATGACATTTCTGAGTCCCAACATCCTCCCCAACTGAACTTGTTGCATGTCCTCATGCAACCATGCATGGGTCTCTTTAAGAACATTTGGCATTTTGAACTTTGGCTTTACATGATGATGTCTTTTAATAATGAAAGTTTCCAGGATATGTGAAAGACATGAGTAACAATTTACATTTTCTTATGGTTGGTTCTTGTGTGACAACCATGAATACAAAGAATGTTGGTTCTTGTGTTAACAACATTCATTTCATTTTCTGTTCTCTTTTCTTCAATAATAATGTAAACACTCACTGGAAATCATAATGTGCATAAGAAATCCCTTTTGTAATATTAATGAAGCATGCCAATATTGTGTATGAAGCAAAGTGCAACAAAGTATCATTGGAAAATAAATGTTGGTGAATGGTAAATGGAGTGATAGTGGTGAAGAAATGGAATCATGGAAGTGAATATGTAGTGAATATAGTTCTCCCCCCTCAACTGAATTGGTTGCATGTCCTCATGCAACTTGACATGGCTCATGAAAGGAAATGTAGCACGGTGAGGGAATTTTCCAAAATATTCAAGTTAGCATATAAGGAATTGCATGATTAATCATTAGAAAACAACATCCCTCTACTTACCCAAGAATGATGAATTATGCAATAGGAATGTAACTGCTGCTGCTGTTGGATCAGGAAAATGTGACTGATGTTGTTGTAACTGGATCCTGGGAAATGAAGGAATCTGAATTGCTGATCATGGAAAAGATAAACGCTAAAAGTGGAACTGTGGTACTCTCATAGATCAGAATTCATGCTGCTGTAACTGCTGAGGGAGTCGTGAAAAAGTGTATAGTCTTCACCTGCTACAAACCCGATGGTACAATTCTAAACATGCGAATGAATGTGTCGATGTCGAGCATGAGTAGAAATCATTGGATTACCAGCCATTGATGTATGTCGTTAACCAATGCGAGGCAACTCACCATTGATGTCAATGAGTGCCAAGGTACCGGAGTACATCTTGCGAAGTGTGAATGGATGTGTCGAGGTCGAGGCACTTGCAAGATCTGAAGATCAAGGGACATTGATGTATTCCCATGATCGTCAGCGACAGAACTTTCCATTAAGGCATGCAAGCCTCTAGGTACTGAAAAGGAACTCTAGTCTATTTCCCAGATAAGGTGCTGATGTCGATGGGGCAAGACTTGTTGAAAGGTGGGCCTTAAGGAATCCCACATCAGTCAACGCGAGTTTGTACAAAAAAATGTGGTAGGACTATAGATGGAAAGAACTCACGGACAAGCAGTGTGGATCAACATGGCTAGGAAATCAAGGCAATGTAATCATGGAAAGGGAATGAGTTTTATTCAGAAGGCAAACTAGAAGGAAAAAATAAACTGAAAAGGATAAAGGGATGTATGCGATTCAGAAAAATAGGCATGCATGAAGTCGTGAAAGATAAGGAAATGGAAGATGGGCTGCAACACAAGGATGGTCTAGGTGTTTGGAAGGAAATAGGTGAGTAGTCATGACGCAAAAGGATTTTTGTGTAGTGGAAAATGTCATGATATGTGCAGTGAAGAATTATTTCCTTCAAGCGTCCAATGATGCATGTTTCATTGTGATTTCGAAAAATCACTTTTGCATTAGATTGTCTTCAATGCTTAGCACCATTCCTGCATATAAATTGTCACCTTTGTGTGCCATCTCCATCAATCATTCCTGTATGAAGTGACTCAAAAACAAATTAGCTCATTTTCAAGAATTTATGAAATGTCCATTTTTTTTTAGTTTTTTTCGAAGTTACACTAATCATGGATGAAAAGGGTGTCGCATTGTAATGTTGAGCTTTCTGCATAAGCTTCTCTTTGACCTACACATAACACCAATCTCATTTCACTTGTTAGTATATGCATCCTAACTTTTGCCCACAAATTCGCAAAAAATAATCCAACATACTTTTATTTCCCCCCAACTAGAAATATTGCATGTCCCCATGCAATGTACTCATTGATTGTGCAATACTTTTTCAAAATGTTGTTATTGGTTTGCAAGAAAATTGATTTAAAACATTTGAAAATACTTTTGTATTTCTTAGGGAACAAGTAGTTAGTGTATGAATGAATGAGGGCAATTTTATTTTATTTTAATTTTTTTTTTTTTTTTTTTTTTTTGAAAATGACGTAAACATATACAGATGACACAGTAAACATATAAAGATGATAGTGAGACAAGAAGTGTCGACTACTAACCCACGATTTAATCCCCTTAGCACTCTCATCAGGATAAGATGAATTCAAGCTCGGATTCTCATTACTCGCCAACCCTCATTCCTCAATCAATTTAACAAGTAAGCAACGGCATGGTCCACTTAATAGTTACAATATACAGTAGCAGTGACGTGTACAGGGTTTAAATCCCATGACATAACGTGCCATCACTTGGTGATATATTTCTGTGGGATTACACTCTCTAATTTCAGTGAAAATGATGGCCTTTCCACCCACAACGACATCCAGCAGGTTGGATATTCATCCTTCTGCATTGCTTCCCCGAAATCCTGCTTTATTCTCTAAGGTGGATAGATGCAAATATAGAACTTCATTTGTTCGTGACTGTCACTCCATGCTTCCACTGCAAACACCCATGCAATGGCATTTGTCATAAGGAAGATATCACCTAGGAAAGTCTTATCAATGTTATGGAGTTGGGGATGATGGTCTCTCCAGCGTTTCTATAACACAAGACATTGATGAATTTATCCGTAAAGCTGTAAATATGAGTTTTTTTTTAATGAATAAATTGTGCATGGAACATATTGTTTCCCAGAAAATTGAAGAGAACTTAAAATGCGGAGATAACAAAGTAGAGATTGAAAATGATCCTCTTTTTTGACAGATGTGTTGTAACTGATGATGCAAAAAGAAAAATCGTCAACAATATTGTGGGTGCACTCTCAAATTTTGTGGAGATTGACTCAGAGGATAAAGTACAGTTAAATGTTTCAACCGACCCAGATCTTGGAACTGTCTATTCTGTAACAGTGCCAGTTCAATGTGTAAAGCCAGAGTATCAGGAGTACAATTTTTTTTTTTTGGAGTCAAACCACCATCGATTTCATTCCCACCTGGACAACAATATTCTTCCATGGTGATACATCGCTATGCTACGGCTCAATGATAAATGAATAGACAGAGACAAGAGAGTTGCAGATTTATGGCATCGCTATGCTATGGCTCAGCGATAAATGAATAGACGGAGACAAGAGATGGCATCACTACGGCTCAGCGATAAATGAATAGACGGAGACAAGAGATGGCATCGCTACGGCTCAGCGATAAATGAATAGACGGAGACTGAACGTTACAAGTTCGTGCACAGTCCAATGAAACTCACAGTTTTTTTTATTATTATTATTGGCCGCAAGCGAAACAATGAACCTGGGAAATTTCAGATTTAATTGTTTTTGCAGGTTTTATCATCTAATTGCTTGCTGCAGGTTTTAGTATGTCTAGAAAACACAATCAATTGCAAGCGAGACACAGTTTCAACTAAAAATGATTTGCAAATTAACAATAAAATCGATTAGGAAAAACATGAATTTATTTATTCCTGAAATTAGTCTAAATCATCCCTATTTTATGATCCTCGCGATTGCACTAAGCATGGAGGAGAGCATACTTATTCTAAGAAAAACTGAAAATGAAAGCAAAAACTACAAATGAAGGCCTACCTACTCTATACTAATTAGAAAAAAGAAATTAGTTACGTGTAATTAAACTTCCAATGAAGCCACTCACGTAGCAGTAACAACAATATATTCAGTAGCAATTTTTTACACGATGGATGAAAATATTTGAAAGTGAATGAGTCTAGTTGCTGTAATTGCAAATAAAATAAAGAAAAATAAAAAGACGAATCTAATCTAGTAATTACCTAGAACCATTGTTCGATAAAACTTTGATAAGCACAATTTCTCTCACTTAGATCATGTTGTAACTCCTGTTCTTCTACTCCGATTTGTTGTTCTTCTTCCTCGATCTCCTGTTCGAATGATTGTTCGCCATCAGATATGCAGGATTCTTCATATGTTGAATCTTCGTTTATTTCTTGGGGAGTAGTTGAACTGTCAATTCTTGTCAAGATCTCTTTTTCCAGGGAAGAAGAGATTCCGACTTCTGCAAGGATCTGAGTGAGTAGTTCCAAGCTAACACTCATTATAAAACCATATGGAAAGAGATTCTAAAAACAAAAAAAATCAGCACACTAAAAAAAATTTAAATTAAAAACAAAAGGACCGCAGATAATCTTGAATTCAATACTCAATTAAACCCTCTTACAAGGACTGCTCATTAATTGAGTAATCGAATGATTCAATTACAACCATGAACCAAGAATTCATCGAACACTCTTCACAATTGCGAAAATCAAACACACTTGCAGAAATTGAAATTCACACTTGCATAAATGTAAACACACCCTACATGCCCTGATCCATAGGAGGTCGAGCCCATTACGGTATCTCGAATGCGATGCGTACGTTGTTCCCCACGTCCTACCGCCTTAACAACTCGGAGTCAGGAACATGTCTAAACACACTTGCATGAAAAATCAAACTAAACTTCAATCCATCGTGCCTCCCCGACAACGGCGCCAAAATGTTGGGTGCAAATACTATCGTTTAATTCTGTTGTAGTACTTGCCCAACTATTTAATTTGTCAATCCGAGGTTCGTAGACTTACGAGACACATGCACTATATATGCAGGACTGAAGTGGAACTAATCTAATCTAATCTAAATTACTGAAATCAAATTAATCTAGGAAGGCATTGAAATACTAACTAGGAAAGCAGGAAATTGCATAAGGGGAAAGCAATACAACATGTGAAGAATTGAATGACAAACAACATATGTGAGCTCACAACAATAAAACTATCTCAAATTATATTACAAGAATCAAATGACAAATCATGAAAGTGTACAATTAAAGATGAAAAAAACTTAGAATTCCTTTCCATTATTCATTCTTCCTTTATCAAAATGAAGAGAGAGCACTCTCTTATATACATGAGGAAGATAAACTTCTCATAATTACATATCCAATATTCTCTCAAGCACTCTCAACTAATTTCCCATTATTACAAGATATGATCCCACAAATCTCTCAAGCATTTTTAACTACTTTCCCATTATTACAAAATATGATCCCACAAATCTCTCAAGCATTTTTAACTACTTTCCCATTATTACAAAATATGATCCCTTTGAATCCTCCATAAATCTCTCACATATCTTGGATAAGATATGCCAACCAAATCCTCCATGATTTTCTCCTGAGGAATAGGCTTGCATAATTATCTCCTTAATATGGTGGAGGAGATATTAATTCTTCACATATTTCCTACACATCACAAAACTCACATATTCTTGAGATATATATAAAATATGTATATTTTCTAATATTTAATCATAAATTCACTTGTAATACAAAAATGAATAAAATGGAAAATAAGAAGGTGAAACCCAAATGTATGTATGAAAATGATATGATAAAAGGTTAATGGGATGATGAAATGTAAGGAATAGTGAAGAAAAAGGTGGATGAAAATATGACATTTCTGAGTCCCAACATCCTCCCCAACTGAACTTGTTGCATGTCCTCATGCAACCATGCATGGGTCTCTTTAAGAACATTTGGCATTTTGAACTTTGGCTTTACATGATGATGTCTTTTAATAATGAATGTTTCCAGGATATGTGAAAGACATGAGTAACAATTTACATTTTCTTATGGTTGGTTCTTGTGTGACAACCATGAATACAAAGAATGTTGGTTCTTGTGTTAACAACATTCATTTCATTTTCTGTTCTCTTTTCTTCAATAATAATGTAAACACTCACTGGAAATCATAATGTTCATAAGAAATCCCTTTTGTAATATTAATGAAGCATGCCAATATTGTGTATGAAGCAAAGTGCAACAAAGTATCATTGGAAAATAAATGTTGGTGAATGGTAAATGGAGTGATAGTGGTGAAGAAATGGAATCATGGAAGTGAATATGTAGTGAATATAGTTCTCCCCCCCTCAACTGAATTGGTTGCATGTCCTCATGCAACTTGACATGGCTCATGAAAGGAAATGTAGCATGGTGAGGGAATTTTCCAAAATATTCAAGTTAGCATATAAGGAATTGCATGATTAAAGATTAGAAAACAACATACCTCTACTTACCCAAGAATGATGAATTATGCAATAAGAATGTAACTACTGCTGTTGTTGGGTCAGGAAAATGTGACTGATGTTGTTGTAACTGGATCCTAGGAAATGAAGGAATCTGAACTACTGATCATGGAAAAGATAAACGCTGAAAGTGGAACTGTGGTACTCTCATAGATCAGAATTCATGCCGCTGTAACTGTTGAGGGAGTCATGAAAAAGTGTATAGTCTTCACCCGCTACAAACCCGATGGTACAATTCTAAACATGCGAATGAATGTGTCGATGTCGAGCATGAATAGAAATCATTGGATTACCGGCCATTGATGTATGTCGTTAACCAATGCGAGGCAACTCACCATTGATGTCAATGAGTGCCAAGGTACCGGAGTACATCTTGCGAAGTGCGAATGGATGTGTTGAGGTCGAGGCACTTGCAAGATCTGAAGATCAAGGGACATTGATGTATTCCCATGATCGTCAGCGACAGAACTTGCCATTAAGGCATGCAAGCCTCTAGGTACTGAAAAGGAACTCTAGTCTATTTCCCAAATAAGGTTCTGATGTCGATGGGGCAAGACTTGTTGAAAGGTGGGCCTTAAGGAATCCCACATCAGTCAACGCGAGTTTGTACAAAAAGATGTGGTAGGACTATAAATGGAGAGAACTCACGGACAAGCAGTGTGGATCAGCATGGCTAGGAAATCAAGGCAATGTAATCATGGAAAGGGAATGAGTTTTATTCAGAAGGCAAACTAGAAGGCAAAAATAAACTGAAAAGGATAAAGGGATGTATGTGATTCAGAAAAATAGGCGTGCATGAAGTCGTGAAAGATAAGGAAATGGAAGATGGGCTGCAACACAAGGATGGTCTAGGCGTTTGGAAGGAAATAGGTGAGTAGTCATGACGCAAAAGGATTTTTGTGTAGTGGAAAATGTCATGATATGTGCAGTGAAGAATTAGTTCCTTCAAGCGTCCAATGATGCATGTTTCATTGTGATTTCGAAAAATCACTTTTGCATTAGATTGTCTTCAACGCTTAGCACCATTCCTGCATAAAAATTGTCACCTTTGTGTGCCATCTCCATCGATCATTCCTGTATGAAGTGACTCAAAAACAAATTAGCTCATTTTCAAGAATTTATGAAATGTCCATTTTTTTTTAGTTATTTTTCGAAGTTACACTAATCATGGATGAAAAGGGTGTCACATTGTAATGTTGAGCTTTCTGCATAAGCTTCTCTTTGACCTACACATAACACCAATCTCATTTCACTTGTTAGTATATGCATCCTAGCTTTTGCCCACAAATTCACCAAAAAAAAATCCAACATACTTTTATTTCCCCCCAACTAGAAATATTGCATGTCCCCATGCAATGTACTCATTGATTGTGCAATAATTTTTCAAAATGTTGTTATTGGTTTGTAGGAAAATTGATTTAAAACATTTGAAAATACTTTTGTATTTCTTAGGGAACAAGTAGTTAGTGTATGAATGAATGAGAGCAATTTTTTATTTTTTATTTTTTTTTTTGAAAATGACGTAAACATATACAGATGATAGTGAGACAAGAAGTGTCGACTACTAACCCACGATTTAATCCCCTTAGCACTCTCATCAGGATAAGATGAATTCAAGCTCGGATTCTCATTACTCGCCAACCCTCATTCCTCAATCAATTTAACAAGTAAGCAACGGCATGGTCCTCTTAATAGTTACAATATATAGTAGCAGTGATGTGTACAGGGTTTAAATCCCATAACATAACGTACCATCGCTTGGTGATATATTTATGCGGGATTACAATCTCCAATTTTAGTGAAAATGATGGCCTTTCCACCCACAACGACGTCCAGCAGGCTCGATATTCATGCTTCTGCATTGCTTCCCTGAAATCCTACTTTATTCTCTAAGGTGGATAGATGCAAATATAGCACTTCATTTGTTCGTGACTGTCACTCCATGCTTCCACTGCAAATACCCATGCAATGGCATTTGTCATAAGGAAGATATCACCTAGTAAAGTCTTATCAATGTTATGGAGTTGGGGATGATGGTCTCTCCAGCGTTTCTATAACACAGGACATTGATGACTTTATCTGTAAAGCTATAAATATGAGTTTTTTTTGAACGAATAAATTGGGCATGGAACATATTGTTTCCCAGAAAACTCAAGAGAACTTCAAATGCGGAGATAGCAAAGCAGAGACTGAAAATGATCCTCTTTTCTGACAGATGTGCTGTAACTGATGATGCAAAATGAAAAATCATCAACAATATTGTGGGTGCACTCTCAGATTTTGTGGAGATTGACTCGGAGGATAAAGTACAGTTAAATGTTTCAACCGACCCAGATCTTGGAACTGTCTATTCTGTAACAGTGCCAGTTCGACGTGTAAAGCCAGAGTATCAAGAGTACAGTTTTTTTTTTTTTTGGAGTCAAACCACCATCGATTTCATTCCCACCTGGACAAGAATATTCTTCCATGGTGATGCATCACTACGCTACGGATCAGTGATAAATGAATAAACGGAGACAAGAGAGTTGCAGATTTATGGCATCGCTACGCTGCGACTCAGCGATAAATGAATAGAGGGGGACAAGAGATGGCATCACTACGGCTCAGCGATAAATGAATAGACAGAGAAAAGAGATGGCATCGCTACAGCTCAATGATAAATGAACAGACGGAGACAGAACGTTACAAGTTCGTGCACGGTCCAATGAAACTCACAGTTTTTTTTTATTATTATTATCGGCCCCAAGCGAAACAATGAACCTGGGAAATTTCAGATTTAATTGTTTTTGCAGGTTTTATCATCTAATTGCTTGCTGCAGGTTTTAGTGTGGCCAGAAAATGCAATCAATTGCAAGCGAGACACAGTTTCAACTAAAAATGATTTGCAAATTAACAATAAAATCGATTAGGCAAAACACGAATTCATTTATTCCTGAAATTAGTCTAAATCATCCCTATTTTCTAATCCTCGCGATTGCACTAAGTGCGGAGGAGAGCATACTTATTCTAAGCAAAACTGAAAATGAAAGCAAAAACTACAAATGAAAGCCTACTTACTCTATACTAATTAGAAAAAAAAATTAGTTACGTGTAATTAAACTTCCAATGAAGCCACTCACGTTGCAGTAACAACAATAGATTCAGTACTAATTTTTTACATGATGGATGAAAATATTTGAAAGTGAATGAGTCTAGTTGCTGTAACTACAAATCAACTAAAGAAAAATAAAAGGACGAATCTAATTTAGTACTTACCTGGAACCATTGTTCGATAAAACTTTGATAAGCACAATTTCTCTCACTTAGATCATGTTGTAACTCCTGTTCTTCTACTCCGATCTGCTGTTCTTCTTCCTCGATCTCCTGTTCGAATGATTGTTCGCCATCAGATATGCAGGATTCTTCATATGTTGAATCTTCGTTTATTTCTTGGGGAGTAGTTGAACTGTCAATTCTTGTCAAGATCTCTTTTTCCAGGGAAGAAGAGATTCTGACTTCTGCAAGGATCTGAGTGAGTAGTTCCAAGCTGACACTCATTATAAAACCATGTGGAAAGAGATTCTAAAAACAAAAAAAATCAGCACACTAAAAAAAAAAATGAATTAAAAACAAAAGGACCACAGAAATAATCTTGAATTCAATACTCAATTAAACCCTCTTACAAGGACTGCTCATTAATTGAGTAATCGAATGCTTCAATTACAACCATGAACCATGAATTCATCAAACACTCTTCACAGTTGTGAAAATCAAACACACTTGCAGAAATTGAAATTCACACTTGCATAAATGTAAACACACCTTACATGCCCTGATCCATAAGAGGTCGAGCCCATTACGGTATTTCGAATGCGATGCGTAGGCTCTTCCCCACGTCTTACCGCCTTAACACCTCGGAGTTAGGAACATGTCTAAACACACTTGCATGAAAAATCAAACTAAACTTCAATCCATTGTGCCTCCCCGGCAACGACGCCAAAATGTTGGGTGCAAATATTATCATTTAATTCTATTGTAGTACTTGCCCAACTATTTAATTTTTCAATCCGAGGTTCGTAGACTTACGAGACACATGGACTATATATGCAGGACTAAAGTGGAACTAATCTAATCTAATCTAAATTACTGAAATCAAATTAATCTAGGAAGGCATTGAAATACTAACTAGGAAAGCAAGAAATTGCATAAGGGGAAAGCAATACAACATGTGAAGAATTGCATGACAAACAACATATGTGAGCTCACAACAATAAAACTATCTCAAATTATATTACAAGAATCAAATGACAAATCATGAAAGTGTATAATTAAAGATGAAAAAACTAAGAATTCCTTTCCATTATTCATTCTTCCTTTATCAAAATGAAGAGAGCACTCTCTTATATACATGAGGAAGATAACCTTCTCATAATTACATATCCAATATTCTCTCAAGCACTCTCAACTAATTTCCCATTATTACAAGATATGATCCCACAAATCTCTCAAGCATTTTTAACTACTTTCCCATTATTACAAAATATGATCCCTTTGAATCCTCCATAAATCTCTCACATATCTTGGATAAGATATTCCAACCAAATCCTCCATGATTTTCTCCTTAGGAAAAGGCTTGCATAATTATCTCCTTAATATGGTGGAGGAGATATTAATTCTTCACATATTTCCTACACATCACAAAACTCACATATTCTTGAGATATATATAAAATATGTATATTTTCTAATATTTAATCATAAATTCACTTGTAATACAAAAATGAATAAAATGGAAAATAAGAAGGTGAAAACCAAATGTATGTATGAAAATGATATGATAAAAGGTTAATGGGATGATGAAATATAAGGAATAGTGAAGAAATAGGTGGATGAAAATATGACATTTCTGAGTCCCAACAATGGGTCTTTGGCTTCAAAGTTTATCAATACCATAATCCACCCAAAGATAACAAAGATACTTAAGAAAGAACTACTTTTAAGTCTTGCTTGCAAATTGACAAATTGACAGGTTTTCAATGTACTTCACATTTTCCATAAACAAACTATTAATTTACAAAAAGGACGTCAAATTAATCTGAAAAGATTACATAATACCATGTTTTTGCTTGACACAAGGTTGCCTCAGAGTGGTTGCAGACACTAAATATCCCTACTTTGGCAACAATGGAATCTTGCAAGTGAAATGGATGAACAGTAAAGGCTTGACAGTCACAACATCTAGGTCATATGAGTATATGTTGTCAAATATTTTTCCTACAAACACTATATTTGATTTAAAAGTTAAACTTTGTCAGATCAACTTGCAATTTCTCTATTGGTCACTTCACACCCTACAAATCACTACTGAGAATGTGAGAATGCATATCTTATCAATGAGATAAAAAGAATTTTCACAGGAGTTCACAAACACCTTAAAATGGCCATCATATGCATGCACATTGATGAAATTGTTTTCTTGAATGTATATCCAATCAATGCCATGCAAATACTAAGACTGATCACAGGCCTTCTGTCCACTCCAAACACAAATTCATTTGAAATGTTGACATAATTGTACCATGAAACAACATTTAATTATGAAGTACATTAGACTCTAAATTTGTTTCCAATCTTGTTGTTGATCTAAAATCTCAATCAAACTCTAAATAAAGCCACAAAACAAACTAACTTGCATGGAAATTTGAAGGTCACACAATTCATTTTATGTAGTTGGAAAATGTGTGGTGATCGTTCCAACCACGGGTTTATCTGGGTAATCTCATCATTACCCATTATCACCAGAGTTGTTGTCATCATTATTATCACGATGCTTTGTGCTAGAAAAATTTCTGCCTCCGAAATCAAATCATTCAACCAAGAGTACAACCACTCTTCTTCTTTGCCGATAGTGTTTCACTGTTTAATATCAAGTAATGTTTGGCAAATTTTTTCTTCAAGCACAACTTCAGTCATCATATTCAAAGTGATGAGCCATTGCACTCTCAGCAAATGTAGCTTGATTTATCATCTTGTGGGATTTTCATATTGGTCAGTCAATTTGTGGTCTGAAGTAATAATAAGATTATATATTTTATGTTGTTGGGATGGGGTGCCCTGGGTTAGTTTTAGGGTTAAAATAACCCAAGTTTTGGTACAATTTTTGTAAATAATGTAAAGTCTCCACGATTTTTGGATGCAGAGCGCATAGATGAATAGGATTCAATGGGGTTTAGCCCCTTGTTTTATGTAAATTTTGAGTCGGTTTTGAGATTCACCCATGGTCCACGGACCGTGGAATTGTATGAAAAAGGCTATAAATAGGTGTGTTTTAGTAGTCTAAGGCAATTATGAGTACTATGATGAAGTGATATTGAGAAGAAGTGGGCTATATAGAAGATAAAAGGCTCTATAGCTAAGTGTGAAGATACCTATGTATTGTCCCCAGCTGAGTGTGCAGACCCCTGCAGTTATTTGCGAAGGGTAGTTTCGACTCTGTAATCCTGAATTGAAGATCAATAAAGACAGTTTCCGAAGAATTATTGTTTATTTCTGTTTATTTCTATTAATGCTACTCGATGTCAATGAATGATGTGTTTTATGAAATATTGATTAAATGTTGTGTGATTCTCTTGAATAAGTGTTAATAATGTATGCAATGCATGTTTAAGTATTTTCGCAAAGACTCTGATGTTTACTAATAACTTAAGTAAATTTGTGTGAACCCTAATTTAAGGTTGCTCTCTGATGCGCATAAGTAGATATATTAACAGTTAAAGGTGTGCAAAGACTGATCCTGGACCTTCGCGAAGGTCTAAAGGCCATTTTTACATAATTGTAGCAGTGTGCTCTAAGAGTGTATTAATCTATGTGAAGGTAGATCTGAGGCGCTGGAAGACATCACACTAGTCTCTAGATGCAGAAACTTGGTTCTTGCATCCCCCCATACTACTTCGGGTGAGACTGTAGCCTGTGCTATGCGGGTTGTTATCGAAAGGGCCAGTAGTTTAGGGTTTTTTTGGTTGGCATAACTAATTTTGAACCTGGCTCAGGACCCACTAAGCCAACAAATGGTTCTGTTGCCGGGACTGGGATCTACTTGAAAGAGATTTGTGATGCCGCATCATTAGAATCCGACCAAGAAAGAAATTGAAAAGTGGTTGGATCAGAAGATTCACGAGTTCGCAACGTAAGAAAACAGGAATATGCACGTGTCAAAATAAGAGTGGTTGAACAAGTATCTGTATACAGAGATACACGAGATCTTCTTCTACACTTTTTTGATTGAATTGTACGAGTGGTTAGCTAAATTAACAAACAGTCAAGGAAGGTGGAAGCTCGATAGTCTTATAGTGTGGAATCCAGACCTAGTGCGACGATTAGAAGCTTATGAACACAAGATTATGTGGGCTGTTGATCATTGGCTCGATCAGATTCTAAGAGGATTTGTTATAGAATTTGCAGTTGATACCTCAGTCAACTATAGCGAAGTGGAGCGATGATTTTCAAAGGATCGCGAGGTGAGTTTTTAAAATCATTGAATACCTGGATTAAAATGTTGTTATGTGAAAAACTAGTGATGTCATTTCCTTGATCTTCGGAGCTACGCAAAGTGGAAGACTCTTTAGAGATCAAGAAAGATCAGGTCCAAAATATAGTTCATTAATAAGACCTCCTTCAAGTGACGACAAAGGAGCGGTGTGGGCTTCACTGCGAAGTGTTGTCTAGCTAATAACGTAGGGTTTTCCATGAACACGTCATCCATCACTTTGCCTCCACCTCCACCTCCCTCACATACACCTTCACCCACACCTCCACTTCCACCACCACCATTCAACATGGAAAACATGATGAAGCTACTGATTTTCAAGGGCATAGGGAGTGAAGATAGACAACAGTTTTGGTTTTTTGCAAATGATGTGTGGACAACGCAACAAATTACTGATGACAATATAAATAAGGAACAATTGGTTACCGCTATGTAGGATTTCACGCTAACTTGGTATATTATGTATTGTTCTGATAACCCTCTTGCATCGCTAGTAGAGACTAGGGAAGCTTTAAACAAGGAGTTTAGTAAGCCTAAGTTTGACTCACAGTCAGTAATTGGATTCAAATAAATCATGATGAAGGTTGATAAGATGTTGTGGGAACTGGATCAAAGATTGAAGTGTCACATTCGAGAAGATAACATGCATCTCACAGATAGTCAGCGTCGTGAATGGTTTATATCCTCACTTTTGCCCCACTTGAGAATTTCTTTGTCACAACAGATGATAGGAACCCAAGTGGAAGCCTTGGAAATGGTGATGAGGTTACATGCATCGCCTATTCAGGATGCCACCTTGGGGGTACAAAAGATCCACTCCCAGTTATAGAGTCTACACTTAGAATTGCAGGGCTTGAAGAAAGGCAAGGAGACTAAACCCAAGGTGCGTGCGAAAGTATTGTGTCTGAAGTGAAAGAGCCAGGGGCACGATAAAGACCATTATTCTGTGCACTTGAATTATATTATAGGAGGGGGGCTAATTTGTTGAAAATAGCAACAAGAAATGCTAAATATAGAAATTCTAAAAATAGCATTGCTATAAATAGCATTTCAGGATACATTCCAATTTTAATTAGTTCCTAAATTAAAATTGTGAATTAAAATTTGCATTTGAGCTCAGTAGCTGTTTGTAAAATAATTAATTAATTCATCTTGTGTTAATTAGTTAGAGAAAAACAAACATGAAGTCTATGTGAAGACATGCAACAATTATCCCTTTGATTGAGGAAGTTATCCCTTAATTAACGAGATCAGGATGAGTTGTACTTTGAGTTGTAATTAGTTAGCTCAGTTAATTGAGTTAAGTCTAGTTATATTAGTTCCAACAGTTTGTGGAACTGATTGTGAGTTTAGTTAGTCAATGCATGCATGCATGCAACTAGTGTACTTCAGATAACTAAATATTCTCTCATAAATAACTCATGCATGTTAGTTCAGACAGAGACTCAGTTGAGATCAAAGGATGGGATAGTGTACTATCAGTTGTAGGAATATTCCCATGAGGATATCTCTTGCATGCAAAAGGAATTCTTTCCTTGAGGATTGCGCAATTATTTCTCAGTTTGGTGAGTAGTGTGTGAGGTAATTACACACAGGTGGTAGCTTGAGGACCTAGGAGAAACTACGAAAGGAAATAGGAGGATTGGAGGACTGAAGGAAGGCATATGTGTTATCTATTCTCTCTTTGAGCAACATTGAGGGATTGTACTGAGAGCTGGATAGCTTGTGAGCTAAAGCTTTATGTAATCCGGAGATATTTCCACTTGTATGATAATACAGACATTAGGGTTTTTAGCTGAGACTTTCCCCAGAGTATTCTTCTATGTTCATCTGTGATTGTTTCTTCTTCATCTGTTACATGTGTTCTATTTGATCTTGCTCAAAATCGATTAAGCTTCTGCAAGTTTGTTTGTAGAAGTAGATCAAGTATTTTGCTTTAGTATATTGCATTATTAGGTGATCTACAGTGAGAATTTATACATGGTATTAGAGCAAGGGTGATCAAAGCAAATAACAATATACAAAGAAGGGAGAAGTTGGAAGGTTGAAGTTCTTGATTATAGAAATTGAATTCTTATCACATCTCAAATTTCACCAATGGCGTTCAATGGTATGAGACTCGAGTATGCCCTAGATGGCAGCTCGAATTATATATCCTAGAAGGATCGCATGGAAGTGGCATTAGAGGACAACAGTTTGAAGGACTTCATTGATCAAGAAGTCCCCAAGCCAACAACTGCTAATGCCCAAGAATTGGTGGAATGGAAGAAATGTGTGGATAGAGTGAGGAGGATTCTTCTGGAGGGAGTTTGACACCACATTCTCTCAAGTCTCCATGGGAAGGAGACACCGTTTTTAATGTGGAAAACATTGAAGGATCTATATCAGAACAACAACGATCAGAGGAAGTTGGCGCTGAAAGATAAGCTTTGAAAAATCAAGTCTGAAAAGGGTAACACGATCTCTACATATCTGAACAAGCTCACCACCACAGGGATGAGCTTGGAAGTGTAGGAATCATGACAGTCGATGATGACACGATGAGTCTTGCTCTCCTCAGTCTTCCTAAGATCTGGCATAGCTACCAAGACTCAGTAAATGGAAGAGAGAAATTGCCAGATTAGGAACGACTGTGGTCGAATCTGATGCAGGAGGAGATCAGGAGAAGCACCAGAGATGGTTCTTCATCAAAGCATGATGAAGAAGAAAATCTAGCCTTACCGAGTAGGACTAGGAAAGGGAAAGGGAAGGCTTCCCATTCCAAATTGATTCTTTGCCATGGTGGGAAGAAGATTGACAAATCTAAAGTGCGATGCTTTAATTGTCATGAGGTGGGCCATTATGCTACAAATTGTCCACAGAAGAAATCCAAGAAGGGATCCTTGAAAGGATCAGATGGTAAGGCACTCGCCTCACAGTTCGAATTTGATTTCACCCTCATCGCATGCATGGTTTCATTGATGGTGGGTTGTGTTTGGTACCTGGATAGTGGATCCTCATTCCACATGACCGACAACAAGAGTTTATTCAGTACCTTGGAGGAGAAGGACCTCCAGGTGCACTTAGAGTTGGGCGATGATGGAAAGTACCATGTTTCAAGTGAAGGCACAATTGTGTTTCAGAGGGAGCATGGATCTCCTCTCACCCTGACTGATGTAAAGCATGTGCCTGGATTGAAGAAGAACCTAGTATTTGTCGCAATGTTGGAAGACAAAGGCTATGATGTAGTCTAGAGTAAAGGAAAGGCATTCCTGATGTTAGTGTCGGTATCTTCATCCCTCCGTCAGAGATCAAATTCTCTTGTTGCATTGCATATTAGGTGTCTCGCTCAGTTAGTTGCATTCCATTAGGAGCATGGATCATCTGATGGTAGTGGTTTTTTGTACATTTTCCCTCATGTCCTTTACCCGCTGGCCCATTTCCATTCATCAAGATCATTTGTAGTCACTTTTTGTCTTTAAATTTGCAAGAGTCATTTCTAGGGTTTCAGTTTCATTAGGTCTAGGGTTTCATCAAAAAGCTCTTCAAAATGTCCAATAACAATCAACAAGCACATGAGGAGCTTGAATAAAGTTCCAGTACTAATTACATAATCACTTGCTCAGAAATGTATTTTTCCTCAAAACCCTGTTTCGAGGAAAAACAGAGAATTATAGGTTTTTATTGTATAAATTGGTGTAATTTCAATTCTCCCATATGTAAAAAACTTTAGTGGCAACCCTGGTCACCTTGCCAAGCTTCAGCTGCTCCATCCCCTGCAAGGCAAACAAAAAATCAAGTCATTCAGTTCATCAAAGGCACAAATAAAGTAAACTACCCAAAAAACAGAGTTGAAAAAGTAAGTCACAATGCAAACATTACAAAAGTGGGTTTTATGAATGAAAAATCAAAATCTCTTGTATATAAATCATTTTTCATGATTCAAAAAGCTCATTTGCATTCAAAGAAGAAAGATTGAGCAAGAGAAGGCTGTGTTGAACAAAGGGAGCAAAATTGCAGCAAAACTGTGCAAGTTTGTGGGCGCGGCACATTGGGCCGCCCTCCACAGTGTAAAAAAATACACTAGCGCAACGTATATAAAGGGTGCGATGCGTTGGGTTTGTGGCGTAGCGCATAGAGCTGCAAGCCCGATTTCACCATAAACTCCCTCAAATTTCCAAAATTGCTCAATCCTATGGTGTGCAAGTAAGTCTAGAGTTCTTCCCTTGCTAGTGAAAGAGTTTTTCTTAGAATTTATGGTGGTTTAGTGTGTAAAATCTCAAACCCTACCTCTTTGCAATTTTGCTCAAAAACAATTGCCTAGGGTTTGTATTTATGTTTTTGCTACCAAGTCTATTTCATCACTCCCTTACTCTTTGACTCCATTTATTTTTCAGTTTCATCCACTCATTCCCTAATTCCTATATTCCTAAAATCATTCACCCCTATCCCCAATTTCCATTTTCCCAAATCCTAACTACAAAATCCCCAAACCCTAATTGTTGTCCCTAAGCTTACATACTATTCCCTAAACTCCCTATTCCCCAAAAAAACTTGTCATAATATTCCCAAACCCCTCATACCCTCTCCCTCCACAGTCCCTCATACATTCTTACCCTTGGTGGCAGAAAACTAAAAACACCATAAATCTCTTCATACTCATCAAGAAAACTCACACATTAGCAAACATGGAATCTGATCCTTCATATGACCGAGATGAAGAGACACACAGTGACTCTCCTACAGAAATGCATGCACCAAGGAGACCTCACAAGGGTGGCAAACATATATGAGAGGAGCCTACTTCACTTGCCGAGCTGCAGGCCTACCCTCTTGCTATCACATGCTTCCAACACCAATCCTGTTATCAGTTCTGTGAGATGGTTGCTAGAGTCCAGTACCATCATGAGTTGGCCAGATTGTTTGTGCTTCATCTACATAATGGCCAAGCAACTCTAGTTGGTGTGACATTCACCTTGACACCGGAGTCTACTTCACTAGCAATCGGCATTCATAATGTCGGAGAGCAGTGGAATAAAAGGTAGCAAATTGACAGGGAACATTATGAACCACGTCAAACCCGGTTATTTGAGACAACTCAACAGAGTTTTTCCCTTTCGGTACCTGAAAGACTCATATGCTCCCTTGATGAAACTCATAATTAAGTATTTCAGCTTTGAGGGCTGGTTTTCTCGCCTATATGCCTACCATATCAGACTGTTGATGCACTTCACCAAGGTGAGAATGATGAATCTCCCCTACTTCATTTGCCGAAACATTGAGAAGATGACCACCATAGTGCACAAGAAGACTCCTCAGTAGTAGTATAACAATATATATCATTTTGCACTGATCAAGATTGTGGTCATGCATCAGCTTAGTTTACAGAACATCTCATGGGAGGATTTCATTTCACATGAGGTCTTCACCGCTCCTCAAGTGCCTCCAGCAGCTTTTCATGAGATAGGTGGACCTTCACATCAACAGGAGAGTCATGAGATACAGACCGCTAGTGTGCTAGTATTTGTCACCTATCAAAAGGGCACTAGAAGGTTGTTTGCCGCAGCAAAGCAAGTAATATCTCCACCTCAGGTGGAAGGGGTCTCGCTTCCTCCATCAGTAGAGCAGGTTCAGGACAAGGGCAAGAGACCATTACAAGATGAGGGGCCTTCAGGAGAGCAAGAGACAGATTTTATTCTTATTTAGAATGATGACACCGATTTGGGCTCACAAAGCTCAAAGCTTAGAGAGATCATCCAGGAGCAACAAGCCGACATTCAACATTTCTCTCTCAACCTACAAAGAGCCAAGTGGATCGTCAAATATCTGGAGCAAAGAAACAAACAACTAGAGGATCAAAAAACCATAATGGAGCTAAGAAACATACGAGAAAGTTGACAAGCTTCCAAAAGGAGGAAAGTCAAGTTCACAACACTTGAGCAAGAAATAAATGCTGATCTTGAGTCTTGGTTGGAGAGGACTAATATCCACCTAGAGAGGATGCTGGTGAAGGCCATAATTGAGAGAAATATGTTGAGAAACATGGCATATCACTATTTTTCAAGGAATATGGCGTGCCAAGCTAGAATCAGGAACTTGAAGGCCAAGTTGAAGAAGAGATCGAGGAGGAAAAAGTGAAAGATAAACTTTAGATATTTGTCGAGGCTTCCTTGGCCTAGAATAACACCTAGTGGAGGACACTCAGCCCAAATTTCAAAAAAATTGGGACAATTTTTGCATTTTTGGAATTTTTGGGCCAAAAAACAGGTTTTGCTTCCCAATGCGCCACGCCACCTAGCGCTTGCTTTTGATGGGGCACTCCTTTTGATGAAAACTTAGAAATTTTGGATTTTTCATGAAAAAATATGCATGCTCACCAATGGCCAAGAAATTTTGACAGCTTTTGAGCCCCCAAAAAAGTCAAAAACACCCTAAAAATGACCTTTTTGCCCCTTTCTTGACACACAGGAAGCAGTCTTGGGAGAACTCAATTTTGGAGGGGAAAATGGAAGCCAAATTCAAAAATTTCACTTGTGCTCGAACGTAGACAGGGGGACCTTTCCAACAAGCCCACTTGAAGAAAATTTGGATGCCAGGAAGTCCTCCAAAAGTAGCTGAAAAAAGGCACTATGCATAGGGAAATCACCGCGGCGCATTGGAGAAATTTTGCTCAGTTTGACCAAAATACTCTGTTTTTCGCCTAGTTTCTTGACACTTTGACTTTTATCCTTATTAATGTCAAACTCATGATGTAATTTAATTTAATTTTATGGATCTTGATGTAATTATGTTGAATTTTTACTCATAGAGGTAGATTCATCCATGAAAAGGTAGTTTGCAACTACATGAATCAGTTCCCTAGTTTTTAGAGGCATGTTGTTCCACTATCTACTTTTTAGTTCGCAATTTAGAATTTATTGGAATAGATCCTAAAATCATGAGCTCGACCCCTAGAGGCTAGGATGAGTTGTTGTTTGCCTATATCTTATGTTTTTTCAGTCATTAGCATTGTTGGACTTTTGAGAAAGCTTCGAGCTTCATTGTATACTCATCTCAACAGTTTTGGCTAAGGAATAGACCAAGTTTTGTAGCACTTTATGGGATTCATGTGGCATCTTGCTTTGGTATTGTGTTTCCTTTTGTAAATTGTAAGTTTATATGTGTTTATGTATGCCATTATCTCTCTTGCTTATTCTTAACTAAAACAAACAAGGATAAAGGTAGAATGCATTGAAATTGCAGTGCTCTACCTAGGGTTTTCTTAGTTATTGATGTTTTTAGTTGTTTGAAGAGGATCCCTGAGGTTTTCTTTCCCTCTTCAACTCCTCACCTGTCTAAATCTCTCCATTTCATTCAATTTGAAGTGCCAAATCAGTTGCCTACCTTGCCCCATAGAGATCTCTGCAAAACTAAGCCTCATTCCCTAGACCCAAATATGCCTTTCCATTTGAGCCAACAAAACATCATTATATTTAATCAAGCTCTTCTGCACACATACCTTGCCTAAAACCAGTATTCACATCAGTCATATCAAGCCCTAATTGATCATATTTTGCTGAGATTGACAAGGAGAGAGCCCTCTCCTGACCTGGTAGGGCTAGCTACCAGGTTAAGCGTGGTTTGATGTTATCCTAGATCCTACCTTTCTCAGCCTGAGGTAGATTTAGGCACTAACATAGTGGCGACCATACTGGGGAAACTGAAATTGTTTGTTTGTTAGTGTTCTTCATTTTATAAACTACAGACGGAGCCTGAAGTTATGCCAGGTAGCCTTCGAAATGCTCTTGCTTTGCATTAGCGAAAGTAGATAAACGCTGCTTCAGTCAATCTCTAGTCTAGTCTTATAAACGGAAATATCTAACTTGCAAATTGCCCTAGTACATCTGATAATTCTAAACCTTTGGATGATAAGTTTAGAATTTGATAGGCTGAACAAGTTGGTAATGTCCATTTGATTTCTTGAAACTAATAACACACTGGCTTCCAGAAGACACACCAGAGCAAATCCGAATCCTGATCCACCTCCTGTGTATGAAAATCCCAATCTTATATCGAGAATTCTTCACCGAGAAATTTCTGTGATTCCTGTGTTCAAATCTCATTCATGTCCTGTTGTTTTTTAGTATCTTAAAGATCTTGAATTTGACGCGTAGTTTGAGTTGCCTTTGTTTGAGACCAAATCTGAATGTGATGTTGGTTCTACTGCCTTAAATCTAAAGTTTGTTAAAGATCTTGAAATTGAAAAGGCAAATAGATCAATTGATGATTATATTTTGAGACTTCAAACGATCATTACGACTACAAAAATTCCCAAAATTTTAGAGTCTGCATCTGCAACTCTTGGGTCATCTGCAATTGCATCTAGTTCAAAAATTCCTACTGAACCTCCCTTCATTCTCACCATTCTCGTGCAGCCTTCCATCTCTGATCAGAAATCTGCTATGGTGTCACCTCCATCTACTCCTTCTACCCCTCAAACATCAAAAATTTTGCCACCTCCATCTACACCACATACACCCCATACATTAGCTGCACCCACTCCCCCAACATCCCCAAGACCAATTGCAAATCCACCAAGAGAAATGGTTGCTCGATTTTCACCCCTTGTGCTGCCTCAAAATTTGGATGATATGCCCACCGATTATTAAAGCAAAATTCCATTGTTTGATGGCACTCCTCACGGTGTTACAGCTCAGCAACATGTGGATAGGATGGCAGATTTCTTTGACCTTCATGAGATTGATGCTGAAAATATGACTATGACACTCTTTGTACAAACCTTTTGAGGTGAAGTGAGGAAGTGGTTCAAAGCTTTGCCGGCTGCAAGTATTACTACATTGACTAATCTTAAGAGACAATTCTTGGACTGCTGGGAAGTGAAGAAAAACCCTCTTCAGATCCTTTCTAAATATGAGAACATCAAGAAGAATGTTGGTGAGTCTGTTCAAGATTATTGTATTAGACTCAATTCTGTTTACAATGAAATTCCTGATCATATAAAGCCACCTATGCGACTGGCTTTGATTAAATTTCCAGATGGTTTCGATCCTGATATGGCCTATCAATTAAGAGAAAGATATCTGGCTAGTTTGGAAGACATGCAGAAAATTGCAGTCAGCGTTGAAGCAAATCTACTTGCCAAGAGAGCTAGAGCAAAGGCTGAAAAGAAGGTAACAATAAAGGAAGAGGTTTCCACTTCAGATCAAGTGCTTTAGAAGATGGAGAAGATGTTTGACAGATTGACAATTTACAAGCTTGAGCCACAAGTTAGAAATCCCAACTTCCATGGTCAGCAACAACCACAATTTAGAATCAAGCAAAGAGAGTAGTGAGCACAAGACCAAGCAGCGTAGCAGTAGGTAAAGACACCCTTATAGCAGAATTTTGTACATGGTCCATTATCAGTTGATGAGGAGAACGTAATTGGAGAAGAGAATCATTTCTTTACACCTGATGATATGCCAATTTTTAACACTAAAGATGAGGAGTATTATGAGAATTCAGCTGTACAAAGGGACGAAAATTTCATCTTGGCAAATGAAATAGTTCTTGAGGAGGAGTCTAATGAATATCAAAGAGGATACATGAATGCTTTGTTAGCCCAGCAGCGACAATATTCACTCAGAAGTAGAGATGTGCCCATAAATCCAATTTAGAAAAGGAAGGAGACAACAGTGCCAAAGAATGATCCTCCCATTGTGCAGAAAAAGGGAAAAGAGACAGCTGATCCTACCACCAAAAAAACACCATCAGCAAATGAAAGATCCAATCTGCCAAGTGTATCAAAGGAGAAAACTAAAAAGAGGGATGTTTCAGCGAAAGAAGTAGTGAAAATTTCAGTTTTTAACTTAGAAAATAAAATTGCTAAGTTAAAACTATCTATTCCTTCGACTGAGTTGATGAAGAAAAACAGCTACAAAGGTCACGTGTCTAAGATTCTAAATTTAGATCCATCATCTGATATGGTGAACGTGGAGGATGATAGACCTAAGTTGATTTTTGGTCCAGCATTGGAAGGTCAGTCTCAAGATAGTGATGTAGCTCCTTTTTACATCAGTCTCAGGGTGCATGACTATGTATTACACAATACTATGTTTGATTCCGGAGCTTCTCATAATCTCATGCCTAAGGCCATCATGGAAAAATTGGGATTGGATATCACCAGGAAGTATAATGAACTTTACTCTTTCGATTTTGGTAGAGTAAGATGCATTGGTATCATCAAAGATTTGGTGGTCAGTTTAGATCAGATTCTGGCTAAAAATGTTTTGATGGATGTGGTTGTGGCGGATATACCTCCTAGATTTGGCATGCTTCTTTCCAGATCTTGGGGAACAAAGATTAAAGGGACAATGCAGCTTGATTTTTCCTATGCTACTATTCTTGTGTTTGATCAAATGAGGAAATTATACCGGGAGAAGAAGATGAAGTACATGATTACTAGCAAGGAGAAACCGGTAAATCATCCAATCAACTATGTACATATTGATTTAGAATCATTTGTTTTGTATTCAGATAGCTTTAATGATGTAAATAGCCAAGTAGTTGAAGTAGAAGACATTCCAGAGATCACTGAAAATTTCAGAGAGGTCTTAAAGCAAGAAAGAAAAAGACTTTATAGTACCACTGAGCAATCAACCTTTCGACAGCAGCAACATATTGATGGACAACAAGGAAGAGTAACAGAGAAAACAGAATTTCAGCATTTGGAAGAGGACGAAGCAGGCCTGTGGAGCATGGATTTTGATGGCGTGGTAGGAAGGGAAGGTGTTGGAATTGGAATTTGGATATGGAACCCTGTTTTCACCCCAAACAAAGTTCCAAGCAATGTAAGGGTCTGTTCTTATAAACTAGCTTTCGACTGTTCAAATAATGAGGCTGAATATGAGGCTTTAATTACTGGTTTGAAAATTCTTAGAAAGTTAAATGCTAAAAGGATTTCAGTGTATGGTGACTCTGAGTTAGTTATCAAGCAAGTGAAAGGAGAATACCAAGCTAAGCATCCTTGAATGCGGGCCTACCACAATGCGGTATTAGATATCTTGAGAGTATTTTCAGATTACACTTTGACATGTGTCCCTCGTATTCAGAATGTTATTGCAGATTCACTTGCAACAGCAGCAAGTAATTTGAAAATTCTGATGAATTCAAACAACAAGTTTGAGATTCATGTGAAACATTGCCCAGCTGTTCTCGACAATCAAAGGTATTGGCAAGTGTTTCAAGATGATGAAGAGATCGATGAATTTCTGCAAAATGAAGGTAAATTCAAAGACACTTCTATTGATGTGGAGTATGATGATGGTGAGGCAGATATAGAATTCAATCAGATGGAAGTGTTGCAGCTGAAGGACAACGTCATTCCTAAAGGTATAATACCTTTAGAGGAGTTGTTCGATCAGGATGATGTGGCCCGAAAACTGAGCTTGCTGCCAACCGAGAAAGGAGTTGAGGATGTGAACATTGGATCAGCTGAAAATCCTAAAATGGTGAAGTTATCAAAGGCATTGCCTCCACAGGTAAAAGCAAAGTATATCAGTTTACTATCTTGTTTTATTGATGTATTTGGTTGGGATTATTCAGATTTGAAGGCATATAACAGAAGCATAATTCAACATATCATCCTAATCAAGCCAAATCAAAAGCCTTTTCGTCAGAAGCTAAGAAGAATAAATCCAAAGCTACTACCCTCAATTGAGAAGGAAGTGAATTGGTTGTACAAAGCCGGTATCATCATCCCCATAAGATTTTCAGATTGGATTTCAAATTTGGTGCCCATGCGCAAGAAAACAGGTGAGATTCGGTTATGTATTGATTTTAGAAATCTGAATAAAGTATCTTTGAAGGACAACTATCCATTGCCTAAGATGGATCACATACTTCAAAGAGTAGTTGGAGCATCCCGCATGTCACTACTCGATGGGTATTTGGGTTATAACCAAATTCTGGTCCATGAGGATGATAGAGAGAAAACAACATTCACCACTTCGTGGGGAACATTTCACTATGCAAAGATGCCTTTCGGAT
This sequence comes from Pinus tabuliformis, assembly GCA_031772625.1. Classification (NCBI taxonomy): domain Eukaryota; kingdom Viridiplantae; phylum Streptophyta; class Pinopsida; order Pinales; family Pinaceae; genus Pinus; species Pinus tabuliformis. The sequence continues at coordinate 685,278,851 of CM062812.1, read as the reverse complement.
TGAAAAATGCTGGTGCAACCTTTCAGCGGGCGATGGATATCACATTTGCTAATGAAAAAGATGTTTTTCTAGTTGTTTATCTTGATGATTTGACAGTTTTCTCTAATTCAGATGAAGAGCACCTTTATCATTTGAAGATTGTATTTTAGCGGTGTAGGAAGTATGGTATATCTCTCAATCCAAAGAAAAGTCTGTTTTCCATGGATGAAGGTAAGCTTCTCGGTCATATTATATCAAAGGAGGGCATCTGCATCGATCCATCTCGGGTGGAAGCCATTCAAAAAATTGATTTTCCACAAAGTAAGAAGGAAATCCAATCATTCAATGGTAAGATGAATTTCTTACGTCGCTTTGTGCCCAATATTGCAGAACATTTAAGGGAAATCACAAACATGCTCAAAAAGATAGTATAGTGAAGTGGACTGTGGAAGCAATTAAGTCTTTCAATTTGGTGAAATTGGCCCTTTCTTCAGCTCCGGTGTTGATCAGCCTGGACTATACTCAGGATTTCATTTTGTTTTCATTTGCCTCGGATCATACTATGGCAGCGGTCTTGATGCAGAAAAGAGACCAGCTTGAGAAACCAATTGCATTTTTCAGCAGAACCATAAGGGATGCGACATTAAAGTACAATATTATTGAAAAGCAAGCTCTTTCTTTGGTAAAGGCATTGAAAGATTTTCGGGTTTATATTCTGCATTCTCACATCCTTGCTTATGTCCCTAACGCTGTTGTTAAAGATGTCTTAGTGCAAATAGATCCAGAGGGGAGAAGAGGCAAATGGATTGTTGCCTTGTTGGAATATGACGTGGAGATCAAACCGATAAAGCTCATCAAAGGACAGGGGTTGGCCAAACTAATGGCTGAGTCAAATTTGCATGCCTTGGACATTAATCTCATTGCTGTAGTGTTCGAGGAAGATGAAGAGAGTCTGCCCGCTCAGGTATCAGAAATTTTTCTTCTTTCTCCTTGGTATTCAGACATTATTTATGTACTCCAAAATCTATCATCACCACCTGGAATTGCTAAGAACAAAAGTAGGACACTAAAATTGAATGCTTCTAAGTTTTGTATCATGAATAACGCACTCTATTGGAAAGATCCTGGTGGTGTCTTTCTCAATTGTTTGGTTGAAAAGAGGCAAAATAGGTTATGGAAGACTTTCACAAGGGAGATTGCGAAGGCCATCTTTTTTGGAAGACAACAGCCAATAAAATTTTGAGAGCTGGATATTGTTGGCCAAATCTTTTTGCTGATGTGTACAAAACAGTAGCAAGCTACCACGAATGTCAGATTTTTCAAGGTAGGAGGAAGTTGTAGCCTTTACCACTCAAGCCCATTGAAGTAAGTGCTCCATTTCAACAGTGGGGTTTGGATTTCATTGGCGAGATCCATCCTTCTTCTTTAGCGCAACACAAATGGATCCTCACAGTGATGGATTATTTCACCAAATGGATTGAGGTGATTCCCACGAGGCAGGCCACTGATTCGGTAATTATTTCATTTCTTGAAAACAACATTTTGTCTCGTTTTGGCTGTCCAAATAAGCTGATCACTGACAATGCAGTAGCCTTTAAATCTAAAAGAATGATTGACTTTTGTCATAAATATCAAATCACTTTGGGGCACTCAACTGCATATTACCCCCAAGGTAATGGATTGGCAGAATCCTCAAATAAATCTTTGGTCAACATTATCAAAAAGCTGCTGGAAACGAACAAGAAAAGTTGGCACAAAAAGCTGGTCAATGCACTTTGGGCAGACAGAGTAAGTCAAAATAAATCTATAGGCATGTCTCCTTTCGAGCTCATGTATGGTGTGGACACAGTCTTCCCGACCTCTCTTGCAGTCCCGGTGGTTAAACTCCTACAAGAAGCGGGCAACGAAGATGATCATTTGCAGCGGAGAATCAATCAAATGATTCATTTGCAGCAAACTAGAGAGGAGGTATTTCAAAACACTTTCAAGCTGTAAGAGAGAATCAAGAAGATATATGATCGAAAGGCAAAGGTGGACAAGTTTCAAATAGAAGACATAGTACTGAAGTGGGATGCAAGAAACGAAGAGAAAGGTAAGCATGGCAAGTTTGAAAATCTTTGGAAAGGACCTTTCAGGATTGCTGCATATCGGGGCCAAAATGCTTTCCTTTTGCAAGAAATGAATGGCGAAGACTATCTCGGTGGGCCGGTCAACGGTCAGCTACTCAAATGGTACTATTTGTGAAGTGTTTTCTGCTATCATATGTATCATTGTACATACTGGTTTGTTTAAATTCCATTGCAAGTGTGTACTGTTTTCATTCTTTCAGTTTGGGGCCTGAGGTGAAGGCTATAAAACTAAGGTTTGATTTCAGTTTTGGTTTGGTTTGTTTGAGTCAGGTCTTTCAAGTCGATTTTAGTCTTGAAATTGAGTCAAGAGTCTAGTTTTGGTTTGTCAAAGTTATTGACTCCATAGCCCAATGGACGAAGGCACTGCCTGCTTTCCCAGAGATCTGTAGTTCTTGGCACCTCCAAGGAGCTACCATCCCCATTGGAGCCAATGTTAGTGTTGGTATCTTCATCCCTCCATCAGAGATCAAATTCTCTTGTTGCATTGCATATTAGGTGTCTCGCTCAGTCAGCTGCATTCCATTAGGAGCATGGATCATCTGACGGTAGTGGCTTGTTGTACATTTTCCCTCATGTCCTTTACCTGTTGGCCCATTTCCATTCATCAAGATCATCTGCAGTCACTTTTTGTCTTTAAATTTGCAAGAGTCATTTCTAGGGTTTTAGTTTCATTAGGTCTAGGGTTTCATAAAAAATCTCTTCAAAATGTCCAATAACGATCAGCAGGTGCATGAGGAGGTTGAATAAAGTTCCATACTAATTTCATAATCACTTGCTTAGAAACGTATTTTTCCTCAAAACAAACAGAGTATTTTAGGTTTTTCTTGTATAAATTGGTGTAGTTTCAGTTCTCTCATATGTAAAAAACATCAATGGCAACCCTAGTCACCTTGCCAAGCTTCAACTGCTCCATACCCTGCAAGACAAACAAAAAATCAAGTCATTTAGTTCATCAAAGGCACGAATAAAGTAAACTTCCCAAAAAATAGAGTTGACAAAGTAAGTCACAATGCAAACATTACAAAAGTGGGTTTTATGAATGAAAAATCAAAAGCTCCTGTATATAAATCATTTTTCATGATTCAAAAAGCTCATTTGCATTCAAAGAAAAAAGATTGAGAAAGAAAAGGCCTGGAGATTGAAAAGAGACCAAACAATCTCAATAGAGAAGATGACTGGAAGATCAGTAGTTGCTGGATCCCAGCCATCTCCTCCTAGTCGTTTTCTTTCTTTTCCACCCTTATTTCATCGATATATTATTTTTTATATGGTAATTTATTTATTTATTTATTATTATTATTTATTTATTTATGTTATTCATTTATTTATATTTATTTATTTTTATTTTTAATTTATATGTAAAAGCTTTTTGACTATTAATTTAAACTTAATTTATCTACAAAAATTAATTTAAATCTATTTTAAATAATTAATTTAAACTATTAATTAATTTTAATATGGTAAAATTAATAATACATAAAGTGAATTTTAAAATTAATCTATTTTAATATACTATTTTTTTTTTTTTTGACCTTGAATTAATTTTTATATTTCCAACCCTTGAGTTCTCTAATATTTTTTTTTTTTTTTTTTTACGAATATTTATATTACTAACTAATATTTTTATCTAAAAATTTAAAATTAATTTTTAATTAATATATTTGAAATTATTTATGTATTTATTTATGTTATTATTATTATTATTATTATTAATTTTACTTTATTAATATATTAATACATTTGAAATTAATTTATTTTATGTTTTACTTATTATTTTATATTAATTTATTCTATATTAATAAGTGAATATATATATATATATATATATATATATATATATATATATATATATATATATATATATATATATATATATATATATATATACCCCTTATCATGGTCAAACTAGCCGTTATAACTAACTAATATTTTTATTTAACAGTTTAAAATTAATTTTATTCTTATTCTTGTTAATTAATATATTTGAAATTATTTATTTATTTATTATTATTGTTTAATGATTTACTAATTTTACCCATTCTAGTATACTTTTCTAGCAATTTTTAAATTAATTTAGGTTTATTAATATATTTAAAATTAATTGATTTGTAATTAATTTATTATATTAATTTATTCTATATTAATAACTGAAATTTCTTTTATATAAATAAAATAAATAAATAATATAAATTAATATAATACCCCTTATCATGGTCAAACTAGCCGTTATCAGGTCAAATCTAGCTGTTGTCTTTTTAGCTGAAATCTGAGTCAGTGGATATTCTGCCCTATCTATTTAAAGTGCATAGCCAGATCTGCTCATTCAACTTGTCCTGACGATGAACCACACTGGTTGGTTCGAAACGCGTCGACAAAAATTTCTCCATGTGATTTTCGCTGAAGAATTCTTCAAAAAAAGAAAAGGCCGTGTCGAACAAAGGGAGCAAAATTGCAGCAAAACTGTACAAGTTCGTGGGCGCAGCGCATTGGGTGAGAGGCGTGGCACACAGAGAAGGTACGACGCATTGGGCCACCCTCCACAGTGTAAAAAAGACACTGGCACGGCGCATATAAAGGGCACGACGAGTTGGGTTTGTGGCACAATGCATAGAGCTGCAAGCCCGATTTCACCATAAACTCCCAAATTTCCAAAATTGCTCAATCCTATGGTGTGCAAGTAAGTCTAAAGTTCTTCCCTTGCTAGTGAAAGAGTTTTTCTTAGAATTTATGGTGGTTTAGTGTGTAAAATATCAAACCCTACCTCTTTGCAATTTTTCTCAAAAACAATTGCCTAGGGTTTGTATTTATGCTTTTGCTACCAGGTCTATTTCATCACTCCCTTACTCTTTGACTCCTTCATTTATTTTTTAGTTTATACACTCATTCCCTAATTCCTATATTCCTAAAATCATTCACCCCTATCCCTAATTTCCATTTTCCCAAATCCTAACTACAAAATCCCCAAACCCTAATTGTTGTCCTTAAGCTTACATACTATTCCCTAAACTCCCTATTCCCCAAAAAAACTTGTCATAATATTCCCAAACCCCTCATACCCTCTCCCTCCACAGTCCCTCATACATTCTTACCCTTGGTGGCAGAAAACTAAAAACACCATAAATCTCTTCATACTCATCAAGAAAACTCACACATTAGCAAACATGGAATCTGATCCTTCATATGACCGAGATGAAGAGACACACAGTGACTCTCCTACAGAAATGCATGCACCAAGGAGACCTCACAAGGGTGGCAAACATATACGAGAGGAGCCTACTTCACTTGCCGAGCTGCAGGCCTACCCTCTTGCTATCACATGCTTCCAACACCAATCCTGTTATCAGTTCTGTGAGATGGTTGCTAGAGTCCAGTACCATCATGAGTTGGCCAGATTGTTTGTGCTTCATCTACATAATGGCCAAGCCACTCTAGTTGGTGTGACATTCACCTTGACACCGGAGTCTATTTCTCTAGCAACCGGCATTCCTAATGTCGGAGAGCAGTGGAATAAAAGGTAGCAAATTGACAGGGAACATTATGAACCACGTCAAACCCGGTTATTTGAGACAACTCAGCAGAGTTTTTCCCTTTCGGTACCTGAAAGACTCATATGCACCCTTGATGAAACTCATAATTAAGTATTTCAACTTTGAGGGCCGGTTTTCTCGCCTATATGCCTACCATATCAGACTGTTGATGCACTTCACCAAGGTGAGAATGATGAATCTCCCCTACTTCATTTGTCAGAACATTGAGAAGATGACCACCATAGTGCACAAGAAGACTCCTCAGTAGCAGTATAATAGTATATATCATTTTGCACTGATCAAGATTGTGGTCATGCATCAGCTTAGTTTACAGAACATCTCATGGGAGGATTTCATTTCACATGAGGTCTTCACTGCTCCTCAAGTACCTCCAACAGCTTTTCATGAGATAGGTGGACCTTCACATCAGTAGGAGAGTCATGAGATACAAACCGCTAGTGTGCCAGTATTTGTCACCTATCAAAAGGGCACTAGAAGGTTGTTTGTAGCAGCAAAGCGAGTATTATCTCCACCTCGGGTGGAAGGGGTCTTGCTTCCTCCATTAGCAGAGTAGGTTTAGGACAAGGGCAAGAGGCCATTATAGGATGAGGGGCCTTTAGGAGAGCAAGAGACAGATTTTATTCTTATTCAGGATGATGACACCGATTTGGGCTCACAAAGCTCAAAGCTTAGAGAGATCATCCAGGAGCAACAAGCCGACATTCATCATCTGTCTCTCAACCTACAAGGAACCAAGTGTATCGTCAAATATCTGTAGCAAAGAAACAAACAACTACATGATCAGAAAACCATAATGGAGCTAAGAAACATATGAGAAAACCGGCAAGCTGCCGAAAGGAGGAAATTCAAGTTCACAACACTTGAGCAAGAAATAAATGCTGATCGTGAGTCTTGGTTGGAGAGGACTAATATCCACTTGGAGAGGATGTTGGAGAAGGCCATAATTGAGAAAAATATGTTGATAAACATGGCATATCACTATTTTTCAAGGAATATGATGTGCCAAGCTAGAATCAGGAACTTGAAGGCCAAGTTGAAGAAGAGATCGAGGAGGAAAAAAGCGCAAGATAAACTTCAGATCTTGGCCAAGGCTTCCTTGGCCCAGCATAGCACCTAATGGAGGACACTCAGCCCAAATTTACAAAAATTTGGGACACTTTTTGCATTTTTGGAATTTTTGGGCCAAAAAACAGGTTTTTCTGCCTAATGCACCACGCCACCTGGCGCTTGCTTTTGATGGGGGATTCCTTTTGATGAAAAATTAGCATTTTTGGATTTTTCATGAAAAAAATATGCATGCTCACCAATGGAAAATAAATTTCGACAGGTTTTGAGCCCCCAAAAAGGTCAAAAACACCCTAAAAATGCCCTTTCTGCCCCTTTTTTGACACACAGGAAGCAGTCTTGGGAGAACTTAGTTTTGGAGGGGCAAATGGATGCCAAATTAAAAAATTCCACTTGTGCTTGAAAGTAAACAGGTAGATCTTTCCAACAAGCCCACTTGTAGAAAATTTGGACACTGAGAAGGCCTCAAAAATCAGCTGCAAAAAGGTGATACGCATAGGGAAATCAGCACGATGCATTGGAGAAATTTTGCTCAGTTTGACCAAAATACTTTGTTTTTCGCCTAGTTTCTCGACAGTTTGACTTTTCTCCTTCTTAGTGTCAAACTCATGATGTAATTTAATGTAATTTGATTGATCTTGATGTAATTATGTTGAATTTTTACTCATAGAGGTAGATTCATTCATGAAAAGGTAGTTTGCAACTGAATGAATCAGTTCCCTAGTTTTTAGAGGCATGATGTTGCACTGCCTACTTTTTAGTTCTCAGTTTAGAATTTGTTGGAACAGCTCCTAAACTCATGAGATCGACCCCTAGAGGCTAGGATGAGTTGTTTTTTGCCTATATCTTATTTTTTTTCAATCATTAGCATGGTTTTACTTTTGAGAAAGCTTGGAGCTTCATTGTATACTCATCTTAGCAGTTTTAGCTAAGGAATAAACCAGGGTTTGCAGCACTTTATGGGATTCATGTGGCATCTTGCTTTGGTATTGTGTTTCCTTTTGTAAATTGTAAGTTTATATGTGTTTATATATGCCATTATCTCTCTTGCTTCTTCTTAACTAAAACAAACAAGGATAAAGGTAGAATCCATCGAAATTGTAGTGCTCTACCTAGGGTTTGCTTAGTTATTGATGTTTTCAGCTATTTGAAGAGGATCCCTAAGCTTTTTTTTCCCTCTTGAACTCCTCACCTATCTAAATCTCTCCATTTCATTCAATTTGAAGTGCCAAATCAGTTGCCTACCTTGCCCCATAGAGATCTCTTCAAAACTGAGCCTCATTCCCTAGACCCAAATCTGCCTTTCCATTTGAGCCAAAAAAACATCATTATATTCAATCAAGCTCTTCTGCACACATACCTAGCCTAAGATCAATATTCACATCAGTCATCTCAAGCCCTCATTGATCATATTTTGCTGAGATTGACAAGGAGAGAGCCCTCTCCCGACCTGGTAGGGCTAGCTACCAGGTTAAGCATGGTTTGATGTTATCCTAGATCATACCTTTCTCAGCCTGAGGTAGATTTAGGCCCTAACACCTAAGACACATCGGCACAGGATAGACCAAAAGGATTGGGATTCTAGTGAAGAATCTCTACAAGTTGGAGGTAGATGACTATGTTGTATTGAGTTCCAAAGCAGAGTTGGTGCAAAGCCAAGATATTGGGGAGCTATGGCATAGAAGATTGGGCCTCTTGCACCATGGGGCCTTGAAGATCATGCAGCAGATTTCTACTGGACTTCCCAAGGGTAACCTTGAGCAAGTGGATACATGCAAAGGTTGTACCTTGGGTAAGTATGCAAAATCTTACTTTCAAGATCGAGATAGTCGAATTGGAGAAATCCCGGAGCGAGTTCATACAAATGTGTGTGGACCATTCTCGACAGCCTCCACCGTAAACAAAGGTACTATGTCATTTTCATTGATGATTTTTCTCATAGATGTTGGATCTATTTCATGCAGAAGAAGGATCAAACCTTCTAAATGTTTTGTGAGTTCAAAGCCTTGGTTGAGAAAGAATCAGGAAAGAATATCAAGGCCTTACGAAGTGACAATGGTAGAGAGTATGTGTCTCAAGAGTTTAAGGACTTCTGTGCAGTAGAAGGAATTAAACGAGAGTTGACGACACCCCATAACCCACAACAGAATGGGGTGGCCAAAACAAAGAATAAAACGATTATGGGAGTAGCTCGAGCAATGCTGCATGACCAAGGCCTACCACTTCATTTGTGGGCTAAGGCATTTAATACAATGATATACTTGAAGAATAGGAGCCCACATTGTATACTGGGGATGAAGACACTAGAGGAGGCTTTCTCCGAGAAGAGACCTAAAGTGAGTCACTTCAGGATCTTTGGCTCATTGGTATTTTTCCATGTGACCAAAGATGCCTGGAAGAAGCTAGAGCCAATAGCAGAGTTGGGGATACTTGTGGGGTACACTGATACACCCCACAACTATCGGGTGTTCTTGCCTACCAGTCAGAGGACAGTGGTATGCAAAGATCTAAAGTTCGATGAGTAGAAGGCTATGCGACTTTCCCTTGAGAAGGAGCTCAAGTTGCATGCAGAGGAGGAACTTTTGGTTCTGAAGGAGGAGGAGCCTCAGACTGATGTGGAGTAGCCACATGCAGAGGATCCAAGAGTGGAGACATCCACTCATGCAGAGTCTTCCAGAGATGGGCAGAAATGGTCAAGGGAAGCTGATAGATTATTAATGTATGCGAGAGAGAATGTGGGACAACCATCTTCTCAGCGCAGACAGAGGAGGTCACTTGAGCAATACACTAGTTACATGGCCCTTGTTGGGGAATGTATATAGACCGAACCATCTTCCTTCAAGGAAGAAGTGCAGTAGCCAGTGTGGGTTGATGCTATGGTGGAGGAGTATGACTCCATAGTTCGGAACAGTGTTTGGGATGTTGTTCCAAGACCAGAGAACAAGTCAGTGGTGAGTTTTAGATGGCTTTACAACATAAAGCAAGCAGCTGATGGTAGTGTGGAGAAACATAAGGCAAGGTTTGTTTCTTGTGGTTTCTCACAGGTCGAGGGGATTGACTATGATGAGACTTTTTCTCTTGTAGCAAGGTACTCATCTATTAGATCGATGTTGGCACTATCAGCACAGATGGGTTGGAAGATCCATTAGATGGATGTGAAGACTGTGTTCCTCAATGGCAAGATTGATGAAGAGGTGTACATAGAGTAGCTGGAAGGATTTGAGACCTTCGATCATGAGTCACATGTGTGCTGACTCAAGAGAGCTTTATACGGGCTAAAGCAAGAACCTCGTGCTTGGTACACTAGGATCAACAGCTATTTCATTGGGTTGGGCTTCACAAAAAGTGAAGCAGATGCAAACCTATACCATATCATGGTAGGAGGTAAGCCATTGATCATTGTTCTTTATGTTGATGATCTAATATTAATAGGTGATGATTAGTTGATCAAATCTTGTAAGGACGACCTTGCAAGAGAGTTCGAGATGAAAGACATGGGTCTCATGCACTAATTTCTAGGGATGGAAGTGTGGTAGAAGGATGGGGAAGTGTTTGTGTCTCAAGGCAAGTATGCCAATGAGATAATCAGGAGATTCCACAAGAGAAGTGCAAGCCCATGTAGACTCCTCTAGCAGGTAACTGGAGGAAGGAGGATGCTACTTTAGGTGAGGTAGTAGCTGCTACTGTGTATCGGCAGCTTGTGGGTTCATTGATGTATTTAGTGAACACACGACCAGATTTGTGCTTTGCAGTGAACCAACTGAATCAAGCTGTGGTTCAGCCTACCAAGCTGTTTTGGAAGGCTGTTAAGCATGTGCTGAGATACCTCAGAGGCACATCTCAGTATGGATTATGGTATAGATGGACAGAGGGAGTGAAGCTTTAGGGTTTCATAGATGCAGATTGGGCAGGGAGTCCATGAGATCGAAAGAGCACTTTAGGAGGAATTTTCAACCTTGGTTCAGCTGTAGTTTCTTGGTACAACAGGAAACAGAGGTCAGTTGCACTCAGCTCAGCAAAGGATGAATACATGGCTGCCAGTCAAGCAACACGTGAGGCCATTTGGATGTGGAAAATTCTAGTTGGGTTGTTTGATCAAAGGATGGATCCAACTGTGATCTATTGCGATAATCAGAGTTGTATCAAACTCTCTGAGAATCCAGTATTTCATGACAGCTCCAAGCACATCGATATCCGGTATCATCATCTTCGAGACTATGTGGTGAAGAGGATCATTTTGTTGCAGTATGTTTCGACCGAGGAGTAGGATGCAGACATGTTGACTAACGCATTGTAAAAATGCAAATTCGAGTTCCACAGAGATAGGATAGGGGTGACAAATAATCCCTTTCTTGTTGAGAGGGAGTGTTGAAAATAGCAACAAGAAATTCTAAATATAGAAATGCTAAAAATAGCATTGCTATAAATAGAATTTCGGGATACATTCCAATTTTAATCAGTCCCTATATTAAAATTGTGAATTAAAATTCGAATTTGAGCTGAACAACTATTTGTAAAATAATTAATTAATTCATCTCGAGTTGTTTAGTTAGAGAAAATCAAACATGAAGTCTATGTGAAGGCATGCAACAGTTATCCCTTTGATTTAGGAAGTTATCCCTTAATTAAGGAGATTAGGATGAGTTGTACTTTAAGTTGTAATTAGTTAGCTCAGTTAACTGAGTTAAGTCTAGTTAGATTAGTTCCAATAGTTTGTGGAACTGATTGTGAGTTAATTTAGTCAATGCATGCATGCATGCAACTAGTGTACTTTAGATAACTGAATATTCTCTCATAAATAACTCATGCATGTCAGTTCAGACAGAGACCCAGTTGAGATCAAAGGATGGGACAATGTACTATCAGTTGCCAGAATATTCCCATGAGGATATCTCTTGCATGTAGAAGGAATTCTTTCTTTGAGGATTGCACAGTTATTTTTGAGTTTGGTGAGCAGCGTGTGAGGTAATTACACATAGGTGGCATCTTGAGGACCCAAGAGAAACTACGCAAGGAAATAGGAGGCTTGGAGAATTGACGGAAGGCGTATGTGTTGTCTATTCTGTCTATGAGTAGCATTGAGGGATTGTACTGAGAGATGGATAGCTTGTGAGCTAAAGATTTGTGTAATCCGGAGATATTTCCACTTGTATGATAATATAGAGATCGGAGTTTTTAGCTGAGGATTTCCCTAGTTTATTCTTCTGTGTTCATGTGCGATTGTTTCTTCTTCATCTGTTATATGTGTTATATTTTATCTTGCTCAAAATTGATTAAGCTTCTGCAATTTTGTTTTTAGAAGTAGATCAAGTATTTTTCTTTAGTATATTGCATTATCAGGTGATCTATAGTGAGAATTTCCACACAATTCTCCTGAAGCTAGAAGCTTCAACAGGGCCAAGGATGGGGGTTGCACTATGGTGTGTTATTTGTCATGTTGCTAGACAACATGCGACGGATAATTGTCATTTACTTCAAAACTTCGTCCAGACACCCCAGCAGTTGTTTTGTAAATTCTGCAAATCGGTGGGCCATAATGAACACCACTGTCAAAGCTATGAGCTGATGATGGAAATGACACGTACATACCAGATGCAAACAAAAGCTCGGCCTCCACAGCAGGGTGCCGAAGAAGTGCGCGGAGGTTATCGGGGACACAGATGGGGCCAAGGAGGAAGAGGGCCTGGTAGAGTCTACGGTTAGATCGTTTGCTACAACTGTGGACAACCAGGGAACTACACATGAGAATGTCAGAATCAGACATGCCCGTCATATCAATACTGTAGCCAGTTTGATCATACTATAGAAGAGTGCCCGATGCTGATAGCTAAGATGTAGGAAAAGAAAGTGCAACCTCAACAGCCTATGGAGAAATTACAGATGATGAGAGTTGAGCCGTGTGAGGAAGATCAAAGCATGAACATAGTGCTAAGAAGTGGAATAATGACTAGTGATGATAAAGGTAAGCAGCATGAAGAGGACAGATGGGTCCACAAGGCCCTAGAGAAGGAATTTGGGTTTGATATGAATCACGCTAAGGAAATGTTTATGGAAGCCAAGAAAAGCTTCGTTGAGGCCTCCACCTCAGGAAGCCAGGAAAAGGTGTAAGAAACCAGCGTGCCTGCAGAGCTTGATCCCTCTGTGCTTACCACGTTTTTGGAGACCTACATAAAACTATTGCGCGATATAAAAGATGTGGAAGGCATGCATTAATTAATAAATAAATGCACCAACAAAGACAAGGTCCCTGATGGACACGAGGTGGTCAGAAAAATTGGCAAACATAAGGAAAAAACGAGGTGCGAGATGAGGCTCACTCCACAGATAGGTGATTATGAGATGGACCAAGGAATTTTGGATTTGGTGTTTGATGTGAACGTGTTATTGAAACAAACTTGGGAAAGAATGGGGAGACCTACGCTGCAGTGGTCTCCGATTCATATCAAAACGACGAACCAATAGAAAATCATCCCTATGGGATGATTATATGGAGTAACAGTTGACATAGAAGGTGTGAGCGCGATGGTCGACTCTTAGGTTATAGAGATCGTTGATGACAGTAATTCATACCGCGTGCTCCTGGGAATTGACTGGGCCATCGATATGAATGGGGTCATCAATCTAAATAAGAGGAAAATGTCGTTTCGAGGGAAAGCACTTCGGGTTGTACTACCTTTGGACCCTGTAGAAGGGGCTCGCTACATTGAACGAATCCAATATTATCAAGAAAGTGATGATGAACTAGATAAAATCTACAAAATAACAACGTGAGACCAAGACTAGATTAATCCGACAGTAGATGGATGAATTGCATTGGACTGGGAGAGTTCTTGCACCTATGATTTAGATGAAGAGTTGGAGCATTGACATAATCATTTCCATGAAGTATCCACACTGCTATGTAATATGATGACGAAGTCGTTGCATTGTGTCTCATCGGAGGTAAGGAAACTACCCTATTATGATGGTTTAACTGGTGTTAGGATAAGTTTATGGATGAATTTGAGCGTGAAGTCCATGAGGATCACTGCTTCCAAGAATTAGAATTGGCACTGTGCGCTACACTTGCATGATGGTGGGGAATGCATAAGGATAGCTTTGATGGATGGTGAGACTACAAAAGAATGATGAGGTTATGGTTTGGGCATCCTAACTCTATATTCACTGAGAAATATAATAGAAGGGATGATCCACATGATCACCTAGAAAAATGGACTAAGGCATGGGGGACAAAACTGCAGCCAGAGTGGGTACACATATTTTTCAATACTTTGGATACAATTCCCATGAACTAGTATTTGGAAACAGAGCAAATGGCACTACGGAATGGAATATATTGAGGGAAGGGTTCTTATTGACCTTTAGTTTTAAAGATGACTTCAAAAGCATCGATGAAGCTCTACAAGAGATTAAGGAAGTTATCTTGAGAATGCTCCAAGAGCCTATGGAATGGACCCAACCAGATTGGAGTAGCCAGTTGCGCCATGCGCTGGAATGCTATAATGTGACCGCTGAAGAAGAGGATGAAAATCTGAGAAACATTAATATTCCAAAGGCAGAAGGGCATCGCGAAGTCCAAGGCCCATAAATAGAAAACCTTGATATTACCATACCATTGAAGACAAAGTAAGTAATCATTGGTGCTGAAGCAGAACCGAAGTTCGCAAAAATTGAAGATTATTGGGATGACGCTACCGTGGATAAAGTTGTTGAGTTACTCTGTGAATACCAGGATCTATTCCCTACCAATTTCTCGGATTTGAAGGGCATAGTTGGCGATTTGGGCATTATGAAGATCACTCTGAAGCTAGACGTGAAGCCTATTAAGTAGAGGTCGTATTGCCTTAATCCTAAATACAAGGAAAAGGTTTTCCTAGAGCTAGATAAGATGCAAGAGGTAGGAATCATAGAACCGGTTGAAGAATCTGATTGGGTGAGATCGATGGTGGTTCATGAGAAGAAACAAAAGGGTGATATAAGGATCTGTGTAGACCTGTGGAAGCTTAATGATGCATGTGTCCATGACCCATTCCCAACACCATTTACAGATGAAGTTATAGACAATGTTGGAGGGTAGGAGGCCTACTCCTTTACTGATGGATTCTCTAGGTGTCATTAGATTAAGATCATGCCTGGGGATAGGAGAAAAATTACCTTCGCGATGGAGTGGGGTTGTTTTCAGTATACTGTGATGTCGTTTGGACTTCAAAATGCACCTATGATATTTTCCTGCATAGTAATAATAACGTTCAAGGAGTTTATTCATAAGTTCCTGGTAGTATACTTTGATGAGTGGATGGTGTTCGGATTAGTAAAGCACCATGTAGCAAGTCAGCACCTGATGTTGGATACGTGTCGCAGATACCAGATTGTGTTGAATTTGAAGAAATGCATATTCTGTGTTCCCTTTGGGATATTTCTGGGTCACATGGTGTACAAGCAAGGATTGATGGTGGACCCTGTAAAGATTGTGGTGATAGTGAATCTGGAGGCCACAAGGAACATTAAGTAAATATGCATGACGCTCGGGCATACGAGATACTACAGAAAATTTATCAAGCCTTATGCCCAAATTACCGCGCCCATGGAGAACTTTTTGAAGAAGGACGCAACATTCTGTTGGGATGAAGAATGTCAGCGCAACTTAGATGTATTGAAAGAAAAGATGGTCACTGCACCGGTCTTGGTATTCCGTTATTGGAACAAGGAGTTTCATGTACATGTGGATGCCTCTTGCATTGCATTGGGTGCAATGTTAATGCAGGCCGGTGAAGGAGAAATGGACCATCCGATAGCCTTCACGAGTAGTAAATTATCAAAGGCTTAAAAGAATTATTCAACCACTGAGTGCGAAGGGTTGGCCATGGTGTACGCACTGCAAAAATTCAGACATTATCTATTTGGAGGAAAATTAAGGATGTACACAGATCATTATGCCTTGAAATACTTGGTTAATAAGCCTGTGTTGGGGGGAAGATCTCCATATGGTTGATATTATTTTGGGAGTATGACTTTGAAGTCATTGTGAAGCCATGGAGGTTAAATGCAGGACCTAACCATCTGTCACAGATCGAAACAGGTGAAGAACTTACTAATCTAGAGGAAGAGTTTCCATATGCACGGCTCTTTGCGATGCATGTAGAAGATAATCATTTTGCATACATGATTCACTTCTTGACTACAGGGATGGCACCAGAAGGATATACAAGTCAGCAAAAGAAGGAATTAGTGGTGCACACAGCATAATTTTTAGTTATTATGGGACATTTGTATAAGATGGGTACATCTGAAATATTGCGAAGGTATGTGCTATATTTTGAGCGGGATAGCATTATTGTTGAAGCTCATGGGGGAGCTATGGGAGGTCATTATGTAGGCAAGGTGACTATGTGGAATATTGTTCATGCAGGTCTATGGTGGCCAACGCTACACAAGGATTCCAAGGCATAAAGGCATGCGATTCATGTCAAAGAACTGGTAGACCATTGCAAAGGGATGAATTTCCATTACATCCTCAAGTATCTTTGCAGCCATATGAGAAATGGATGATTGATTTTGTTGGGCCATTTCATCCCCCAAGAAAGAAAATAGGTGCGTGCTATATCATCACCGTGACATAATATCTAACCAGATGGGTGGAAGCATAGCCGGTTAAGGATTGTACAGGGGCTACGACAGCTAAGTTTTCGTTTGAGTATGTCTTAACTAGGTTCAGTTGTATGAAAGTATTGATGAGTGACAGAGGTACGCACTTTCTCAACGAAATGATCAGCACCTTGACTAAAGAATTCCAGGTCTACCATCAGAAGAGTACACTGTATTACCCGCAGGCCAATGGAACTGTTGAAGCCTTTAATAAGATTTTGGAGAATGCGCTGACAAATATCTGCAATGCGCAACGAAATGCTGGGATGTGCACGTACCTGCAGTACTATGGGCTTATAAGGCTACCCGTAAGAAGATGTCAGGGAAAACATTGTTCCGATTAGTCTATGGGGTTGAAACTATAACGTTGATGGAATACATTATGTCTTGTTTGCACATAGTAGCCCTGACGGATATGGCGGATCACAAGGGCTTAGAGGAATGGCTTTTGCAGCTGATGGAGCTCGAACAAGATCGATTTTTGGTAGGATTTCATAAAAAAGTATAGAAGGAATGTGAAAAAGCATGGCATGATCTCCATATCAAGCTTCAAACTTTCAAGGTAAACAATCTTGTCCTGTTATATGATACTAAATTCACTAAATTTCTAGGGAAATTCTAGATGCATTGGCTAGGGTTATATATTATCAAAGAGATTACAGATGGAGGTGCAGTTCAGCTCGCGAAGTTGAATGGGGAACCTTTCCTAGGAAGAGTGAATGGGAGTAGATTTAAGTTGTATACAGGGGATCCTGCACAATGACTATATCGCAGTAGGATAGTCTTAGTGTTCCAGGCAATTGCAAGGGAGTGCGGGACTATAAACTACACTGGCTAGTTTGGAGGAAAAAGCAACGGGTAGGCTACGCAGAGAATAACAGAGATACAACCCATAAAGCTATGCATAGGAAACTGCGCCATGGAGGAGGATGTTGTCCAGTACAACAGGAAAGTGATGTTGAGGTTACTATTCATGACTTGATGACTAGAAGAGGGTTAAGTGGAGTGGGGTGGAGGCATTTAAGGAAAAAATATTTGAAAATCTGCTGCCAAAACAACATTTATTATTAGAAATTGGTGGGAACAGTCAAATTTGAATTCAAAACACCCTATAAATTACACGTGCCAGTCCAACAGAGAACACTTTGCACTCTTAGAATTGTTGTTGAATTTCGCTGTTTGTTGCCTATGAGCCGAGCGTTTTGGGAAGAATTCCCATCACACACAAAAATTTCTCCTGAAGCCCGCGAGTTGTTTATGGAGAGAATGACTACCACCAACCCTGCCGAGGCCCTCGGTGCGAAAGCAGTTTTGTCAGATGCTCCAGGACCATAAGTATCAAGTGTAGAAGCTATGCCTGCAGTGCCCATGGTGCCGAGGTTGCCTAGGACGAAACCGACCATGACAAAAGCCAAACAACCTGCCATGAAAGAGAAGCAACCCATAGCAAAGGAAAAACAAAAAAAGTCGGTGCAGGTATGCGCATCCCCAAAGAAGCATACTGCAACACAGACGCAGAAGAAAGATAAGCCTCTAGTGAAAGTATTTCTCCTGGAGGCAGAAGGAGCCGAGGGGACATAGGATATTGATGTTGAAGGAGTGGAACCCATAACAAGGCTACCCAAGTATATCCCTCCACGGAAGGGAAAAGAAAAGGTCACGAAGGACCCAGATGCTGAGAAATTTATGATATCCACACCCCTGCTACTTGAGCAGGTCCCTTTTGAAGGCCCTTGACTTGTAAGGGTCTCGTTATTAAAAATGGAGGATTGGGACCTTTCAAATCATGCTAAGTTCCCACACTTGGCAACTGAAGAGTATATGAGGAGGGTTTATTATGAAGAAACAAGTGTTACAGTATTGGAAACAGAGGAATGGGTCTATGGTTTTGAGTAATCAGGGTTACTCAATTTGTAATGGCTGCCACATTACCACTGCACCCCCATCAACACAATATGTGTGTGCCAGCTTCTCACATTGGTGCACGATGGTTGTCTATGGCTTGGAGGGCCTATACCCATTACATACATGCTGATTGATAGAATCACGCACTTGCATTATGAGGGCCTGAACCTAGCTAAGGAGTTTGGAGGAAAGACTGGGGAAAAATATCTTGCAAAGAGGATGAAGAGGGATTACGGCCTCATCAAAAAGTCACGAGGATATTCAATTATTTCTATAATAGACCTGACAGTTCAATTAGATGCCTAGATCTTGGCTGAGAAGGTGATGATAAAATGTAGCACGGATGAAGTTCCTGCACCAGTGGTTTCCCTCGATGCACAGTGTTTGAAAGGCGTACAATTCAATTGGGCTAGGTACCTGTGCGAGGAGTTCTTAGCGAATTGTCGCGAGGGGCAGGATGAATCCAAGTCATTTCACTACCCTTGGTTATTTCTGTCAATTGTGCTCGTTGCATGGGAATTGCTGGAGGATAGCCAATTTCCTCTCCTCGAGCAAGGATTACCAGAAGCAACACAATTCGCTTCCTTATGGTCTATAAAGGATGTCGCGTGGATTACAAAGACGAAGATATTTTGGGTTCTTATGGAAATGAGTCTCTACATGGCCATCAATCAACGTCTGAGGTTGTCCCCAACCTTGTCCACACAGTTGTCAGCCTATGCAACATTCAAGGCTAACTTCCATAGAGTATATATCCAAGCGCGGAAGGATCCATCACATAAATGGCATGACTTTCCCTATTTGGTGACAGAAACAAATGTGCAAGAGGTGGTAGAAAAATGGCCTGCAGAGTAGCGCAACCCATTAGACTTAGCTACTGGACCAAGCATGGGTGTGGAAATTTCTTCCCCACTGAAAAGGAAGGAGGCAGCTAAGAAGGCCATGCATAACCTAGCTACATAGAAAAAGAAGGAATTCACCGAAAAGGCTCGTGTTGAGTAGTAATGCACTAATAAGGAGCAGGCAGAAAAAAACCAATGAGAGTCCTAAAAAGGTAACAAGTCACCTTCGCTAGAGGCAGAGACGGGAGATCTTTCAGGACAAGGTGTCGGAGGCAATGAAGGGCAGCATACCCCCTTCATTTTATAAAGGCATGGAATGGAGCAACAAGGTGGAATGCGGAAAAAGTAGAAAGCTCAGAAAACATAGGTTGATCCCATGGTGTTAAAAGAAAGCGATCTTGATGAGATCAATGATAAAGTCAGGGACACCACAACAGAAGTGATGTAGCAGTTTGAGCAGCAATACATGCACACATTGGGAGGTGTTTAAAACGATCTACGAGAGTTGCGGCTCCAAGAAACCAAGATCCAAGAAGATGTCAGAAAAGTGAGCAGCGCACAAGGAAATTTGGCACAGGGAAAATGTACAGTCATGAAGATGGCCTGACTGCAAGATGTGAGAGTCTTCCCCTTGCCTGAAGGCTCAGTGCGCACCGAAACAGATGAACAACGTGTACTGCTTGACAAAGTCACAGAAATGGGATTGAGCGTTGTTGCATTATCACTTGAGTCATTACATGCATTACTACAGGGAGTCGTGAAAGAGATTTGGATCAGAGAACAGTGAGTACTCAGTGTTGTTAGTGAAATTAAAGTCAATAACCAGCAACTGTTCATTGAAAAAACGTAGGTTCTCAAGGGAAAGGAGATCCTCCACGCGCATAATTTACAATTGGAGTCAATAGTAGGAGAGGCATGCAAGTATGTGCTTGAACTTCACATCCTGAAGGAAGCATAGCCAAAAGAAAAGATTAGAAAACTAGCCGCTGGTGTGCGTGAGGCTAAAGTAGAGGTTGGACGGGTAGCCTTTGAGCTCAACATGAAGATTACAGAGTTGTAGTTAAAGTTGCAGGCCACTACTCCGCCTGAGGTCCGGGTGTTATAGACATTTTTGGGCCCTACAACCCCAAGCATGAAATGTCCATAAACCAAGGGCTCCTAAGTCCCTAAAAGTGTTGTTCTAACCCCTAAAGGAACAAGGTCAACAGATTACAACTTCTCCCAGAAGTTCTCCATGAAAAACTGCTCAGAATTGGTCAAAACAAGATCATTTCAGCTGCTCCACTGGCCAAGTGCGTTGCATCTCACCTAAATACACTATGTGGGTGTGTTGGGTTTCAAAAATCCCTTCTGCGGGGTGCGATGGGCGAGAAATGACAAATGGCAGTGTCATTTCGTGAGGTGGAAAGGCAATGGAAGCTTCCAGAATCTTCTCCTGTGACACTTGCCTCACTGAATTCAACCAAGGATGAGTAAGAGACCATCAATCTCCAAGTGGAAGCAAGAACTATCAGAGGGAAGACACTAATCAAATCATGAGCTGACTCATCTCCATTACAAACATCTATATATGGATCCCTCATCCCAGAGATCCAGAGGCTGGAATTTTGCATATTGTAAGGAATTGTTGTTGGTTTCTTGAGACAAACATCAGGCTGTTGGGTGATCTAAGTTTTGTTTGAGGTGAAGAGGGGCTTCTTTGCTGGGAGGTTGATGCTGGGTCAGAACAATTGGTTGTAACTCCTCTTGGCTCTTTCTTGTTTTATCAATAAAAGCTATTCAAGTTTTCCTCCATGCTCTTGTGTCATTGATGCTTGTTACATTTGTATGGTCAATTTACATCTGATCCTAGATTGTTTATGATTATAGATCCATGTCTTTGTATAGTGCTATGCTTCTATGATCTTACAGGTACTTTGTGAAGCTGGGCGTGCAAGGGAGCAGGTAGCTAAAGACTATCAAAGAAGAGGGGAATCAAATCAGGAGATTAGCGCAAGACAGAGGTTGGTCTTTCTGTTCCTCTCTATCTATAATTCATAAAGGAAAAACGAAAGTAGCTTTTCTCTGTTTGTTTCTAAGGTAGCTGTCACACCTTAGTGGGATAGAGCAGTTCTATATAGACACTTTTCCCTGTAACAAAATGGCGACTCCGCTGGGGAAGTATTAGTTTGTTTGTTTATCATTCTTTGTTGTCTGTTTCATAAACTTACAGGTAGCATTCGAACTGCATTTTCCATAGCAAATGCAAAGTAGATAACTGCTACTTCAATCCATCTACTGGATTTGTTTATGATTTAAACAACTGATTCACAAACTATCTGATTGCCCTTGTGATAGCTCTTAGATCCTCCTTAGATCTACCCCTGATTGTTGCATTACTGATTGCTTTTTGCTTGGCCAAAACCCAAGAACTGAACTGCAAACTGTGACCCAGAACCCAAACAGAGTCTCGTTTCTGGCCCAGCGCAGGTACTGTTCAGAGAATCTGAACTTCAGCGCACTTCCCGAGTGGACAAGGTGCACTGCATTTCAAATTCTCTGTGTTACAGGTGCGCTGATCAAACTAGGCTCTGTGCAGTTTTGGTTTCTGTGATTCATTCTTTCCAGTTCTATTCCTGAATTTTGCTGCCTGTGATCAGTATATGTCTGTTTGAAACCCCTTTTCCTTGCTGTTATTCCGCCTCCTTTGTACAAAAGAACTGTAGATGTTTTTGTGTGTTTGTTCAGTCATTTACAGTTCTCCTTTACAAAAGTAGCATAATCGTACTGTCGTCCTTTGATTTGAAACTGTCGCAAGTGTCGATTTCAATCGTAGGAAAGAGTTTGATTGCTGTTGATAGTCGATTATCCTATTACTATTGTTTTGGGTCTAAATTTGTAATTTTTCTAGTGTCGAAAACAAGTATTCATTTCAAAATCGTAAGGTGTTGTGATCGTCTCCATTTTTGATTTCGAAAAGAAACTTGTTGATATTTTTCGCTTGAAAAGAAATTCAGATTTGTGCATCAATTTTCTTCTTATCATCCATATACTAAGAAAGTCGAAAACAAATACATGCATGTGCATTTGCATATAGACAGTCTGATTCGTTTGATTTAGGAAAGTGCATTTAGAGTGTGCTCTTTGCTTTTTGTGAAAAGATTTTGTCTTTCTTTCCTTAGTAGCTAGGAGTTTTCATTGCACAAAGAAGATAAAAAGATTGTTTATCATCTTAGATTGCATTTTAGGAATTACATCTACATCTCGTGGTGAACCTGAAAGGCAAACTTCATAAACAATATCAACTATAAAATAAATTCAATGAATCTAACAACGCTTTGGAACTTAACACACAACATTTAGAAGTCTAGGCTAGAGACGTATTCCGGCATCGTAAAGCCTGGTAACTGTTGTTCTCACTGATGGTTGGGTGCTTCCTCCACTTTGAGACGATAAGTGCCAGTACGGACTTGTGCTCCCACGTACCGTCGAGTATATTTTGGGAGACCCCAATAGGCTTAATCCTTTATCCATAGGAAGCCGTGTCTGCTGCCCTATCGATCGCAATGCATTGAACACAGCATTCGGGAAGATTGACTGCCGTACCATAAAAATTATTCTGCAGTTTTGCGATTTGTTTGGTAATCCCTCTACCTAGATTTCCAGAGCAGTCCCTTTCGTTCCTTTTCAGACTCCTTAACAGAAAAGGTCCATCTGAGCACTTGTCACTTCAGGCTCATTAAAAATCGAAGGCGACTAGAGTCATTTTTTGTTTTTTCTCGACTCTTAAAAATTGAAAAAACAAGTTGTGTCAAAGCGTCTAAAATTTATTTTAAACAGAATATTCATTACACTTTCCTACATTGATCTTGGGTTGAGAAAATGGAATCCACCAACCAAGGAATTCCCCTTGGAGGAAATCCTAGTCCCTTCTCCTCTTGGGGAGATGTTGGTGCACCCCATATGGCCACATTGTCACTTCCAGGACTGACAATTGGTTTGCCTGTATGGCTCTTCTCAACCTCTGTCATTCAGAACACCACAATTCCTGAACAATCGAATCAGCAACTAGACGAGTCCAGAGTTACCCACCAACCTTCTACTTCCTCTAATTCTTCCTCTCCTCCTTCCTCTTCGCTTGACGGGGCTGGTAAAGCCAAAAGTCAAGTACCTGAGAAGAAGAAGGAAAAGAAGAAGAAAGAGAAGAAGAAGAAGGAGCCAAAAGCGAATGGGGGCAAACGAGCGTCGTCTAGCGAAAATCCACACACTGCATCGACCAGGCCTAAATCGCCATGTGTCATTTGCAAAGGAGACCACTATCACAGAGATTGTCCTTGCATCCCTCGGATCTTAAGGGACTGGTCTCCTCGTTTGCACAACCCGGTGTCGTCAACCTCTGATGGTCATGTTGAAAACACACCGTCAACTAGTGAAAGTGAAGCCCCAGGACAAAAAGGAAAATATAGATTTCCTTGTAAACTGTGCGAAGGCGATCATGCCGTCCACTGTTGTCCCTTCTTAGACGAAGCTAAAAGAGTTTTGGACGATCGTCCGGTTTCACCGTTACGACTTCCTCCTGGATATAAAAAACTCTTGTCGAGTCCGTCACTGGTTGAAAATCCAGCTGGCCTGCTCAAGTGGTCGGCTGAAGCATCTACCATTGAAGATAAACCATCTGAACCCATACCAGACGAAAGTCAAAAGGTCGAGGCGGCAGTTGACCCGGTCTTGCTTTCAGAGGTTTCATCTTCAGATGATACAGTCACTGAAGAGAACAAGGATGACACCGTCCAAATTCTTTTCATAAGCACAGACTCCAATGAACATGGGGGAAATTTACCCGTTCCTTTACCGTAGGAAGGAAGTTCGTCAGAGTCGTACCCGGCCGTCTATTCGGTCCCACCTCCAAGCAACCTAGTTGTCTCCTTCGACTCGAATCAACTAGGCAAACCCCGTTTACCAGCTAGTGTACCATTCCGAATCATTGTTCAAATATATAGAATGGTTATGGCTGGTACCATTATAGATGAGGGGGCTTCTGTGAGTATCCTTTCCTCAATTGCTTGGAAAGTGCTTGGTTCGCCATCGCTTTTGCCTGAGATGAGAAATCTAACAGGTTTTGATAAAGGAACCAGTCGACCGTTAGGGATCCTTCCCAATGTGCCCATAACATTGAGAGGGAAAATAGTTCACATGAATGTAATGGTAGTTCAAGGACCCCTGGATTACAATCTACTCCTTGGACGAGACTATATTTATTGCATGGGAGCAATTGTCTCCTCACTCTTTAGAGTAATGTGTTTTCCGCATGAAGGGAGAGTGGTCAAGCTCGTAGACCAGCTTTCATTTCCTGGATCATACAGAGCAAATAGTCATATACCATCCCTAAATGGTCTTTTCACACAAGAAATGTCTCAATCCCCAGTCCGTCCACCCGATTAGCGCGAGTGATTCGAGGGGACATGACTGAAACCCAGGGGGCATGCACCCTGGTCTGCTTCGGCAGGAAAACTTCGGGTATAGGGTAGGTTTCCGCGAGAGAATATAACTAGTCTGTACTCCCATCCGTGATTGGAAGAGGGGGTTATTCTAGAACAATATTCTCTTATCAAAGTTACGTGAGTGGAGTAGCCTCCTTCACTCACCTTTGTCTATTTCGATAAACATCGCCGAAGAAGTGTTTTGTTTGCGCTGTGAATAAAACAATCTTTGGGTAACCTGTAAGAGGTAGGCCTCTCTCTGTAAAACAAATGTTTTAACGGAATAAAGAAGGGGTAACCTTGAAACTTTGTTTTATACCTGGGGGCATGCAAGCCTTTTGGTGTGCAAGCGAAGAGCGACTATTTATTTTTTAAATTTGTAGGTCCTCTAACCCATTAAACTCGTAGGATTGGTCGTTTCCTAACTTTCATAAAGAAAGGATGTGGGGCAAAACTCTAAAAATTGCCGTTTTTATATGAGACATTCTTATCTCACGACTGGATTAATCGAGCAGTTTTAGCACATAGTTCAAGCTCGTTAAAAAATAAACATAAGCCATGAGCAAATGTTTCCCCCCACATTTAAGCTCGTTAAAAAATGAACTATTCCCTGGTAAATAACCATCGTGAATGTAGTACTTCAACCATTAAAGCCTTGGTCGTGTTTGCACCATCACCTCCACTTTTGCATTGGCCAATCATTCACCTCCATTTGATTGTTTACCCATTTTGAGGAACAGCTGCGAAGAGTGATTTCACTAGCCATCCTTGTAACACTGCCGTGATTGGAAAATTCCAAACCTTACCTGGAATCAGTTGCTACCCATTTTATCACTCGTTCCTCAAAAGACGAGTCTCCTTTAAGCTCTTTTCAACTGACTCGTAAAATATGAAAAGATTGCCGAGCCATTGGCCTCTCCAGCTCGTTAAAGGGACAGGAAGTGCTATCCCTCTAAATTTTAATCTTTTTGGACCTGAGGGATTATTACAAAAAAAGATCGAGTGCTTGTTTTGTTCAGCTCGTTAAAAGTATCGAAAATTCATCCCTTTTGTGTTGTTTTATACTTTTTCGGACTTAAGGGATTAGATGACGAAAAAGGAATTTTGGAGTTACCTTTACGTTCCTTTTCAGACTCTCTAAAATTGAAAAGGGCCGAGTTATCTTTGTCATTAAACTCGTTAAAAAGATTAATAGCGACAAACTTGTCTATAGACGAGAACGAGTTTCACTATCGCTAGGCTCATTAAAACATAGCGATGGGTTTGCCCGAAGGGCAAATTATAGAACAAGCATATGTTATCCTCCTCAAGCTTGACAAAAATAAAGAGGTACTGGTCAGCAATGACTGGGGAAAAATTGGGAAGAAAACTTGAAGAAACTTTGTTGGTAGCAAGTCGCTCTTGAACATGACACTTCCACTCCATGTCCGAGTCGGGTTGGGTTGTTTCATTCACCGGTCACATCACCATGGTCCCATCATACCATCCACATTTGGGGTTAATGCTACCAATCCATCACATCAGTGTCGCCGATATGTTCAAGAGAAGTCATTCAGAGAATTCACCTGTGTCTCACCCACTACCATACATTTATACTCCATTCTTTCATGACCGCCACCCTGAACCTTATATCACCAGATCGTTTTCACCTCCATTAAAGTCATTTGCTCCATTTTGTGTCATTGATGTGGGATTCATTAAGGCCCTCCTGTGATGGATCGCTTCTTTTTGACATCAGCTCATTATCCAAGAAGTTGATCTAGGAACACCCCATTCAGTACTTTGAAGCTTGCATGCCTCAATGGCAAGTTTCTCACTTCCGGCGACAGGTTTACATCAATGGCCTTCGACCGAAAGATTTTGCGTGGTGTTCGACGCCAAGTCCTTTATTCACACCACGTGAATTGTACTGTAGTACCTTGAGGGTCATTATCATTATCGGTGATTCCTATCGCGCCTGTTAACAGCTTACATCATTGGCTGGTAATCAGGCGATGTCTTTCCAGGTTCGACTCCAGAACAGCTTTCACATGGATCGACTTGTACTTCGAGTGAAGATCGAACGAGATTGAAGACCCCGGATCTACTTTCATCCATTCGGGCAGCGATATATATTTAGGGAAATAAAGACATCAAATGTACATCATTTCCACACAGATAATCATCAAAAAAGATGATGGCTCTATCAGAATCATCAGTCTACACTCAGACGATTGTTTGTCCTATGTACATGAAAATGAATTTATAAAGCTGAGCATGGGAATGCCCGCCTCAGCTAGATCATGAAAATATTATGAAGATAATGTATTGTATTGTATCTTATTACAGGTCTCCTCCCAGCATTGAAAGAACTTCGAATCCTCATAATAAAGCATTTCACCCGACATCAAAAGATTAACGACCTCATGCTTTAGGGGGCAACTGTTATAGACATTTTTGGGCCCTACAACCCCAAGCATGAAATGTCCATAAACCAAGGGCTCCTAAGTCCCTAAAAGTGTTGTTCTAACCCCTAAAGGAACAAGGTCAACAGATTACAGCTTCTCCCAGAAGTTCTCCATGAAAAATTGCTCAGAATTGGTCAAAACAGGATCATTTCAGCTGCTCCACTAGCCAAGTGCGTTGCATCTCACCTAAATACACTGTGTGGGTGTGTTGGGTTTCAAAAATCCCTTCTATGGGGTGCGATGGGCGAGAAATTACAAATGGCAGTGTCATTCCGCGAGGTGGAAAGGCAATGGAAGCTTCCAGAATCTTCTCCTGTGACACTTGCCTCACTGAATTCGACCAAGGATGAGTAAGAGACCATCAATCTCCAAGTGGAAGCAAGAACTATCAGAGGGAAGACACTAATCAAATCATGAGCTGACTCATCTCCATTACAAACATCTATATATGGATCCCTCATCCCAGAGATCCAGAGGCTGGAATTTTGCATATTGTAAGGAATTGTTGTTGGTTTCTTGAGACAAACATCAGATTGTTGGGTGATCTAAGCTTTGTTTGAGGTGAAGAGGGGCTTCTTTGTTGGGAGGTTGATGCTAGGTCAGAACAAATGGTTGTAACTCCTCTTGGCTCTTTCTTGTTTTATCAATAAAAGCTATTCAAGTTTTCCTCCATGCTCTTGTGTCATTGATGCTTGTTACATTTGTATGGTCAATTTACATCTGATCCTAGATTGTTTATGATTATAGATCCATGTCTTTGTATAGTGCTATGCTTTTGTGATCTTACAGGTACTTTGTGAAGCTGGGCGTGCAAGGGAGCAGGTAGCTAAAGACTATCAAAGAAGAGGGGAATCAAATCAGGAGATTAGCGCAAGACAGAGTTTGGTCTTTCTGTTCCTCTCTATCTATAATTCATAAAGGAAAAACGAAAGTAGCTTTTCTCTGTTTGTTTCTAAGGTAGCTGTCACACCTTAGTGGGATAGAGCAGTTCTGTATAGACACTTTTCCCTGTAACACCGGGAGCAATGCGAAGCCGTGATAAAGGAAGGAATGGACACCTTGGATTCCACAGTCACTGATTGTACGACATTGTTAGAGAAAGCTATGGAGCTAGTGACCAATTTGCAGGAGACTCTAAACCTGCAGACACTGAACAAAGGAGGTAAGGGAGCTGCAGCGGCAATATGATGAAGTCAGGAAAACTACGCGCTCCATATCACCAACACATCGCCTTGTTAAATTACAGGAAGGAAAACAGCTCCTAGCACAGGTGGAGGAAGCACAGGAGAAGGAGGCCTTCCTAAAGGCCAGGTTGTAGCCTTGGTTAGGGGAAGCTTATCAAGTCATGACTACCATTCAGGATAATCTTAAAGGGTTGCAGTAGAAACAATAGATGATGAGGCTGGTCATAGAAGGATCAACGATGGAACAATTGGTCAAGGAAGTCAAGCAAGCAGTAACTCAGAGCGATGCCGAAGTCACAATGATCCATGTGGAGCTGGGGGATCTTCACAATAACATTGCCGCGCCAGCCAAGTGACTCAAGGGTGAGTCATGATCTTTGTGTTGGGAACCTATTGGGATGGGGTCCCCTGGGTTAGTTGTGGGGTTAAAATAACCTAGTTTTGGTAAAGTTTTTGTAAATAATGTAAAGTCTCCATGATTTATGGATGCGGAGTGCATAAATGAATAAGAGTCAAATGGGTTTAGCCCCTTGTTTTATGTAAATTTTGAGTCAGTTTTGAGATTCACCCTTGGTCCGAGGACCATGGCATTGCATGAAAAAGGATATAAATAGGTGTGTCTTAGAAGAGTCTAAGGAAATTATGAGTAGTATGATGAAGTGATAGTGAGAAGAAGTGCACTAGATAGAAGAGAAAAGGCTCTGCAGCTGATTGCTCACAAGCCTAGGTATAGTCCGCAGCTGAGTGTGCGGACCTCTGCAGTTGTGTGCGGAGGGTAGTTTCGAGTCTATAATCCTGAATTGAAGATCAATAAAGACAATTTCCAAAGAATTATTGCATATTTATGTTTATTTATGTTAGTTCTACATGGTCAATGAATGATGTGTTTTATGAAATATTGATTAAATGTTGCGTGATTCCCTTGAATAAGTGTTATTAATGTATGCAATGCATGTTTAAGTATTTCTGCGAAGACTTTGATGCATTCTTTGATGTTTACTAATAACTTAAGTAAATCTGCACTAACCCTAATCTAAGACTGCTCTATGATGTGCGTAAGTAGATAGTTTGACTATTAAAGTGCCACAAAGACTAATCATAGACCATCAAAAAGGTCTGAAGGCCATTTTGACAAAATTGCAACAATGTTCTTAATGAGAACCAGTATTGCAGCAAGAATGCTGCAACTCCTGGGGCTACCAACTTTACTTCATCAACCCGGGGTTCGTACAAACTTGGAGGTGATAGTGTTGTATACACAAGTAGATGCAATGGGTCCACTCTTTTGTCACCACTGAGCTGGGTGATAGACCACAAGGGTTTCTAATACCGGCCTTCTATTGATTTAGAAGAAGTTTTATTTCCAATTGAGAAAGGAGAATTTTACCCTAATTGAGAGAATTGAAAGGCTACCTACTACAGTAAAGAAAGATTGAAATAGATGCTTAAAACAGAAAACTCATATAGATATTTTTTAAGATACCTTGCTTGAGAAGAATTCTAAGCTAACACATGTGAAATCCTAACTAACCTAAGAATGCAATCTATTCTAAGCAAACATTTAACTGTTGTGCACATGAATAAGCATAGCAACCAATTTCTTTTTGTGTTGTTTGTGAAACATGAATGCTAACTCTTCTTGACTGTATGACATGTGGGTTACGTATGGAGAGAGATGGTTGTGATGGGTCAGATGGCTTGGGAGGAAAGCAGGGGTCTTCCTCTATCTTTTGTGACGCATTTCTCACAAATTGGGTTCAAAACAGGCCACTACAGGTCGTCCTACAGGATGTCCTAATTCACCTATAGGATCCCGTATTTTCCTACAGGAATAGGCCAAAAACATAAGGAGTGATTTGGATAGTGGTATGGTGCTTAGGGAAGGTGAGTGAGGGAAGGAATAATGCAAGGTAGTGGTTAGGACTCCCTCAGAACTCAAACCAAAGTTGTATGACAGTTGGATTTTCTCAACAAGCATGGAAAGTTGTCCTTGTGAAACGATAACTCGGATTATGGACTTAGTGATTTTTGGTGATCATGGATGGGTAAGGTTAGGCTCAGAATGCTGATATTTGGTCTTCCTGCACTATTGAAACTCCTACAATATACACATCATTGTTGCCATTTACTCATAAATCATATCAAAACAAGAGAGGCTTACATCAACATAGGAAAGCATAATTTCATCATTTATTTGCCTAGTTCATGCATGGAAATGCTTGGAGCATATTGTGAAAACACCATGAAATCTAAGACAAAGCTTATGATATCAGAAATTACAACTACAACCTATCTCTATAAATTGAAAGATGCTGACCTAGTTAGCAGAAAAACCATAAATTTCATAAGAAACTAGAATTCTGTATTTTTGGGCTGAATGAGGGTTTTTCCTCAAACCATGGTCCTTGAAGGGAGGAATGAGGCAAGATCCACATGTTATCAACCTTTTTCGAATTTATTTATCTCTATAAATATATTGTTAAAGTTATGCACAAATGGAAGCAAACTAATCAAATTCACCAATATCTGTGATGTAACAATGCCAAAATCAATTCAAAAAGTAATCTATGAAATAACCTAAGCATACAAGTACAATAAGAGGCACCTATGCTACTAGGGTAGGGCCCTAACCCAAGAGCTTCAGCCCTCTCAGTCAACTCAGTTCTGGATCAAGGGAATGCTCATTTTCATCAACATATAAAAAAAAATACATAACAGTGTTTTTGTCACAATCCTTCAACTCAAAAGTGCTTAGTTATCTTGCATAAAAAATCTGAATCCTAATGAGGCTCTAGGCCTCCTTATTTATACAACTGAAGTTTCCAACAACTTCCTTAGATATAGGCAATCTTTCCTCCCAAGCACAAGATAAACTAGTTCTTAACTGTCACTGGCTCTTTTACCAATGATCCTCATGACTCGGTGTTACCGGGAATAGTGTCTATGCAGAGCTGCTAATCCCACTAAGGCTATTAGCTACCTTAGAAATAAACAAACTAAAACTACTTTCATTTTCCTTTATGAGAGATAGAAGAGAGAAGAATAAAGGAGACCAACCTCTGTCTTGCGCTTGGTTCCTTGTTCGATTCCACTCCCTTCTGATAGATCTTTTGCTACTCGCTTCCTTGTCCACCCAGCTTCACAGGGCACCTGTAGAAGAAAAGCAGCATAATACTATCCAAGAACATAGATCTATTATCATAAACAATATAGGATCAGATGTACATTGACCACACAAATGCATAAAACATTAATCATACAAAGATGTGGAGGAAAACTTGAATAGCTTTATTGATAATCAAGAAAGAGCCAAGAGAATTACAACCAATTGTTCTGACCCAGCATCATCCTCTCAGAAAGAAGCCCTTCTTCACCTCATGAAAAGCTTAGATCACCCAACACTATGATGTTGCACCAAGAAACCAACATCACTTCCTTACAAGATACAAAATTCCAGCCTCCAACCTTTGGATCTCTGGGATGAGAGATCTATATATAGATATTTGCAGAGGTGTGAGTCAGCTCTAGGTTTTTGATTAGTGTCTTCTCTCTGATAGTTCTTGATTCCACTTGGAGATTGATGATCTCTTACTCATCCCTGGGCAAATTCAGAGAGACAAGTGTCCTGGGGAAGTTTCTAGAAGATTCCAAGATCATCCACTTAGCAAACTGCTTCCGCCATTTGTCTACTCTCATCCATCGCACCCCATAGAAGGGCTTTTCAACATGCATCGCACTTCCTGAGTGCATTTAGGTGGGATGCATCGCACCCTGGCCATGGAGCAAGTGAAATGATCTAGTTTTGACCAGTTCTGAGTAGTTTTTCATGGAGAACTTCTGGGAGATGATGTAATCAGCTGACCTTGTTCTTTTAGGGGTTGGAACAACACCTTTAGGGACTTAGGAGCCCTTGGTTTATGGACATTTATGATTGGGGTTGCAGTGCCCAAAAATGTCTATAACAGTTGCCCCCTAAAGCATGAGGTCGTTAATTTTTGATGTCGGGTGAAATGCTTTATCATGAGGATCCGAAGTTTTTTCAAGATGGAAGGTGACTTGTAATAAGATACAATACAATACATTATCTTCATAATATCTTCATGATCTAGCTGAGGCGGGCATTTCCCATGCTCAGCTTTATAAATTCATTTTCATGTACATAAGACAGACAATCGTCTAAGTGTAGACTGATGATTCTGGAAGAGCCATCATCCCTTAGATTGGATGATTATCTGTGCAGCAATGATGTACATTTGATGTCTTTATTTTCCTGAATATATATCACAGCCCGGATGGATGAAACTAGATCCGGGGTCTTCAATCTCGTTCGATCTTCACTCAAAGTACAAGTCGATCCATGTGAAAGATGTTCTGGAGTCGAACATGGAAAGACATCGCTTGATTACCAGCCAATGATGTAAGCTGTTAACAGGCGCGAGAGGAATCACTGATAATGATGATGACCCTCAAGGTACTACAGTACAATTCACGTGGTGTGAATAAGGGACTTGGCGTCAAACACCACATAAAATCTTTCGGTCGAAGGCCATTGATGTAAACCTGTTGCCGGAAGTGAGAAACTTGCCATTGAGGCATGCAAGCTTCAAAGTACTGAAAGGGTTGTTCCTAGATTGACTTCTTGGATAATGAGCTGATGTCGACAAGAAGTGATCCATCATAGGAGGGCCTTAGTGAATCCCACATCAATGACACGAAATGGAGCAAATGATTTTAATGGAGGTGAAAACGATCTGGTGATATATAAGGTTCAGGGTGGCGGTCATGAAAGAATGGAGCGTGAATGTATTGCAGTGGGTGAGACACAGGTGAATTATCTGAGCGACTTCTCTTGAACATATCGGCGAAACTGACATGATGGATTGGTAGCATTAACCCCATATGTGGATGGTGTGACGGAACCATGGTGATGTGACCAGTGAATGGAACAACCCAACCCGACTCGGATGCAGAGTGAAAGTGTCATGTTCAAGAGCGACTTGCTACCAACAATGTTTCTTCAAGTTTTCTTCCCAATTTTTCCCCAGTCATTGCTGACCAGTACCTCTTTATTTTTGTCAAGCTTGAGGAGGATAACATATGCTTGTTCTATAATTTTCCCTTCGGGCAAACCCATCGCTATGTTTTAACGAGCCTAACGATAGTGAAACTCGGTCTTGTCTATATGGACAAGTTTGTCGCTATTCGGTTTTAATGAGTTTAACGACAAAGATAACTCGGTCCTTTTCAATTTTAGATAGTTTGAAAAGGGATGTAAAGGAAACTCCAAAATATCCTTTTTCGTCACATAATCCCTTGAGTCTAAAAAAGTATAAAACAATACAAAAGGGATGAATTTTCGGTACTTTTAACGAGCCGAACAAAACAAGCGCTCGATCTTTTTGTGTAATAATCCCTCAAGTCCAAAAAGATTAAAATCTAAAGGAGGGATAGCACTTCCGGTCACTTTAACGAGATGGAGAGGCCATTTGCTCGGCAACCTTTTCATATTTTACGAGTCAGTTGAAAAGAGCTTAAAGGAGACTCATTTTTTGAGGAACGAGTGATAGATTCGGGTAGCAGCTGATTCCAGGTAAGGTTTGGAATTTTCCAATCACGGAAGTGTCACAAGGATGGCTAACAGGATCACTCTTCGTAGCTATTCCTCAAAA